>JAOXJP010000001.1:7411570-7432035 GCA_025762735.1 Platanus orientalis
ACTTGGGGGGGGTGTCTGTAAAAACGAGAATAGTGTTTTTATTTATTTATAAAGTTTAAAGTGTTTTTTTTTATAAAGTTTAAAGTTTTATTTATTGTAATTTTAGGAAAGTGAGATTTTTAGTTTTATGTTTTAGAAAACTTGGCTATCAAGTTTAGGATTTTAAAAACTTTCCAATTTTAGCAAGTTTCTAATTATTTAATGTTGTAAGCCTATTTAAAGACAACCCCTCCCCTTAATTTTATGATGAATAAAGAATTTTCTTACTTTCTAGCTCCTGGCTAGTGTGTTCTTCCATTGTGAAATCTAATAACTAGGAGTGGTTTTTCCTAAAGGTAGATTCCTTAGGTTTATTCAAGCTTGGTGGAGGCCAAGATCCCCTGTTTTGGGTTTGGAAGACCTTCAAATCAGGTCTTTATTTTTTCTTGTTTTTGTTACATCACTTTGGGTTTTATTGATATTCTTAGCTATCATTCTACATCGACTTTGGTATCCTCTTGATTGTCCTGCATCAGAGAGAGAGAGAGAGAGAGAGAGAGGAAATAAAAAAAATCTTTTAAGAGTTTTGAGGCTGTTGATATTAGCTATTCTTATAGGCCTTTGGGCCCACAGGTCCTCTCCTGTGAAGGGTAGCAGCTGTGCCTGTTGTCTTAGTAGTTCCCTTTTTCTTGACCTTGTTATTCTATTTGCTCATATCTTTGATCAAACCTACCCAAGTGGCTACTGTAATAATGCAATGATGATCCCTTATCAGTAAAGCAACATATGCAAATGACTTTGTGAATGCTGTGTGATGTTGGGTGAAAGTGGTATATTGAATCAAGAGAAGGCCCAGAAGGGACTCTGAACACCTCTTACCTGTGGTATTTCTGTGGTTTCTTGATTTACTGCTGCATGTTTTGCTTCCATCATAGAACAGTTAGTCCATCAAACGACATTTCTTTTTGTCAGAGCACATATCTGGAGTCAAACCAAAGTTTAAACTTTTCAGGATAATCTCTATTTTTTGAGACAGTGGGAATAGGTGATTTGTGTTGTTCTTCGGCAATGTCTTAAGTGAAAAGTGTTTTCATCTCAAGTTGCATATAGTTAATTCTGTCTTATTTTTGTTATTATATACTGTTTCCATTTCCGTTTCATATTACCTACAATGTCCTGTTGCTTTTATCTGTGAGTATTTTATAATTTTATTTTTTGGGTTATAGGTATTTGCTAACGCGTAGTTAGATGCTTGGTATTCACATTACTCTCCTACAGAATGTTCATCATGCAGGTCAACCAATGCCAGGTGAAGAACAGGAGGAAATTGTAATGACCAGTACTCAGAGCAACCTTTTAAATGTCACATGCCCATTAAGTGGAAAACCTGTTACTGAATTGGCAGATCCAGTACGCAGGTATCCTATGGATTCTGTTCCAAGTTCTTTCTTTTTGTTTCTTTTTTGCTTGACTGAATCAGAGACTCAATTTATATCTTGTTATCATATGCAAGCAATACATACATACCTGAATTCTGAGGATTGCCTTTAATTGAATGGGCATCCTAAGTGAAGAACACATAAGACAGTGAAGGAATTATCTTCATGGCTCGTATAGAATTCATGGGCCAGGACTCGTACATGTGGAAGCTTAGAAGGTGATCAATAAGGGTGCAACTTGGGCAGGTTGGTTGGGTTGGGCTCGGATTAGAGGCCAAGCCCAACCTTGAAACTAACCCAACCTGGGAATCATTCCTAGCGCCACCAGCATTTTTTTTAAACTCTAACCAAACCTGGTTGGGTAGGGTTATACTATGTTTACAATATCATATAAGGTAAAATTTACTAAAATAAGTACTGTAAGACTTGAACTCAAGTTTTCTCACACCTAAACAATGTCCACACCGTTAAATCAAACATCCTTGTTATTTATTTTCTTATATACACATCTGACACTTAATATGCATTATCAGGCTCTTGTTGGATCACTAGGCCTCAACCCAAGCCCATCCTGATATCAGGTGGGCTAGATAAGCTTGTCCCAACTTGCACCACTACTGCAAAAGGCCCCCGCATGCTTTCCACGTCACTTTTTCAGTCCAATAGCTCTCTGTCATGTGGTCAAAAGAGAGCCATTCCTCTTACCCTTTTATTCTAAAAAAGAAAATTTTGAACTACTGTTATTCAAAGGGAATCATGGCATACACAATAAAGTACAAGGCTTACGTAGACTAAAGCACTATCATGTAGCCAATCCAGAAGTCCTCTATTAGATGCATGATCTGGACTCTGGATTGACCATGCCATCCCTGCACATGGCTACAGAAGGGTTTCCGGTGGAGAAGAATCCTACTCGACCTGTGTAGCGAACATTTTTTCTATATTTATGTTGACGTGATGGTTTTGTAAAGTGAAAAAGTGGGATTGATATAATATAACTTGGAACTTTTTATTTGGTTTGGATTCTGGAGTTTCTGTTTATTTGCCTAATTAGGAAAAAAATCTTCAGTTCCCTGAGTAAGTTAGAATGGGAAATAGAACTTGATCAAAATTTCTGATTGTTCTATTTTTTTTCTTTGGGGGTGGCTGGTGGGGGATTGGTATGGCTGAGCTCTTTGACCAAGAACGAAGACACTAAGAGGACAAATTAGCAGAAATCATGAACCCGTGTATAGAATTGGTATATGAACTTACACAAGGTACAGATACAAGAGTGTTCACGTGGTTGGTAAATTCATTCACCGTACTGGTTTTTCATCCCCCAATGATTCTGTGTTGGTCTTTGTTCTCATTTATTCTTTCATATATTTTGGAGAGGGCTTAATTGTCTATTATGAATATTAGTTTAGTTACTGAATATGAGGTTTCTTTCCTGCCCTACCTTTACATTATCTTAGACAGAGGGACTTTTACCATTCGATCTATTATTTTGATGAATAAACAAGAATTTTATTGCAAATTTCCCACTCCATCTATTATTTATCAATAGCTTCACAAATGCTAATAGGGGCATGAAACAACATTAAAGTGATCCCTGGAGAGGACTTCATTGCTATTGGAATGCCTTTCAGTTACTCCAAAACCAACAATTATGATCCAATATGATACAAATTCAGATGTGTACTGGCCAACATAATATGGAGTTTATTGCTTGCAGAAAATCTATTGATATAACCTATGGAAGGAAAACTAAGCAGATAGTATGTAAACAATATCATACTACATTAAATGGTTTTGTTTTACTGCATTTGTGGAGACATAATACTTATTTGTGTTGGGTGGTATTTTAACAACCTCTCTCTGCAGTACGGACTGCAAGCATATTTATGAAAAGGAGGCAGTGATCCACTACATTAAGTCCAAGAGCGCACAACCTAAATGTCCTGTAGCAGGTACTTGGGTTTGCTAGTCTATTCTAACTTTGGGGATTTTGTGTCCTCACCTGATCCTTCATCATTTCATTATTTCTGCACATAGGTTGCCCTAAGATACTGCAGGCAGGAAGAGTGGTGTGTGACCCCTTGTTGCTGGTGGAAATTGACGAATTGCGCTCAATGAGTAAACAAACCGCAGAGCCTACTGTGGTAGAAGATTTCACTGAGCTTGATGAAGAAGACTGATTTGGCCTATTTTCTGTCGAAGGAGACTACCACAGCTACTAAAATAGTGTGACATTTCAAGCGCATAATGTTGTCTTCTAATTAGGGCATTACAAAGTTTAATCCCCTTGTTCTTGTCATCCCCTTTCCCCCTGGCTACTCGATGCTGACAACACAATGCAATATATTCATTATTAGCTGTTGTTTATGTTCTCTGCTTTTGAAGTTCAAGCAGTCACTAGAAATAGTGTTTATATACTCATATTTAACTGTTATAAAGAGTTGTTAACCATGCTAATGGAATTGCATCCTGCATTTTTTTTTTTCTCTGCAAGTTTATATTCAGTCTATGAGATGATGACAATGCCAGCCATTCTTGAGGGGATTTGATTCCTGAAGTGAGGAAGCATTAATGTAACATTCTGATAGTTGACCATGCATTGCTACACATTTTAATCAAGTCACCTAACCAAAAATTACCTCATTTTAAGTAACATCACTTCTGTTGAAGTTTACCAAAAGAATAATGTACTCATTTGAGTAAACCCCCAAATGCGACCAACTGACAAACTTCGTCCACATTGTTTGCAAGAAACATCAAATAACTCACAAGCCACTCGTGTATTTCATTATGTTCGAAAAATCTGAACTATGCTTGGTGGTAGTGGTTAATTCAGTGGCTTATAACCAAATTGTCTATTGCATTATTATAAAAGATTGGTTCGTCCTGTTAACTATTGGGCTCATAGCAGAGTGATGTCTATCATATAAACAGCATCAGAAGCCAATTTACTGGACAAATTACTTATTTGTTTTGAGCTCCGGCTAACATATGCCTTTGATCAATTCAGATTTTTAATGTTAGTGGATCAAAAGAATGATATAAGAGAGGAGAAAATATTTCTAATGGGTGGACTGAATCTTTTTTAGTTCGACGACCTCCCCTGTTTCTGCCTTGTAGACTGGAGAGACAGTCTGGCTCCATTAGTAAGGGCCCCTTTGGATTGGAACACTGATTCTCTGCGAAGTGTGCGAACCAAGTCACACAAAAGGAAAACGCATCTAAAGGGTGTTTTTATGAATGCACCCCTGTGAATTCTCTACTGGTTTGTTGAAGGTGTATCTACTAGAACAAACTTTAGATGCTGCTACCTTTCATGTGAGGGGCTTACAGGGCTATTGTACTCCACATTGTGCATTAAACTCTCTTTAGCAATGCTGGCAATTGAAGTTTAAATTCTTAATTAAAAAAAAAAAAAAAGAAGAGCAGAAAAGGATTTATTTGTTTGCCATGTGACCATTGGCTGAAACATACCACATTAGCAAGCTATCTATTTCCACTTTTGCTAGACGACCGTAGCAGGATGTTCTCACTGTGGTCATAAAATATGATCCAAACTTGAAATGGCTTAACATTTTTTTTCTTCAAAATTTGAATGCTCGGTGCATGTTGTGTAGTCCAAATTAAACACTTTAAAGAGATAGAGGCAGGAAAATGATATTCTCCCCTTTTGAAAATAAATTGAAATCTTTCGAAACCGCAACCAACTTCTTTCTTTATTGATTATGTAGATGTTGCTCGTGTCGCTAATTCCAACACAAATATTAAATGGGTTAGTCAGTTTTTATTTTTATTTTTCAACTGGGCAAACCTTAATCTGTTCTTCCCAGGTTTGGGTTGGCATTTCTCAACCCAATTTGGTGAACAAGTTGAGTTGGGCATTTGCAAGCCCAAACAATTGACTGGATCCAAATCCAACCCAACATATCGTCATCCCTAGCCTTAAGGGTACCTATTACATGTGTTGGAAAGGTTGTGCTAGCTATCTGTCTAAACGTTAGGCTGGCTCTTGTAAAAGCTGAACCTCTAATAGTTTCTGAGATCCTAACCATCCAATCAAAATTATTCATATCAAGACAAAATGATATGGGCATTGACTCAAAATCAAATTAGGTTAGCATGTCCTAATATCACCAGTGACTAAGACACCCTAACCTAAACACAATTTAGAAAAGGAGAATCTAGCTAAGAGCATTCATTTGCATTATAAGATGTTAAATTTTACCCTCCAATTCAAATCTCAGGACGTATCGGTAGAGCATGTAGGATTGTCAAAATGAAATGATTTTGGGTTGTTATTGATGCCCTGCCAATGTTTGCTCTGTCATGACATTCATGTGGTACCCTTTGATTCAAATATATTTCCTTTTAATTGAATCGTTAACTTTTATCATAAGCCTGCATATTCTCTATTTGTAACTAGATTTTGTTAGTATGTCATGTACAGATTCTCCCATCTAAATTTGTTTCTGTCCATTCATCCTTAGTTTCTTTTTAGATTTTTAAGTGAACAAAGGATTTAAAAACAAACGGTGAACAGAGATTATTATTTAAAAAATATATAAATTACACAAGCAATTAAATAAATAAAAAACGACATCAAAGATTTACTTGGTTGAGGAAAACATATCTAAGAAAAAGTTAGTGAAATAAGTAGCTTAAAAAAAATCATCAAACAATAACTAGAAGAAATTAAACATTTTCAAACTATTAAAACCATCCACACATTCAAATGCCTTATTCTGAAAAGGAGTAGCATGGTTTTTTGTTTTACAAGATTGTGGAACATGTTTGAGCATCCATAATTTGCCAAGTACTCATAGAACATTGCCTGTCCCAAAAGTATAGCGTAATCAGATGATTCTTACCCTTGATTTATAGTTTAATTTCAGGGTTTTTACAATTTTTATCATAAAAAAATATAGTCAACACCACTTGGTTGTGATCATATTATGGTCAAGTTGATTTTTTTCTTGTTTCTTTTTGGACTAGGTTCCCTTTCAATGATGAGTCTTGATCTTTTGTTCTATAGATGTGTGCAAACAGGTGCTTTGGACCGTTTTACATGTCTAGGATCCAAGATTTTGCTGAAAAAAATAAAAAGGCAAATGCCCTGTCAAAGACATCAAGACGTCATATGGAATAAAATGGGTGGGAATTTGAAATTTCATCTAACCCCTAATTATTTTATTCCATTTGAAGTCCTCTGGTGTCTTGGACACTAGATCCTGGACAGAACATTTATTTCGCTAAATATATAATAGAGAAAGCAACAATTCAATCTTTAAAGCAGTTTTTAATGACAATTAAAAACATGAAGCATCTTAGGTGGATGACTATATTACCCGAACATGGGTTTGAGGCCCCCCAATAACTCGTCATGTGTCTCATGTTTAGAGGATAAGAATCTACAATTACATGAATTCATAAAAGATTATATATACCGAAAATCAATATATGTAGATATTTTCAACCATATGATTTATGCGTAATAATTTTTTGAGTTTTTTTGAAGATAAATTGAAATTTATTTTGGTCGTTCAAATAATACTAAAAAAAAGGTTTTGATTTTTCACTTTTGTTTATTCCTTGCCACATGTCAAGGCAAAGGCTTATTCTACACTTTTTACTCTCCAAACCCAAGATATTTTGCCAACACCCCCGTGCTAGGGTGGCTGTGGTGGCCTCATATCCTCTGCACCGCCTCTCTTGTGCGACATCGAGGGCTGAGACAGGAGGGGGTATCATTTCACTTTTTGGAGATGGGCTGAGACAAAAGGGGGTATCATTTCACTTTTTGGGGATAACACAACCCCCCCCCCCCAAAAAAAAAAAAAGTGAAATGATACCCCCCCTCTGTTTCGGCTCCCAATGTCACACAAGGGGGGGCGGGACAGATGATACTCTCCCGGTTGTGGCATGTGTCTTCTGTATTGAAGATGTAGGGTCAAAATCCCTATAATTATATGCGGTGTGCATTGGTGTTGCCTGGTCTGGCTCTCATCGGTTCAGTCTAGGTTCGCTTTGTGCAGCTGTCAACATGATATAAATCTCAAAAAGCCACACCCAAAAAAAAAACCCAAGATAATTTTTTTTTACCAAAAAAGCCCAAGATATTTCCAAAAAAAAGAAAAGAAAAGAAAGAAAGGAACCCCACCAAATGTATCTTGAGTGGCCCAACCTAAAACATAAAAGAAACCTGATTAGTTTTTTGGAGCCGTTGTCACAATTCACGCCCACCCTCCTATTTCGTTCATTTGTAATAAAAGAGTAGGAGGGAACTTTAGTTGGCGGTAACGTTTGGTGGGAAAACGGAGAAAATAAGAAAATCTTTATATGCCTACGCTACGCTCCTTCCTTAGTCTATGTTAGTAACGTGTTCGCTTCGGTACCCTTCGCCCTAAGCCTTCTTCGAGCGAGGAAACGGGCACCAGCGATACAAAGCCCCAAGGTCCCCTGTCTTCGCGGAGCCCAGAAGTCTCCAACAAAGCCAATCCAACGCAAACAAAAGAAAAATGAAGAAAAGAGTTGAGAGAAAGAGAGAGATTTCCAGATTCTAGGTTTTTTTCTATCTTCTCAGCAACTCCTTCAGTTCCGCGATCGATCGATCGATCGAACAGAACATCATTTCTCTGCGATTAATCGAGTGATCAATCGAGGAGACTTGGAGGAGGAGGAGGAGATCGATCGGAGCTTGTTCGTTTTTCTTGAAAATCCCTTTTGTGATTTTACTTCTCTCTTTATCTTGTCATGCGATTGCCTCAGTCGGCGACCGTTTCTCCGGCGGAGGGTCGCAAGAGAAGGAACCTGTCGTCTTCGTCGCCGCAGTCTCGGGGGTTTGGCTCGCAGCGGGACCACTCGCGAACGCGGAAGAAGCATAAGAAACTCGACGCTATATGCGAGAAGTTCTTCACTCGTAACCGTGTGGTGGAAGGCGAATCGAATGAGTGTAATGTTGGCGGAGCGTCGGGGACTGTTGATTCGGAGCTCCGTCGGAGCTCTCGGGTTAGGAGAGCGCCGGTATTGCTTGATGCGTCTCCGTCGCCGGTGAAGAAGAGACGTAGACTAGATAATGGTACGGATAGTTTGAGTAAGAAGAATGGAAACTCCTTTGATGGGAATAGGGGGGATGATTGTTCAGAGAAGCCTTCGCCTTGCCCTAATTCTGGAGATTTGGAGGATTCGGGGAGTTGGAGATCGAGGCTTAGATCTAGGGCTAAAAATGTTAGTTTTGCTTTGGAGGAAAAACATGCTTCTCCCCGTGGTAGAAGGAGGCTTTTTGAGGAGTCGGATAGATTTGAAGAGGAATCCAAGTTAATAGGTGGAGAATCAAATGACAAGAAAGAAGTATTGGAAGGTGAGAAGTCACTTGTTGCAAAGTTGAAGAGGCCCGGCAAAGCCAAAGGATTGATTTGTCTGAAGAATGAAGATCAAGCAACTGCATCTTCTAGTAGCAAAGAAGATGGCAATGAGGGGAATGTGGAGAAGGGATTATCACGGTTAGACGAAGAGGATGACTTGGTCACGAAGAGTGCAGTGAGTGGTGGAAATGAGAAGGTGGTAGCAGATGATATTTCCACACAGGCAATTGAGAAAGAGGATAGTAAAAGGACTACTGCTTTACAAATAGATGAGGATGTTAGTGGCAGCAAGGATTCATTAAACATTGGGCAAAGCAATAAGCAGCTGGAACAACCAGGATGCGAGAAAGAAGAGGTAAATCGTGTGGATGCCACAGAGATTGTTGGACCTCCTAAGGACCAACTAGATGATAGGGGATTTCAGGCTAGCAAGGATGCCTGTCCGGGAAAACCTGATAAAATACCCTTAGAAAAAGAGAATTTTGAGAAGGTGGGTAAGCTGAACCACTTTTTGACTGATACACTTGACAAACCACGGATACGTGAAGGACGGAGATGTGGTTTGTGTGGTGGAGGGACTGATGGCAAACCTCCAAAGAGGTTTGTGCGGGATTCTGTTGAGAGTGATAATGAGGCATATGGTGGGTCATCAGCTTCGGAGGAGCCCAACTATGACATATGGGATGGATTTGGTGACGAACCGGACTGGCTTGGACGGCTTTTAGGCCCCATACTTGATCGTTTCGGTATTGCTGGTGTCTGGGTTCATCAACACTGTGCTGTGTGGAGTCCAGAGGTGTGGTTCATTGACTTAGCTGCTTTTCTTATTGAGGTTTTTTCTTCTGGTTTTCTATGAGAAGCTGTGGATATATGAGCTTTTTATGTATACAACATTTTAGTAGTTAGTTTCCTACATTTGTTTTCTAATGGAATTTTATTAAGCTAATGGAACTCACTAGAATTTACAAGAATTTGCTTGTTTTCATCAGATACTGATGCTAGCTGAAAAGTTGTTGTCTGATTTGTTTGTGCTTGCTGCACTTCTATTAATATAATTTTTTTTTCAAAATTTATAGAATTATGTGCACAAACCCCTAAGAGACTAAATTCTTTTTTAAACGCAATATTGTTAAATATCCAATAACATTTCATATTGTTTCTTCCCACACAATCAATTGATTTTCTCAAAAATTCATTGGTCCCAACTCCTAAGAATGAGTTTCTTGCAATTTGAGAGAGGTGCATGTAGTTGGGTTTTTCATATGTTGTTATTTTGGTATCATGCACAGTTTTCCTTTCATCAATAAAATTTTATCGTTAATTATCAAAAAAATTAAAAGTAAAAAATAGTTACATGTAATTTTATATGTAATGGAAAAAAAGGAAGATCAAAGATGTTCCCTGTGCAAAAGGATTTCTCAGATGCACTCCTTCAATACCCATTCTTCCCTGGCACTTCTATGGATATCACAATACAAAATTTCATTGCGAACAGCTGAACACTAAGGTCCCTAGTATGCCCACAACATTGAGGACTCTTTGAATCACTTTCCATATTGTTGTCATTTATTGCCTCTTGTTCCAACATCAACTAAGCATGAAATAAGATTGAAGTACCTTTAACCCTTGAAGAAGGGCCATAATCTGTGCATTTGTTTTTGGTCAATGAAGCTAAGAATTGAAAGGCCTTGATTGTTGAACCACTTGTGTCTGTAGTGTGATATCCCCAATGCTGGCTATCTCTCATTTTTCTAACAGAGCATCTGTTGAAGTTTGAGTTTGACCATTTTTCATTGGGATTTTTCTAGTTTAGTCTAATTATCTCTCTGGGTGATCTATTTTTCAACTCAATGAACCCTCTTGTTGATTGATTGATATCCTTCTTAGTTTTAATTGGCATTAAAGCTAGTGAAGCGATAATCTTTAAACTCTTCCGAAATGAACACTCATAAAGTGATTAGCCCATAGTTGTAGTGAAGCTTGTACAAGGTGGGAGGCTCGTTTGGGAAGCCAATTCTATTCTACTTCCCCAAGTAATGGGAAGCGTGCTTCTCGTATTGGGGCAGCACAGTGAAGTGATTGGGGAAGCCTCTAGAGAAGCAAGTGGAAACGCCCAGAGAATCAACTAGGAAGCGATCAAAAAGGTGAAATTTAATATTATTTAATGTAAACCCTAAGCTATTCGCTTTGAATAAAACATTTTCTATGAGATTTAGTAGCGATTGTTTATATTATTTTATTTCAATCAAATAAAAAGATTGAAATTCGATGGTTTTTATACAAGGTCTTCTATGTTCTCGAATATGCTTAGTTATTTACAAAAAATCTTATGTAAGGTAAAATCTAAGGTATAGCTTGCCATACTAACAACAAAGTGGTTTGCATATTGATTTATATGTAATGATTTTTTGTTACTTGCGTAGTATAGTTTTTTAGGTTTGATTATAAATTTATTGAGTTTATTCACTTCAGAGTATTATAGTTGTATTTATTGATTGTGACTATTTGTTATTTACTTCCTATTAGTAGTAATCAATTATTGTAGTTGTACTTATTGGTTATAGACCTTTTTTGTTATTTGCTTCCTCTCAGCTTTTTTTTTTTTGGATGAATCACAAAAAACTTTATTAAGAGGGAAGAAAACAAGAAGGACCAAAATATAACAAGAGAGCACTGCAGCTAAGCAAGCTACAATAGCACAAACCAAACAAGAATAAAAAGAAACTACATCAACAATCCGGCATATGATCCCCTTTGAAAAATTCAGTTTGACCTGCACTCCATTTGGCCAATCTATCCGCCAGAGAGTTCTAAGCTCAAGGAATATGATGTAAGGTAATTTTTAGCTCCATGATCAATTCCCTGATTTTACAAATAAAATGATGCAATCTCCAAGAGCCAATGCTATCTCTCTTGCCTCAGCTGATAATCGTTTTTGAATTCCCTTCCTCTATGCAATCTTTTACTTTCTTTCTCTTTATCATCCTTAAGCTTTCAAGCATCCCGATAAGCTCATCATGGTAGGCATCACTTCTCTCAATTGGACCCCCTTTAACACCAATGATAGAACCAACATGATCCCTTTAACACTAAATGATAGAACCAACATGATCCCTAATAAGGCACCTATACCCAACAGGACCCAAGTTTCGAAAAGAGGCTCCATCGAAATTGACTTTAAATGTTCCAACAGAGGGGGGTGGGACCCATTTGTATAGCAGAGTATGCATCAATGGCCGCATAGCAATGCATGTGACCCAATCCTTGACAATGTCGTTCATAGAGCATCCATCAAAATCTTTTTTTATCAATACTCAAGCCCCTACTTCACAGAGGATAGAATCAATAACTATTGGGACATTGCATTTCCTATCCTCAAATATATGTTTGTTTGTTTCTTTCCACACACCCCATACAATGCCCCAAAATTGCACAAAGAAATTCTCTACCACGCTTGCCCATGGTCCCACCTCCCCATGTTTGGACAAGATCAAACAAAGACTGGCATAAAATGGAAAGATAAAACATGTTGGAAATATTTCCACAAGTGATAGGTATAAGCACAATGAATGAAGATATGGTTCCCCGATTCCCATCATTTCCACAAAGATGACACATTGAAGGAGAGAGGGACATGAAAGGCCGTTTTTTCTGAAGTGTCTATGGTATTTTGTTTGTTTGAGATGACCACCTTGGTAAAAGGCCTGACCCGAGGAGGCGTAGCTGAATTCCACACTTTATGAGAGGGGAAGGGTCTAAAGGTTGGGGGTTTCACAATTAGGATCGAAAAGAATGATCTAGTGGAAAACAATCCATTAGGAATAGGAGTCCAAATTCTACAATCTTTGTCCTCGTTCGATATGTAAGCCAAATGAAGATCCTCCATGAGATTTCCTGCTGAGGAGCCTCCCACTCATAGAGGCCTCAGGTAAACTCGAGATTCCAAGAAAAGACCCTCAAAATTTTAGGAGAGGATGTCAGCCATCATGGCATTCTTATGTAAGACAATACGATATAATCGAGGGTATGTAGACTTTATAGTGGAATTACCTCACCATAAGTCCTTCCAAAAATGGATTTTCCTACCATTATCAATGGAAAAGCGAGTATGAGGAAAGAATAGGTGACTTACTTGAATGATGTCTTTCCAACACAATGAATGAGAAAAATGAAGGAGTTGATTGCAGACCCACCCATTAGCATCCCTGTCATATCTACTAAGGATAATGAAATGCCATAGATTCCCTTGTTCTTTAGAGAACCGTCACAACCATTTCCTCATCAACTCCAAATTCTTTTCTTTACTCTTCCAACACCAAGCCCCCCATTCTCCTTATCCTTCACTGCCACATCCCACTTCACTAGATGGCCTTTTTTGTTTGCCACCCTCCCAAAGAAAGTCCCTTTGGTATTTTTCAATGATCATCACCACCTTATAGGGCATCTTGAACATAAACATGTAGTGCATCGGGATATTTGACAAGACTGATTTTACCAAAGTTATTCTTTCCCCCAAAGATATGTAGGACCTCTTCCAACATGCTAGTTTCTTTGGTACTCTTTCCACCACTGGATCCTAGAATTAGACAGCTTTTAGGTTTCCCCCTAGAGGTATACCCAAATATTTAAGAGGCCAACTCCCACACCTTATTACTTATGATTTTCAAAAGATTTTCCAACTCATTATCCTCAATGTGAATACCCACCATGCAAGATTTACTCATATTCACTAGATGAAATCCATTTATTTGGGAACCTGACCAACCTTCAGGTCCCGTGGAAGGATATTTGGTATCCCCTGATTCTTCCGAAAATCCAGTTCTTTATGTGGGTGGCTTCTCTTGGTAGAATTTCCATGATTGATGTGCTTAAGAGAATGGGCCTCATCCTCACCATCGTTCTAAGTTTACAAAAGAGCCAAGGATATGATATTCTATTGGACTGTCCTTTGTAAAGGGTGTGGGGGCTTAAGGGTAGGGGACCTTTGCAGGGATTGGAACGAGGTGATTTGTTGGAACCCTCTTTAGTAGGGGATGGAGCCCGGGGGTTAGGTTGGGGTTTTCCTCTGCTCCCTTTGCTTCATTCTCTTTTCTCTTTCATTGTTTTTTTTTTTGCTAAGAGAAAAAGATTCATTAGAGGGGGATAAGGAATCCCCACAAAAAAGCAACCCCAAAAGGGAATTTAGTTACAAGAATCTTTAATCAAATTTCCCCACCCTTTTTCCAAGTCAACAATTGTCATTCCCCCTATATCCATACTATTAACTGCCCAGAAACACCACCTATCTCTAGTCTTGCTAAAAACCTTGTAAGAAGGTTCAACATAGTTTTCATAACATCTTCGATTTCTTTCCAGCCATAAAGTCCAACAGATTGAAGGAAGGATTAACTACCACAACTGATTTCCCCTTGGAGATGAATTCAACAACTTCCATGATGTCATCAATTGATTAAAATTCGTTGGGAAAACCCATGGAATATCTACTTCAGCCAAAGCCTTGTCCCATATTTCCTGGGTAAAAACACAATGAATGAATAAATGATTGATAAAGTCCTCATCAAGATAGCAAAATGAGCAAATATTTGGGATAATCATCCCCTTCCTTTGAAGGATTTCCATTATAGGAATTTTCCTTTTGCATACAGCCCACAAAAAGAAAGCTATCTTCGACGGAATTTTCTGATTCTTTTGGGATTTCTCTTCCCTTTTCGTAATGAAGTTTTTTTCTTTATAAAAAAAAAAAAAAAACCAAAGATTTTAAGGCATAACTCTACATTCTTTATATTTTCCGTGTTTGCATTAAGGAAAAGGGTAGTGTCGTCTGCAAACTGTAAGTGAGAGACCATAATTTTATTGTCCCCTATCACAGACTCTTCCACAAGTTGGGCCAACTCCACCTTCCTAAGAATGACACTTAATCCATCCACCACAATAAAGAAGAGAAAGGAGGATAAAGGATCTCCCTATCTTAATCCCCTGGAGGATTTGACAAACCCTTCAGAAATTCCACCAAAACTGAGAAGAAGGGTTTCACAATACAGCCTGCCATCCATTTCAACCAACGGTTCCCGAAGCCTTTTTTCCTCAACACCAAAAAAAGGAAATCCCACTCGACATGGTCATAAGCTTTCTTCATATCCAATTTGCAGACCACCCCTTTTTCCCTAGCCTGCCTTCTATTGTCAACACACTCATTGGCGATCAGAATGCTATCCATAATCTACCTCGCTTGTATGAAAGACTTTGAGAAGAAGATACCACCATCCCCCTGACCCTTCTCAATCGTAAGGACAACACTTTGGATATAATTTTGTAGAGACTGCTGATGAGGCTAATAGGTTGGTATTCTACTATATCCCTTGCTCCCTCTTTCTTTGGGACAAGCACAATAAAGGTTGATCTCATCGATTTGTTTTTTGTCCCCTCTCTTAAAATTCATCAAACATCTTCATAATATCATCTTTTAGGATATCCTAACACTCCTGGAGAAACAAAAACTTAGTAAATCTGTCCCGCCCTAGGGCTTTTGCACCATCCATCTCAAAACAACATTCTTGACTTCCTCTACCTCAAAAGGCTTTTTTAAAATAGTGGCGTGGTCGCTAGAAAGATGGTTTTCAAACAAGTTATCAATATATGACCTCTCGTCCGGAGCCTTCTTATAAAGCTCACTGAAGAAAGAAATAGCCTCGTTAGCAATATTTTCAAAATTCATCACTCCTTCCCCTCCAATCACAAGACTGTAAATTATATTTTTTTGCTTCCTCTCGTTTGCCAACTTATGAAAAAAACTCATATTTTTGTCTCCTTCCCGAAGCCATTTGCACATAGCTTTTTGGTGCCAAAAGATTTCCTCAACTTTCAGAATCCTCTCCAAATTAGCCATCACCTCCCTTCTTTTGCACATAAGCTCCTCAGATCTCTCAACTTCCTCTTCCATCAAGCCATTAATTCTTTGCAACTCGGCACACAGCTTACTCTTATTATCCTTTAGTAACCAAAAGTTGTCTTGCTCCAAGCTAACAATTTTTGTTTAACATATGATAACTTTTGCATAAAACAGTAGCCCCCTCAATTACCACCACACTTGTTCCACCAAGATTAAACCATTCGTATCAGTAACACGTATTCACCTATTATTATCATTTATTTCTTTCATTTCATAATAGTTTTTCTAATGTTTTGAAGTTAATTCCAAATCACACTTTACTCACTTCTCAATTGCTTCTTAATTGTTTCCCCATTTACTTCCTAGTAGCTCTCCATACGCTTTATAATCTTTTCTCGCTTCCTGCTTCTTGCTTTCACATTGCTTCTCACTTTCGATTCTTGCTCTAGTAACTATGGATTAGACTCATTTATCAATAAAAAAATGGATCATTCTGTCTCTTTCCTGGGGAGTAAAATGAATTACTCTTGCCTACATATTGGTGGTTGTGGCTCACACATTCATCAAAAATGCACTTTTCTAGCTGGTAAGATAGCAAATTTTTGCTTTTGTACTAATGAACTGTTCATTTGGGACCATATGCTTTTCTTTATCTATACTTTGAAAATATCTTAATAGTTTTTTTTTTTTCTTTATTAAAAAAATAAGTTCACTCTAAAGTAGAAATGATTTATTCCCTTTCCCTTTACCATTTCACAGGAGCCTCATTTGAGTCCTCTCTGAGTGGTTGATGATCGACTTTGGGCAAAGAACAAGAGACATTGTGTCTATGAGGAGAAAAAGTAAAGGTCTGATGAATGTGGTTGCCCATATCAGGATTGGTATTGGCAGTTCCATGAGATGGGCTTTCTTCTAAACTATTAGATGATAGGGAAGTAAAAGAGACTTAGGCAGCCTGCAATGGGTTTAGTGAACTCCGAATAGGAGCTGGGAAGAGACTTGTGATCCTCAAATCAATACTGCAAGTTCCACATTTGTTTTAGCAGTAGTATAAAGGATAGAGCTGTATTCTTTCATCTCAAACTCCTTGTCATTTTAAATTGTTCCAAGGTGTCTGTCTTAATGCACCGGAGGACTATAACCATTTTATAGGAAAGTTTTGTTTTTATAACCTTAAGGCCAATGGAGCTTCCCACAATTGTATGAAGAACGAAATGCAGTGGACGATTTCAAGCATGATTGAGCCAGAAGAAATGCTGTTGATGTTTCATGAAGGGGTGAGCCTCATCGTTTACTTTGATAGTATGGACTGTTGTGTCAACATTGTGGGTGTATTTTCATGTTTGAAGTCCCCAATTTGTTTCTCGATTTGAAATCATCTCATTCACATTAAATAGGCAAGTTTAATTTTCCTGGTCATTCATCTTTTTTCAAGCTAATTTGGTGCGAGTGTGTAATTTCTGTTTTTTCAAATCTATTTTTTATTGACATCTTATTATTATCTTCTTCGAGGTTTCCTATTCTTGATGTCAGTAGTTTACTGAAATCTGATGCTATGAGAATCAAGGTCGGTGAGCAATAATATCCTTAGACATGAGTGCGATACTTCTTTCATGTCCATTTCCTATTGCTGTGCATTTCTAAGATTATCAGGGATCAAATTGTACCATCTCAAACAATTTTCTACAGAGGCATGTGTTAATAGGAAAGAACAGCAATACCACTTTTTGATCATCAATGTCTTTTATCTAATTCATTTTACAGGGAGTTAATTTTGAATTGTATGAGCTTTAGAATTATTTATTTTTCTGTGCATTCAATGATAGTCTTGTTATTAATTCTCCCAAAGGTTTTCATGAATTAATTGTTTCTTTCAGGTCTACTTTGCTGGTTTGGGGTGCCTGAAAAATGTTAGAGCGGCACTTTGCAGGGGAAAAGCATTAAAATGCAGCCGCTGTGGGAGGCCGGGAGCAACTATTGGATGCCGTGTTGATCGGTGTCCAAAAACCTATCACTTGGTCTGTTGGTTTTGTAATATTTGTCCTATTGGGCAGTCATTTAACGTTTTGACTTTTATATTGGTGTTTACATTTTTGTTTGCTTTTTGCCATCTTTTGATTTATAGGGAATCTTTTCTGTTGCAGCCTTGTGCGCGAGCTAATGGTTGCATTTTTGATCATAAAAAATTTCTCATTGCTTGTTCTGATCATCGGCATCTCTTCCAACCTCATGGTAATCGTTATATGCACCGGCTGAAAAAAATGAAAGCTAGGAAAATAAAGTTGGAATTGAAGAAGCTGTCACATGATGCTTGGCGGAAGGATTGTGAAGCAGAAGAAAAATGGTTGGAAAACTGTGGTGAGGATGAAGAGTTCTTGAAACGTGAAGGCAAGAGGCTTCATCGAGATTTGTTGAGAATCGCACCTGTATACATTGGAGGTTCTTCTGAAAGTGAAAAATTATATCAGGGTTGGGAATCTGTTGCTGGGCTTCAAGATGTGATCCGATGCATGAAGGAGGTTGTCATATTACCCCTTTTATATCCTGAGTTCTTTAGTACATTGGGGCTTACGCCTCCGAGAGGAGTTCTTTTACATGGGTATCCTGGTACAGGTAAAACTCTTGTTGTACGGGCATTGATTGGTGCATGCTCTCGTGGTGATAAACGAATAGCCTATTTTGCCCGTAAGGGTGCAGATTGTCTAGGAAAATATGTTGGTGATGCTGAGCGTCAGCTAAGACTCTTGTTTCAGGTTGCTGAGAGGTCTCAACCATCTATAATATTTTTTGATGAGATTGATGGTTTAGCACCACGTCGTACTAGGCAGCAAGATCAAACGCATAGTTCCGTTGTGTCCACTTTACTTGCGCTTATGGATGGCCTGAAATCTCGAGGCTCAGTTATAGTCATAGGTGCAACGAATCGTCCCGAGGCTGTCGATCCTGCTTTGAGACGGCCTGGTAGATTTGATAGGGAAATTTATTTTCCGCTGCCATCTGTCAAGGACAGGGCTGCTATTCTGTCACTACATACTCAAAGGTGGCCAAAACCAGTGTCTGGATCCTTGCTTAAGTGGGTTGCAAAACAAACGGCAGGCTTTGCTGGTGCTGATCTTCAGGCACTTTGTACTCAAGCAGCTATGGTTGCTTTGAAGAGGAACTGTGCCTTGCAAGAACTTCTGTCAGCTGCTGAAGAGAAAGCTAATAGTGGTAGACGTCTTCCTCTTCCCTCCTTTGCCGTGGAGGAAAGGGATTGGTTGGATGCTCTTGCATGTTCCCCTCCTCCGTGCTCTCGCAGAGAAGCAGGGATGGCTGCAAACGATGTAGTTTCCTCTCCTCTTCACGCCCATCTTATTCCTTGTCTACTGCAACCACTATCGCACTTGCTTGTTTCCCTTTATCTTGATGAGCGCCTCTGGCTACCTCCTTCCCTTTCGAAGGCTGCAGAACTAATTAAAAATGTTGTTATTTCTTCCTTGGAGAAGAAGAAAATGCCTAGTGTTTTCTGGTGGTCCCGTTTGCATGATCTGATTGCAGAAGCAGATGTTGCTATGGAGATAGAGAGAAGCCTTTCCTGTGCTGGCCTTTTAATTGGGGCATCTGGTGTTTCTGATTTTAATGCATTAAATGATGATACTGATGGTGAAAAGGAGAAGTTTGATCTTTGCAAATTGAATCATGCCAGCACTCGGATTAATTTGTTGCAGAATGTATCCCATCCATATGGAACACCAGGATTCCGGATATTGATTGCTGGAAGCCCCAGATCTGGCCAAAAGCATCTTGCTTCATGTCTTCTTCATGGTTTCATGGGGAATGTTGAAATTCAGAAGGTTAATTTGGCTACCATTTCACAAGAAGGACGTGGGGATTTAATTCAAGGCATAACACACATATTATGTATGTTTTGGTTCCTCTATTTCTGGATATTAGCCTATTTTTATTGTGTAGATGGCATGGTTTCATATTCCATTCAGCTGACAACGATCATGATATTCCTTTAATGGTTAAATTGAAATTTTGATAGGCTTATATCTCCATACTTGTTGGTTATTTTGTCTGTTTTCACTGTTCCTGCATGTTTATGATTGAATGTTCCTCAGAACTTCAAATTTTCTGCTCTTTAATAGAGTTTGTATACTTTTTGCTTTTTGGTTGGTATGGGGTTTGCAAGGGCTGAATGCATTAAATAATTATCTATATCTCTTATTACGGGCTACTGTTTGCTTTTTTTTTTTCAATAAATGGGATACTGTTTGCTTTGATAGGGAGCTGAGGGCTATAAATAATTTTTTTAGCTGACCTAGGACTTGCACTAACAACTGACTGGATCCTGACTGGGATTGCTAAGAATTTTTTGAAACATTAAATGGTTGGATGAGTTTTAGTATGATTTATTTAATTTGCCAGGTTATGAGATTATTTTCTAGGCTTTGGGAATCTTAATTCTTATTGATCCTTCTTGGTTTTCTTCAGCCGTCATCACCATAATTCTCTTAAATGCAGAGAATATTTCTGTCATTATAGTCTTGGTTTTCCCCCTTTTATAAATGGTTATTGTTTTCAACCTTTCACACACACGTACACATATTTTTATATTTCATTTTCTTGGGATACTGAATTTCCGTACTGAATTTACATGCCTCTTCCTTGATAAGCGCTCTTTATCTGTTATCTTCATGCTCCAAACATATTTTCTTTATTCTTTTTCTTTTATTTTTATTGCCAAAAAAACCACATTATTTATATTTGCATACTTTATCTGCAAGCTTATAATTTTTGTCTTCTACAAAAAAA
>JAOXJP010000001.1:7432135-7452475 GCA_025762735.1 Platanus orientalis
GTGAAAACTTGGGATACCACACCTACTTCATGTCTTTTTTCCGAATAATCATCTTGAACTGTATTTTATTGCATAGAGGGTGCCTTTAACTAGGCTTATATCCTAAAATATTTGGAATTTAAAAAAAAAAAAATCCTAAAATTTAAAACTTCCTAAAACACACATTCTAAAATCCTAAACTTGCTAAAGACATTACTAACTTGTTGTGCAAGTTTTCCTAATTCCTAGACTTTCCGAAACATAAAATTTTCTGAAGTCTAAACTACTAAAACTTAAGACTTTCTAAAAAAACCTATTCCCATTTTTTCGGACACCTCTTTAGTAATTTGGTTATAACTTTCCGAAATCACCTCGGATTTGCACAATCTTGGTCTCATTAAAAAGGTAATTGAATAATTTATCCAATGGCACCAAAATAAAGCCAAAAGTGGCCTTATTACATTTAAAACCACTAATTAAGCTTCTAAAATAAAAAAAATAACAGAAAAATAAGGCTATACTACTAGACACTCCATGGTTTTCCAACTTCTTTTTGACATGGTTTGCTCTCGTATCACAATGACTGCCAGTGAGAAGGAGTGACATGATGCAAGTTGAAGGTGCTGAAAAGACAAGAGGAAGGTCAAAATTGACTTGGGTTGAAGCAGTAATGAGGGACATGGAAACTTGTGAATTAATGGGAGATATTGCCCTAGATAGAGTGGAATGTTGGAACAGGATTCCAGTGGCTGACCCCAAGTAGTTGGGATAAGACATTGAAATAAATAAAACCCGTGTGGAAGATGTTGGTGCATCACCAATCTTCTTGTTCTTCAAATTTCAGTGCAGTCAATAAGGTTTGCATCGCATGACTAAACCCTCGTGCGTGCCTTCATAATAATTGGCTTCATCTTTGGGCTATTCTTTCATCAGTTCTTGGTTCTGGTTCAGTTATCTCATTTTCTATACAAAAGGAAGACTTAATGAGATAATTGAGTATAGGAATGTTTTGCACCATCTGCTGCTAGTGTTTTGTCCTTATTAATATTTTGAGCATTTCCATCTGAAACCTGCTGTTTGCTTCCACACCATTTGGACGGTTAAAAGTTTTGGAGGAGTTGTCATGTGAGGGGTGCTTGTAGGTCAGTTGTTGGGTGACCATGATCAAATTTTTAGGGCTTTTTCAATTTTAAGTGCAGGCTTAGGTACTTCATTCAATGTCCAAAATATGAGTGGCTACTTTGAAGCTGCATCTCCATATGAAGCCCTGCTTTATAATGGGCAGCCAGTTGAGGTTCACTTTCATGAATCCGTTTCTGAATGGTCAATTCTTGAAACTCCTCATTGTACTCTTCCACTGACTTAGAACTTTGTTTAAGATGAAACATTTTGGTGTACAAGGTTTTTGTTCATAATCAGATGGTAAGTAGAGTTCCCTTTTTTTTTTTTTTTTTAATCTTTATCTTGTTCCATGTTTCTATTGGTGCTTGTCAGATCTATCGGGTTGATTCTTCACACTGTGCCACCATAAACATGCTGCCTTTCAAGTTTGCCTTCACAAAGCAAACCTTCTTCTCTTTGGGCATGAAGTACCAATTCTAGTAATTGTTCATAGACATGAGCCAATCGATGAAGGCTGTAGGATTAAGTTTCTCATGAAATTAGGAACTTCGAGTCACACTTTATTGATTACATCTTCTGCATCCCTATAATATCAGAACTCACCATGTCTACTTATAAAAGTCATCCTTCATACCTCTTCTTTGATAACCCATGGCATGTGTTCCTCGTATGACTGATGGTGTTTCAAGGTGAATGTACAACTAAATTTTGAGATTTTCTATATTGTCACCCTCATTGTCCTCGTTTGTATTCTTATGTGATCTTTGCAGAATGCTCACTATTTCATGAAGCCAATTCTTATCTATTGCCTCTTGATGAGACTTTTGGACAGCCGACGACTTCTCTAATGGTGCCGGACTTTGTCCATGGCCTTTGGAAGGGTTTCTAGTTGAGTTGTCACTGCTAGTATATATGGGGTATAGAATATACATATGTTGAGGGTATCATCCCCTTTCCAGGAAGAGGTTTGTTTCTCGAGATGTTATATTTTTTGAATACAACAACAACAACAACAACAACAACAACAAACAGCCTTATCCCAACTATTTGGGGTCGGCTATATTTTTTGAATCTATTCCTTTTTTTTTATCAGCTAAGACTTCTCTTCTGGGGAGAGTTTTAGTGAAGAGTCGTCCGTTCCTCTTCCCATTCTTGTTCCTTATTGCTTTGATGATGTTAATAGAAAAAGGGAGTTTGAATTATAGGTGTACACCAGAAGAAACAAACGGACAATGTTTTGTCCCACATTGATGGGTTGTGTTGGGTGTGAGTATTTAATGGTCGTTAATGACTTTAAAATCCGTGATCACCTTTGGAGTTCACTGTGGAATATCTATAAAAAAAGCATATCGCGATTATTCCCACATTGGTGGGTGTGAGTATTTATTGGTCCTCATTGACTCTAAAAGCCATGATCGTTTTTGGAGATCACTATGGAATAACCAAAGAAAGGAAGAAGAAAAAAGTTTAGAGTGATGTTTAGACTTCTCAAGTCTTTATCAAAGATGCTTCTTCGGATCC
Organism: Platanus orientalis; assembly: GCA_025762735.1. NCBI lineage: Eukaryota > Viridiplantae > Streptophyta > Magnoliopsida > Proteales > Platanaceae > Platanus > Platanus orientalis. The sequence continues at coordinate 7,434,758 of JAOXJP010000001.1, forward strand.
AGTTCAAAAACAAAGTAACATTTCTTCTTCTTAGCCATGAGTTGGACGTTCCAATTGCTCTTCGAAAAGGTGTTAGGTCATGTACTCAACACCTTATGTCTACCTTTGTTTCTTATCATGCATTGTTTTGTTCCTTTCATAGTTTCTCCTCTTGTCGTCTATGTCAATACCTTGCAGTGTGCAAGAGGTGCTGTCACAACCAAATTGGAGGTTTTAATGGAAGAAGAAATGGGTGTCTTGGAAAAAAAATCAAACATGGGAGTTAATAGATCTTTCTAGAGGGAAGACTCTAGTTGGATGTAGATGGGTGTTTGCAGAAAAAATTAAAGTAGATGGTTCTATTGAGTGGTTTAAGGCGAGATTGATTGCAAAAGGATACACACAGGCTTTTGGCATAGATTACTAGGAGACATTTGCACCAGTAACAAAGATGAACTCCATGAGGGTTCTTATATCTTTAGCATCCAATTATGAATGGTGAGTTATTCAGTTTGATGCTAATAATGCGTTTTTACATGAATTCTTGGAAGAAGTCTACATGACACCGCCACCTAGCTTTCAGTTTCCTAACAACAAAGAGAAAGTGTGTAAGCTAAAGAATGCTTTGTATGGGCTGAAACAATTGCTTCGAGCATGGTTTGAGAGCTTATAGGCAGCAATGGTAAATGTTAGTTACAAGAAATGTCAGATAGATCATACCTTGTTTGTAAAATGTCAAGGTTCAAAATTGACTGCACTTACTGTGTATGTAGATGATATTGTGGTGATTAGGAATGTTGACAATGAAGTTGCAAGACTTCAAGATAGTTTGGCACACGAGTTTGAGATATAAAAGATTTGGGGTCTCTAAAGTACTTTCTTAGGATTGAGGTCGCTAAATCAAAGGAGGATTTTTTTTTTGTTCCAAAGAAAGTATGTCCTGGATTTGTTGAAGGAAGCTGGAATGACGGCATGTAAACCATGTACAACTCCAATTGAGTCAAATCATAGGCTCAAAGAGGATGATAGTGGGGGGTTGATTGATGCAAGAAGGTACCATCCTCTTGTTGGATGTCTCATTTATTTATCTCTGACCAAACCAAATATTAAAGGTAGCTGTCTTGATAAAGACAATTGTACTATGAGCAAAATTGATCTGATCATGTGTAATAGATGGTGTGTTTTTGAATTTGGTACCTCTTTGGACACGTACTTTTTGAAAAGAACACTTTTTAACCCAATACTACGTTTCAGCTTGTGGTGTGGTCAATTTGGAACTCGGCTCAAAGCCCATTGTTTTATAATGGGCTGAGTGCAGGCCCATGTGTTGTGTTTCGGGCTGGGCTCGGGCTAGCCTTAGCCTGGCCCAGCCTGGTCTGATTGACAGCCCTTGTTTTAAGAGCTCATGGCAACATTTGTTGCAGCACTTTTCTTCCATGTTTTTTTCTTTCCTGCCATACACCTTAAGGGCTTGTTGTCTCTATCAAAGTATGTTTTAGGTTATGGTCTAAAAAATCTGTCAGATGAAAAGCATCAACCTGGACACTAGTTCTGCTTGGAACTGAATGCCAGTTTCAATAGTCACTTATTTTTTACTTTATAAAAAATATTGGCCAACTTGGTCATTGATTCTAAGTCTCTTTCATTTTTCAAAAAATTGTTTGATGAGGAGAGGGATGATGGAGTAATTTTGGAAGTTCAGGAACCCACACATGCTATATCTCTCTATATCATGTGGCTTTTCACTCTTTCATAGATATAAATAATGATTAAATGATGAGTACGAATGACAGTAAACATGTCACTTATGTTGATATAAAAGACAGTATAGAAGCGATAATCTTGAATAGTGGCTGGTTGCACATTTATGGTTTTCATTGCTGAACCATCCTTCTCAGCAGCTATGACATTACTTCTCAAGATTCTGATCAGTGTCATGGCCTTTTGATCTATTCTGAACTTGTTTCTGAGAACTGTTTGCAATCTTCTGTTTGACTTGGTTTCTGTTTGTACATTAATTCATTTATTGTTTCTGTTTATTCTTGCTTAGAACCTCTTAGTCCAGTATCTTGTTATGGCGAAAGAACTGGTTGACATTTGTAGGCATTTTCTATATGTGCAGGCTACTTCGGAGTTGCCAAGTCAAGTCCTCCCTCTTAGAATAAGGCAGTTCTTCATGGGTGATGGATTGAATAGTAATAATTCAGTGCCTTTGGAACACTCAATACCACGATTCTTAGTGCAGGTTGATGGGAATTTTAATCGAGATATGGTCGTCAGGTCATCTGCTGCGGAGTTATCACGGGATTTAGTTCAACAATATGTTCAGTTGATTCACCAGAAAACTCATACTGGTGATATGTGCAATGAGTATAAATTTTGCAACACAAATGAAGGTAATACAGAGATGGAATGTGACAATACAGACAATGGAGCCGCTGATGAAGAAACCAATGTGCCAGTGAGTTCTGGAAGGATGGATTTTAATGGCGATGCTGATTGTAGTGATCATCAAACTCGGCAACACATAAATTGTTCTAAGAAGTGCTCTCCAATATTAAAAAATACTGGCCACCTGGAAGATGAGGCTAGGTTACATAGTCCTCAAGATTCTGTTCCTAAGGTTGCACTTAATAATAGAAATGTGAAAGGGAAATCTAACTTGGTGTTAGCCATATTGACATTTGGCTATCAGATTTTGCGATATCCTCATTTTTCTGAACTCTGTTGGGCCACATCAAAATTAAAAGAAGGTCCCTGTGCAGACATAAGTGGACCTTGGAAGGGTTGGCCATTTAATTCTTGTATCATTCGTTCTTGTAACTCATTAGAAAAAGTGGCCGTTGGTTGGAGCTCTACCAATCTTAAAGACAAAGAAAATTCTGGTTTAGTTAGAGGTCTGATAGCTGTTGGCTTGTTGGCATACAAAGGTTTATATTCATCAGTTAGAGAAGTTACTTTTGAAGTTCGAAAGGTTCTAGAGCTTTTAGTTGGGCAGGTTAATGATAGAATACAGGGTGGAAAAGATAGACATCGGTTCCTCCGACTTCTGTCACAAGTGGCTTATTTGGAAGATATGGTCAACAGTTGGGCGTATACGCTACAAAGGTATTGTATCTACTACCATGTCTTTGCGGTATTGTATCTACTACCATGTCTTTGCTTGCCAATCCGTTTTCACCTACTTTTTTTTCAAAAGCAAAGCTGTTGGCTGGCTAACTCTGTTTCCTTGCATTGCAGTTTAGAGTTGGACTGTCAAATGCCAGTGTCAAACCCTAGGCCACAAATTGTGGGCCTTCCAGATAATTCTCATACCTGCATGGGGAGCCTGGTTGAGAGTTATGCATGCAAGCCAAATGTTTCCAACAAAAGCTCCTTTGAAACAAAACTGCAGGAAGTCAGTCCTCAGGGATTTTCTGCAGAAAAGATCAAATGCATTGATTCCAACAAGGAAATTCCTGATCTTGGCTTGCCTAATACTGAGGTGAGTGCCGCAATCTCAAAAGAAGAGCCTGCCCAACAGAGTTGTATCATCCCCATTGTACTAAGTTCTTCGTCCACTGCCGATCCAGTGGCCAGTTTAAATGCTGCGAGTGAACAACATAAGCCTAACCATTCTGAACCTTGTAGGTCAGAAAATCGTTTGTCTAATCAAGGGGTTTGTGGAGGTTTTGGGTCCTCAAAACAATCTAATGGTTTGGCAATAGAAGAATCTATTCTTTCCAAGGATGGTGCATGTAATCCAGGTGATATGATCTCTAGCCCCAGAAAAGGTGATCAGTGTAATGGTTTGTTGATGGCAGATTTCAGTCTTCCATCTGAAGCTGGTACCTGTAATCTTGATGAGCATATTGGAGACAACAACTCTACCTTAAACAAAAGCAGCACTCTTTCTGCCATCTCCGGGGTTGCATGTTTGTATGACTGTTGCTCTGAATGCTTAAATACTGTCCATGTGTTGATTCAGAAAATTTTTAATCATGAGTGGGACTCAAAGGGAAGCTGCTGGACCGTGGAGGATGTTCATGATGTTGTTGCATCATGGTCTGTGAACCTTCTTTCAGCAGTTAGAAAATTTTATGTTTCTGAAAGTGTCGGCAATTCAGAAAAGTTCTTTGACAAGAAACTAAGGCATGGATACCATGGATGTCAGGATTCAGGGATTTTCCAGGTTAAGAAACCTTCATGTCAGTGCATAAGTTCAGGAAATAGGGTAGTCATGCCTGTGGAATGTATTTGTCACTCAGGAAGCCAGAGAGTTACTGCAAAGACAAATGCCTGTACATATTCTCAGTTTGGGCTGGATTTAAAATTCTTCATCAGAGATAATGTTCTTGTGCCTGCAGATCCTGATGAGGGTGTTTTATTTCACTGCAAATTTCAGCCTTTGTGCCTTTGTTCTCTTATAGAGTGGATATTAATGATCAAGCATCCTGGGGATTGATGTCATGTTGTCAGCTTGAATTTACCTAGTCATGTCTGAGAATTTATGGCATTGTTTGATGCTGTGGCGGAAATCAAGTTTTAAACTTCCATTGAGAGATGTATAAATCAAAATTTTGTAGTTTGCAATTCAATTACCAGTTCATCCTGTTCTTTCCAAAATACAGTCTTAAGTTAATATTTTCTTTTTCACTTTCTTGCTAATCTTTGCTTGCAAGCTTTAATGCTTTCTGGATGAGGGCAAATTCTACACTATGTAAGTATTGTTTCTGAGTTTCTAGTTGTATACTCGTGTTTTCTTATGTTTCTTCCTCTTTTGTTTTTTTCACTGTCTTGTGTTATATGATGTATTTGAAGAGTAGTTGCAAATAGCGTACCTGAGTGTTTGTCTAACTACATGGAATCATTTCCTTGAAATTTACATATCTTAAACTTCTCATGGATTTGATTTATAATTGTCTTCTTGCCTGAATTTTTTTGTTGATAGGATGCTTCATTATAATTGGTATTATATTTTATAATATTGTTATTGGTGTGTGTGGCAATAACAATGAATCTGTACACAGCAGTGTGCTTTATCAGTGCCATAACTCTAAAATGCACCAAGTTACCTTAAAAAAAACTTTTCTTTACTGCCAATAATACCATGGAATGAAGGGTCGCCAATCATAGCGATCACAATCTGATTTATGGGATCGGTCATTCTTGTAAAATTGGCACTTGCTCCCTATTATTGTTATTGTTATTGTTATTGTTATTATTATTATTTTATTCTGTTCATGTACTATGATTTTTTATTTGTATGAAAGAAAGCCCCATCAAGTGTATTAGGCTAGATTTTGTTAAAATCTTTTTCTTTTCTCTTACCAAATATCGAATTGTTTGAAGCAAATTGAAGCAATGGCTGTTATGTCTTCTTCCTTAAACATGATTAAGTGTTTCTTTTCTTTTTTTCTTTTTCTTTTTTCAATTTTTGTTAGGTTTTTTTTTTTTTTTTTTTTTTTTGGGGGGGTGGGGGGGGGGTTATTTTTTAATGCAGAGCAGCATGAATAAATATTGATCTTTGGAATTCCGGTAAACTAACTTAAGATTTATGCATTTACTTTGGGTTTTCTGCATACTTTATAAAATTTCATGTTCTTCAATTTTTAAAAAATTTGAAAAAATGAAAAAGAAAAGAATAGATATATAAAATTGAACCATAGCTTTGTGGGTTTGGAACCACTGTTCTATGTCTGATTTGAATTTTTCCAGAAATGATCAGTTTTTTTTTATGTTTCAAAAATTAGAAAATAATTTTATGCATGTAATGATACAAATAACTTAAAAATGGTAGGTCCACTAGTTTGGGAGCAAACCCACTGGTCTGCCACTGGTTTCCCTCAGGTTCCTATGGAGATAATGTTGGTGATGCAGAATCATTTACAGGATGGTATAAATTAGACAAGTTGAGGCTAGGAAGAGGGCAAAGATGTTAGAGAAGGTTAGGCTGACGGATGGGGATATTGAAGAAGCATATATACATGGGTTACTAGTGGTTATGTGGATGAGGATATTGTAAAAGAAGCCTATGCAAGGGCTGCTGGTGGTAATGAGCTACTTGGGTATGATGAGAGGTTGAAGAGGGAACAGCTTACTAGAAACAATGAAAGAACAAAAAATCTTACCTGGGACGAGGAGATGCATAGATTTTCTATTTCTTGACTGCCCATTGGCATTGGAAAGAGGGGGCTCTCAGTATGAGCCTGGGTAAGTTCACTCCCGTATTTATGACAGATGAGCAGTTTTAGAGATTCTATAAACCTGGAGAGAGAGGGCACACAAGTCACAAGAAAGGTTAAATGCCCAGATGGATGGACCCACGTGCACACATAATGGAAGTTGTTAGTAAAAGAAGTTGAGTGACTACTGTAGTAAGAAGGAACTTGAGGATGTGGGGATAGGCAAAGTATATGTTTTGGATTGAGATACCATTCAACTTGGTGAAGAACTCATTTATCTAGCCTAGGATTGATACCATTGTAGAGGCAGGTTGTGGGATTAGAAGCTCATCCCTTTATCAATTGATGACTACTTTCATTACCAAAATGTTTAGGAATAAGGGGTGCATCTAGCATCTAAAGAAGAATTGGTTGAAATATGGGTGTACGGTTGTGTGTGACGGGTAGACCACTAAGATGAGACCACTAATAATTTTATAATATATTCAGACAAGCACATGATCTTTTACAAGTCAATGGACATGGCATGCCATTGAAAGACAAGCACATGATCTTTAACAAGTCAATGGACATGGCATGCCATTGAAAGACAAGCACATGATCTTTAACAAGTCAATGGACATGGCAGGCCATTCAAAGACAATATATTTAGGTTGATGGATATAATGATATCTGAGGTGGGAGAAATGTTGTTTAGGTTGTGACAGACACTAGGATGGCCTCAAAAACAAGGGAAATGTTGATGGAGAAGAGAGTACTTGTACTAATTCCCTATGCAACTCATTGCATTAACATGACATTGGAAGACAGAGAATTTAAAGTGTGATAGAGACGATTGATAAGGGTAGAAAAATAATGTTTTAATTTATAATAGTGCAGCAACCATTGGCATCTTGAGGCTGTACACAAAGGATTATGATTTTCTTTACCCAAATATTTCGATATTTTCCATTGGGCATGTGGTGTTGGAGAGCCACTTAAGATTTGAGTCCTCACTGTAAGTTTGCTTCACAGATGAGGTTTTTTGGGAAAGCAGTTGGTGCACATGATAAAAAGATAAGGAAACTTGTTGCAAAGGTGTGCAACATTGTGCTCATTGACTCCTTGGTCAAAGCCAAAGAGGAATATAGGGTGATGGGGCCTTTAGTACAAACTAAAGTATTGGTCCAAGAAATAAGACGATTGCGTCCATCATTTATGATGCCATTGGTGCGAAGTTAGTGATTTAGTCAATGATCCTCCATTGAAAGAGTTACTAGAAGATCATAGATGCAAGGTGGAATATTTATCTTCATAATGACTGGCATGCAATAAGTAATGTTTCAATTTAACTGTAGTTTTTTCTTGATGTTATAACATTTGGTTCTAAACATGTTTTAACAATATGATTTATATGTTCTAGTGGCGGTTCACTTTCTCTACTCAATAGTAATTCAATACAAAACCAACATGTTAGAGCACCTTGTAATAAGAAGTGGATTGAAGATTGATAACTGTAGACCATGAATGAAGTAGTCTGATTTAAAATTGATAACTATTAACATCATTCTTAATTATTTGGAGATTTGGAACTTCACAAAAGCCCTAGTTGAGTTTGGTAGAGCTTTTATATTCAGGTATTGTTAGACTAGTTCCCCAGGTATATATATATATATATATATTTTTTTTTTATGAATAGTTCCCCAGGTATATTTCGGTACACATAGTATCATTGGTTTTATCAATTATATAAGATATCATGTGAAGTTTTGAAATTTTTTTTTTTTTTTTTCGTTATTGCTACTTGGTGGGATTTGTACAGAGATAGTGCTCCTCATTTGAGTGACATAGTTGTTAAGAGTCCTCAGCGAAATGTGTTCCTTGTCAGGATGTAAGAGAAATTGGACCACGCTATCCTTCATCCACTCAAGACCAAGTAATTGGTTAAAGATGAAGAATGTACACCACTTTGTTTTTGTTCACTATAACTTGAGGTTGAGGGTCTGTAATATTGTTTGGTAGGACTGCTGATGATGATTACTACAACCTGATTGGCTCAAGTCACATCTTCGAGGATGATGACCCATTGACACTTTGGATTTGTGAGGATAAGGTGTAGGCGCTTGATGACAAAGACAATGAACGACTTGAAGATGCAAGAGAGGGTGGTGGTCATGGCTATTGTTACGACTATGGCAATACTAAGATGTACATCATTCTCAATTTTTTGGACATATATGTAGGTGTTATCGTTATGATTAACGGCTCCTTGGAGAGTTTCTTTCATAACAGCAGAGGCCTTCGCCAAGGTGACCTGCTATCCCCCTTCCTCTTCAATATTGTGATGGAAATCCTTTGCTGTCTGGTGCAAAAAGCAAGAAACCTTGAGCTCTTATAAGGATGTTGCCCTGGTATGTCTAAGCTTTTTTATCTCTTATCCAGTTTGTAGATGATTCATTATTTTTCTTGTAGGCTATGGAAGATTAAATCAGAAATCTGAGGCATTTTACTTATATTTGAGGTGGTTTCCGGGCTCAAAGTTAACTTCCACAAGTCAGATTATGGGGGTTGGTCCTGTCTATAACATCCATGCCCTCGCTGCCTTGATGGATTGCCCAGTATTTCAGCTGCCTGGACCCTACTTAGGGCTGCCTCTGGGAGCAAATTATTCTTTCTTGCACCTTTGGGAATCTGTCATTGAAAGAGTGGACAGAAAACTTTCCTCTTGGAAAAGCTGGTGTTTATCAAAGGGTGGTAAAGCTGCCATGATCTAAAGCGTTCTCTCTAGCATCCGGATTTACTACCTCTCATTGTTCTCTATTCTGAACTCAATAGTTCAGAGGTCGGATGCTGCTAGCAGAAGATTTCTTTGGGATGCCTTTGATGGATTCTCTAAGTTCCCCCTAGTTAGATGGAAGAGCATATAGAAGTATATGTATAAGGAGGCATGAAGTTACCAAATGAATTCCAAATAGAATTAGAAAGGGAAAGGTGTGCAAGTTGAAGAAAGCACTCAATGGTTTAAAAAATCACCTAGAACCTGGTTTGAGCACTTCCGTACAGCTATGGTGGAGAATGGTTACACCCAATGTTAGGCTGATCACACTTTTTTTTGTTAAAAGAAGAGGAAGTAAAATCACAGCATTGATAGTGTATATTGATGATATAGTTGTCACTAGAAATGACAAGGCTGAAATAAGGGATTTGAAATGTCAATTAGCTAGGGAATCTTCATATCTCAAAGAAAATGCACTCTAGATCTCTAGTGAACTGGAATTTTAGTGTGTAAACTTTTTGATACTCTTATGGATCCTAATTAGAAGTTTAAAGAAGATGGTGAAGGCTCATTGATACAAGTAAACATGCGATTGGTTGGGCACTTGATCTTTCTTTCTTTGACATGTCTTGATATTGCCTTTGCTGGAAATGTTATTAGTCAGTTTATGCATACCCCTACCATAGTTCATTTGGAAGCTATTTATAGGATACTTAGGTATCTCAAAGGAAATCTGGGTAAAGGCTTGTTGTTTTCCAAGAGAGATGGACTACATGATGAGGCATATTGATGCAAAATAATATTCTAAACAATTCTGAAGTGGAAATTTGATGAAGTTCAAGAACTCAAGAAATCAAATTCCCCAATCCAGAAAATCAAGAATTAATTAGTTTAATGCAATTAAATTAATTCTGATTTCAAGAATCAATAGAATATGATTAAACAATGGGGAATTACTTAAATTGAAGGAAGAGTTGAAGAATTGAAGAGAAAATTCAAGAATGGCTGAAATTTAGGGGTGGCAATTTCTGTTGGCGGGTCGGGTTCGTGTTGTGTCGAGATAAGGCTCATAAGGGTATAGGACTATATAGCTCAATCCGAACCCAACCCATTTATTAATCATGTCAAAGCGGGTCTACCTGTTTGACCCAAACCATGTTTACAGTCAACCCTAACCTGCTTATTTTGTGTTTGGTTTGTGTCGGGTTCGCGGGTTATATGGTAATTCATGATGGCGGGTCAGATTCATGTTATGTCAAGTTAAGGGTATACGACTATATGGGTCAACCCGAAGCCAACCGATTTATTAATTGTGTCAAAACGGGTCCCCCCGCTTTGACCCAAACATGTTTACAGTCAACCCTAACCCGCTTATTTCATGTTGGGTTTGTGTTGAGTTCACAGGTCATGTCAAACAATGCCACCCCTACTGAAATTCCCAAAATTTGGGGATTTTTAAATTGAAACCTTAAAATTTAGGGAACACAAGGGGACACCCAACTGCAGGCTATAACTAGTTCTAGAGAATGTTTAATTGAAGAATGATTGGAAAAATAAGGGTTGTATATATGGGCGGCTGCAACATGGACAGTTTTCGGGTTTAGGGTGTTTGGAAAGGTTGGGGATTTTGCAATTGGATGGTTAGCAATTGAACAAAAATTGGGGAATGGTGTGGTTGGATGTGAGGAGAATTAGATTGAAGAATAACTTAAGTAAAGATGAAAAATTTGATGAAAATACTGTTTTGTGAAGTTTCAGTTTCAAGAAATCCCCAAAATTGAGATTTAGGATTCTTGAAATCAAGAGCCTTATGATGTGTGTAGTTTGATTCAATAAAATGCCAAAATTATGATTGCAATAATGTCAAGAAATTAAATATAAGAGAAAGAGGTGAAAAGAGATATAGAACCGATGAGTAGGGAAGAAAGAGAAAGAATGAAGAGAGAGAAGTAGAAACTCACCTTAACCGTGAGGGAAGAGAAGAAATATTCCACCCAGCCGTGGGTCTTCAAAACTCACAATTTCATTTGTAAAATTTTCCCTCAAATTACATCCATTGTGGGTTATAAAGACCTTAACAATAAAATAAAATAAAATGACTTAAATACCCTTCCTAACTAGTGATATACGGCCAGCCCTATTAGGGGAAACATAAAAACCTTCATTCTAAAACTCCTGACACTTCTAAAATTTGCTACTAACTCCCTCTCATGGCTCTAAGGCCTTATTACATGAAAGTACCCATAAAACCCAACAAAAATATAAAGAAAACTAATCCTAAGCAGGTGGGCAGCAAGCTGTCCTCTTGGATCTCCTTGGGAATCTTAACTTTGGCTTCCAAAGAGGATAATGTAAGTCCATCCAATGAATTGCTAGTTCATCACATATACAAATGCCAATTGGGTAGGTTCAATTTCTGATAGAAGATCAACTTCTGGGTTATTTACCTTTGTTAGGCAATCTTGTTGCATGGAGGAGCAAGAAACAAAGTGTTAGTGGCTTGCTCTAGTGTTGAAGCTGAATATAGATCGATGGCCCATGGTGTTTGTAAACTATTATGGCTAAAACTTTTGTTGTCAGAGTTGGGCTTTCCAGTCGAAAGACCAATGAACTTATATTGCGACAATAAAGTAGCAATGACTAGGCCAAGCATATCAAGGTGGATCCCACTTTATCAAAAAGAAGCTCATGTCTAGACAGATTTGTATTCCTTTTGTTAAGACCAATGAACAGTTAGGGGATTGAATAGTGAATCATTTCAGTCTTTAGTTGGCAAGCTTGGCATGTGTTCTATCTACACACCAGCTTCAGGGGAAGTGTAGAAGTAAACATATTAAGGGGGAGCCTGGATTTCGTGCACACAAAAGATGTGTGCAAGTTGTCACTTTTCGGCACCGATGCGTCAACCGCCTGGTCCATGCACACAACTTGCACACATCTTTGGTGTGCATGAAACCCGGGGGGTTTAAGGAGGGGTATTTCTGGTCTTTTATAATAATTCGTGTATATTGGCTCTATGTATTGCAGCGGTACTGGATCCTTATTCTCATATATATATATATATATATATATATATATATATATATATATATATATATAAAGAATAGTCTCAGAGAGACTTACTCTCTACACACGATTCATACTCTATACATATTCTCTCTTCTCACTCTTTTCTTCTTTCTTCTCTACCTTTCTTCTTCTCTCCTACTCTTCATCTTCTTATATAATTTTTTGCAGGTTTTCTACTGAGCATTTGCAAGCCAGTGAACCATGGAGGTCTGGGTTTCCTCTCCCTCAAGCATATGTATATAGCTCTGCTGTCCAAGTGGCTATGGAGGTTTAGTGTTGAGATGGAGGCTTTATGGAAGGTGATTTGTTTTAAATATGGTGCTCAAGCCTTGGGTTGGGCAGCTGCCTTGCCTAGGGGCCTTTTGGAGTTGGAGTTTGGAAAGGTATCCTAAAAGGTTTGGACTGGTTCCAAAGGCAGATTGTGTTACGAATTGGCTGCAGGTCCACTGTTCAGTTTTGGAAAGATGTTTGGGGTCGTTCCATTTCCCTTGCTGATGAATTCCTGGAGATCTTTACTCCATCCAAATTCAAAGATGGCTCGGTTCAAGATCGCAGAAGTATACAGGACCTATAGCAGCTTGGAACTTAGGGCTTCATTGCCCCTTATGACTGGGAAATGGAGGCCATCGCCTCCCTGTTGCTGTGTCTTGAAGGGGGCCTTGATGGGGAACCTAGAGGAGGCTGACAAGAAGCAAGGGCGTGCTCTTTCTATAAGAGGTGCATATCAAGCTCTTATGGAGGAAAGAACAAATTTCTGCCATGACAGTATCTTTGAAATTCTAAGTTTCCATTTAAGGAAGCCTTCCTTCTCTGGCTGGTAACATTGGAGAAGGTGCTTATGATTGATAAACGATAAGCCCGGGGCTTCCATATGCCAAATAGATGCTGCTTATGCTACTGAAACAAGGATTCAACGAAGCACTTATTCATTCATTTCCCAATTTCACATCAGGTTTGGTGCCATTTTCTATGTTGATTGTATTGGGCTATGCCGGAATCTATGGATAGTTTGCTCTCTATGGAGTAGCAAAGAGCTGACAGATCTATCTCTACCTGGGAAGACATTGTGGTTTAGCATTCCTATCATCGTGTGATGGGTGTTATGGCTTGAAAGGAATGCTTGCGTCTTTGACAGAGGTCGGGCGGAGAACAGCAAGCTTTCGGACTGTGCTGTTACTCTCCTGTATAGATGGACTTCTCATCTCCTCATCTTTAAGGGGTTGAGATTCCATGACTTTCTGTTTGGGTGGGATGGTTTTTTCTTTAGCTAAGGTGTCTTGGGAGGCCCATGGCTGAGTTGTACTCGTGCTTCTCAGGATTTAATAAAAAGGTCTACCATTCAGATTGAGGGTGGTGGTGGTGGTGCAGGTTCCAAGTCCGAGGATAGTTGGTGAAGATGATGGTGGAAATGGTGGTGTTGTGGCTAATGGAATTGGATCTTCTACACCCTGCGGATTCAAAGAGTGGCGACTATCAAATATCTTCGATGTAGGACACTGACCACGTTTTAGGGCTTGATGATTTAGGAAGAGCGCTCACACCCAACCCTAGACTCAACCACCCAATGACACCCTGGATTATGGTGCACAACATGAATACGGATCTGTGTATGGGTGTGAGTACAGGCATAATTGTGGATATATGGAGATTCTTTATCGACATTGAGTACCTGCTGCAGATCCACAGCTGAAGATGTTGAGGAGAGGATACTTTCGATGGCCGTGCAATAGTTTTACAATAGTTACTATTAGTCATATGGGTACAATGGAGGATCCATAGCCTAGAGGGAACCTTGGGTATGGAGACCTCAAGTGGTCTTATTTATCTTATCAATAGCTGAAGATATGAGGTATTCTCAATATGGAGGAAGGTTACTCACAGTTGTCCCATAATACTACAGTTGGAGAGTATATGAGCTTCTATTTTCTAGTGGGTCAAACAGAGCCATAACCATATCATGAATGCCACAAGATTGAGATGTTGAACCTCTTGATCCACCATCTTCATGATGGAGATGATGATGAGCTAAAGGTATTATAATATGTAGGTTGTATTGGTTTACATATTATTGTAGATTTCCTATGTTATGCGTCAAATATATTCTTTTATTTAACAAATTTTATCTTAGATACATCGTGATGCTTGCATATGCATTTTTTTATATAGTTTTTCTTTTTTACTATTCAAGAATATCACCTTTTTTTTTTTTGTTGCTTTTATTACTAAAATGGATATGTGGGGAAAACTAGTAGAAGAAATTGGTTACTTTTAACAGTGGATCAAATAGAAGTAAAATAGATCTTTTTTCTTATTAGGAGAACAAAAAGGTCAATATGTAAAGATTGTAAAGTTATCCTAGAAGAGAGCCAACTACAACATAGGCTAGTGGTGTTGGATGTTTGTATTAAAAGATGGAAGAGAAAGAAACAAGAGCTTGATTACACGAGAACTAGATGGTGGAACCTACAACAACAACAAACAGCCTTATCCCAACTATTTGGGATAATGCTAAAAAAGGAAAAATTAGTGCTATTTAATGATTGAAAAATAAGGGAAAATGGAATTTGTAAGAAGATATAAATGTCATGTGGAATGAAATGGCCAGCTGTATTAAAAGTGTTAGAAAAGAGGTCCTTGGAGAATATAGAGGGAAAGTGAAACCATCCAAAGAAGTTTGGTGGTGGAATGACTAAGTCCAACCAACCATTAGAGCTAAAAGATCTTGTTATAAGGATTGACAGAAGACTAAAAATATAGAAGACTTAGAAAAATATAAAAATGCTAAAAGGAAGTTAAAAGCTGTACGCAATGCTAAATTTAAAGCATATGATGACCTTTATCATAAATTAGGTATTAGGGATGGTGAGATGGGTGTATATAAACTTACGACAATAAGGGATAAGAAACATAGAGACCTAGATCATGTTGATGCATTAAAAGTGAGGATCAAAGAGTCTTAGTGAAAGACTACGAGATTAAATAAGGTGGAGTTGGATGTGAAAGATAATGAGATTATGGGCTGGTTATGGATAGTGAAATTGATGACTTCCTTGGTGAGTTGGATGATGTGAAGGCTAGGTGGAATCTCCCCTGGTGCCTAGGTGGGGATTTTAATCTGGTTCGTTTCTCACATGACTGGAAATGTGAGGGGAGTAGGGTGGTGAAAATGCAAAAGTTTGGTAATTTTATAGCCCGATGGAATTTAATAGATAGCCCCCTCAAAGGAGCTAAATTTACATGGTCCAATTTCCGGGAATGCCCATCTCTTAGCTGTCTAGATAGATTCTTGTTTTGCAATGAGTGGGAGGAGATGTTCTTGGGGAGAGTTCAAGTGGCATTACCAAGGGTTCTTTCGGATCATTCGCCGATTGTTTTTGAGTCGGGATGGAGAGGAGGTGGGCTTGTCTCATTCAAATTTGAGGAATCGTGGTTCTTGGAGCCAGGTTTCTTAGAGTTGGTTGATTATGTTTGGAACCAGGCTTCCTTCTCAGGAAATGCAAGTCGGGTGTTTGCCCTTAAGCTAATCCTTGAAATTCCGATTAAAATCATGGAATAAATTCTCAAATGGGATTTTTTTGAGGAGAGTAAGAAATGCTAGGAGAAGATTAGGGCCATGGATTTACTAGAAAAAGAGAGGGTTTTATCTAGTGATGAAAAATTGATTAGAGAATCGGGTCAAAAGGAGTTTCAGATTTTGGCTCTTATAGAAGAAAGATTTTAGAGGCAAAGATCAATGATCAATTGGCTAAAGGAGGGTAATCGTAATTCCAAATTCTTCCATAAAGTGGCCTCACATCATAAAGGTTCTAACGGTATTCATGGGCTTTGGAGTAATGGGGAATGGTCCCAGGATTAAGTGCTGATTAGAAATGAGGTGGAATCGTATTATTTTAATCTTTTTAAGGAGGATCCATCTAGGAGACCAATTCTTGAAGGGTTAGAGTTTGATAGGATATCTGATCAAGAGAAGATATGGATTGAGAAGCCTTTTTCGGAGTTAGAAGTACATAGCACAATCATGGGAATGAAAGGGGACAAGTCACCAGGTCCGGATGGGTTCACTATTTTTTTTTTTTAAAGGTGTTGGGATATTGTGAAAGGGGATTTGATGAGAGTTATGGAGGAATTTTATGAGCATCTCAATAATACTTTTATTGTTCTAATTCCAAAAAAGAGAAATGCCAAGGAATTAAAAGACTATCGCCCTATTAGCCTTTTAAGTAGTGTGTACAAGATAATTGCTAAGATGTTGGCTACTCGATTGAAAACAGTGATGGAAGACATTATCTCTCCCCCACAAGAGGCTTTTATTGAGGGTAGATAGATCTTGGATGGGGTGCTCATTGCTAATGAATGTATTGAGGATTGTAGGCGGTCGGGTAGAAGTGGAGTGATCTGTAAATTAGATTTGGAAAAAGCTTACAACCATATCGATTGGGGATTCTTGGATTACATTCTTTTGAGATTGGGTTTCAGGGCTAAATGGGGAAGTTGGATATTCTTTCGTATTCGATGTGCTTCCTCAGTTTTGATAAATGGAAGTCCAGCTGGTTTTTTCAACAGCTCTTGAGGCCTTAGACAATGAGATCCTTTATCTCTATTCTTATTTATTATGGTTTTCGAAGTCTTGAGTAGGATGATCTCACGTGTGGAAATGTGATTTATTTCGGGTTTCAAGGTAGGCGTGGGGGGTATCTATTTTACATTTATAATTTGAGGATGTAAGATGATTTTTTATGAAGCGGATGTGAGATAGGTGGGGTTCCTTAGATGCATTCTTAGATATTTTGAGGCGATTTCGGGATTAAAAATTAAGAGTGAGATACTCAGTAGGTGAGAATTGTGATATTGAGAGTTTAGTATGGCTATTGGGATGTAGAATTGGAGCATTACTGGCATCATATCTAGGCCTTTCGTTGGAGGCAAATTTCAAGTCAAAGGCAATTTGGTAGCCAGTTATTGATAGGATTTCTGACTGGTTGGAATCTTGGAAAAGTCCTCTTTTGTCTAAAGGGGGTAGGTTAACTTTGGTCAAGGTAACTCTTGCTGTCATTCCAAATTATTTTCTATAACTTTTCATGATTCCGACGTCCGTGGTAAATAGAATGGGGGGGATGTTTAGAAGATTCCTTTGGGATGATTGGGTTGATCATCATAGATATCATCTAGTGGATTGGAATTTGTGTTGTACTCCTATGATCCATGGGGGGCTTGGAATTAATTTAGAAACCATAATAGGACTCTTCTTGCCAAATGACTTTGGAGGTTTGGAGTGGAAAGAGATAGTGTATGACGGAGGGTTGTGGTGGCTAGATATGAGGAGAAATCATGTTGGGAATCCAATGAAGCTAGGGGTAGACATGGATGCGGAATTTGGAAATCTATTTTATTGGTGAATGAGGATTTTTGGAAATTCATCAAATTCAAATTAGGATTAGGGAGGAATATGAGCTTTTGGGAGGATGTGTGGTTAGGGGAGGTTCCCCTAAAAGAGTTGTTCTTTAATTCCTATCGATTATCGTTGGACCCTAAAGCATCGGTTGCTAATTGCTACGATTTTAGTAGAAGTGTCTGGGATCCTAGATGGAGAAGAGCTCCTTATGATTGGGAGATGGGTGAGTTGGTTAGTTTGTTGGAAATGTTGGGGGGTTTAAGGCCGGTGCTAGATAATAAGGATGTTTGGTTGTGGAAACCTTCCCATAGAGGTATATTCACTTCAAAATCATTCTATGTTGAGTCTCTTCATTCTAC
>JAOXJP010000001.1:7473090-7492861 GCA_025762735.1 Platanus orientalis
CAGGTGTTGATCAGAAAGGGTACAAGTGCTTTCATCTACTTACCCAAAAAAAGTTTATTTCTTGGGATGTGACATTCTTTGAGTCTACTTCTTCTTTTCTTCAGGTAAGACACCTCTTCAATGAGAGAGTTCAGGTGAAAAGTTGTTTCCTCTTCCACAATTCCACTTCCTAACCTAGTTTCTTCATTTCATTTTGACAATACTAGTGTAGGTAGAGAGGGGGAAACTGAACTTAAAATATACACTCGAATAAAGAAAAAAGGTGACTCAGACAGGCAAAAACAAGGTGTTTTAAATTAGTAAAGTGACTAAAATCCTCGAGTACTCTCTCCAAAGTGTTCGTTGGATTCAATTCCTAAAATAGGTAACACATCTCTTTTTTTTTTTGAGGTAGATGATTTTGGCATACCTATTGCTTTATGAAAAAGTGTTTTAGATCATGTACTCAACATCCCATATCGAACTTTGTTTCTTATCATGCTTTATCGTCTTCCTGTCGAAATTATGTTGTTACCTTGTCATTGGTTACCATTCATTGCAGAGTATCTGAAGTTTTAGCATAGTCACAATGGCGAACTGCTATGGAGGAGAAAATGAAAACTCTAGAAAAGAACCAGACATGAGAATTAGTTAACCTCCCAAAGGGAAAGATGACATTTCGATGTAAGTGGGTGTTTATTGTGAAGCATAAACCTGATGAATCAGTTGACAGGTACAAGGCACGTCTAGTTGCGAAGAGATACACACAAACATTTGGCATTGATTACCGGGAGACCTTTGTTCCCTTGGCAAAGATGAATTCAGTACAAATTCTAATCTCCCTGGTTGCAAATCAAAGATGGCCCCTACTGTAATTTAATTGAATAATTTATTTTTACATGGAGATCTGAAAGAGGAGGTATACATGGATACACCACCTAGATTTCAAATGCCAAGAGCAAAGGGGAAAGTGTGTAGGCTAAAAAGGGCATTTTATGGCTTAAAATAGTCGCAAAGAGCATGGTTTGAAAAGTTTTGGGCATCATTGGTTACAAATGGGTATAAACAGTGCCAAGTGGATCATACATTGTTTGTAAAAAGAGAAGGTTGAAAGATGACGGCTCTTAATTGTGTATGTTGATGATATTGTGGCTATAGGAAATGATGAAGTGGAAGTTGTACATCTTAAGAGAAACTTGGCAAGGGAATTTAAGATTAAGGATCTAGACTCACTTAAGTACTTTTTGGGGATTTAGGTGGCTACATCTCGACAAGGAATCTTTCTTTGTCAAAAGAAGTATGTTCTTGATTTGTTGAAAAACTCAGGAATGATGGGATGTAAACCATGTGCTACTCCTATTGAAGTGAATCACAGGCTGAAAGAGGGTAAAAATGAGAGGTTCATTAATGTAAGTAGATATTAGCGATTTGTTGGATGTCTCATCTATCTGTTGTTAACCAAACCTGATATAACATATGTAGTGGGTGTGATTAGTCAGTTTATGCATGCTCCTACTCGGGCGCACATGAAAGTTGTATACAGGGTTTTGAAATACCTAAAGGGGTGTCCAAGGAAAGGAATTATGTATAAAAAATTCCATCATCAGAGAGTAGCTGTGGTAGCATACACTAATGCAGATTAGGCAGGTTCATTGACTGACCAAAGGTCCACCTCAGGGTACTGTTCTTTTGTTTTGGGAAATTTTGTTACATGGCACAGTAACAAACAATCCATGGTGGCAAGGTCTAGGGCTGAAGTAGAATTTCGCTCTATGGCCAGTGGGATTTGTGAACTCTTATGGTTAAGGAAACTAGTTGATGAATTGAGATTTCCTATTATGAGTCCTATGAACCTTTTTTGTGACAATAAGGCAACTATTAGCATCGCACATGATCGGGTCCAACATGATAGAACAAAACATGTGGACATTGATCAACACTTCATCAAGGATTATATCAAGTCCTGTCATATCTGCATTCTTTTTGTTCAAATGAAATATCAATTTGCAAATATCTTTACAAAGGGCTTACTTGGTGCTCAGTTTTCATATATTGTAGACAAGCTGAGAATGATAGATATTTATTCACTAACTTGAGGGGGAGTGTTGAGATACATTTCATGGAGGGTAGTATTGGTAGAGATATTATATACATGCACATGTACGGTATACCATCTCTCTCTCTCTCTCTAATACATGAATACAATATTTTGTGTGGGTGAGAGGAACGACACACGATTTCCCTAATTTATTTCTCTATTTTTCTCCTTTCCTTCTTCTTCTTCTCCTCCTCTCTCTCTCACTCATCTCTCTCTATTTTCAAGTGGCCCTTGCTTATGGCTTCATTGTGGGGTCTAGTTGACCATGAACACCATACTGGTACACGTAATTCACATGTATGGGTATGATGTACTTTAATAAACCAAATTGTCCTGTTTTGATGATTCTAACCATCTTCTCTACAAAGTAGTTTCCGTGTCATTCGATAACACTTTCCTGCCATGGATTGAATGGTAATTCTAATTTATCAAAATAAATTTTGGTTCATGAGATCTCAAACATATTCATCAGTGAATCTGTTCCAACCCATTATATGTTCCTAGTATATAGGAAAATATCTCATATGGGCAATGTCAGTTGCTATGTGGGCCTTATATGATGCAAGAGATTGTATGGTTACGATCATTAGTCCATGAGATAACATAAGCCAGACCAATCAACATGTGCCAACTGTCAAGTATATGAGTGATAAATGTTGTACCCTCATAGTCAATAATTGTGGCTGTGTGTGTTAAAAGTTGTTGTCTGACCCTCATAGTCAGTTTTAACTAAATTCATTAGTGCCATGATGAACCGAAACTCCATGCGTTTATCAAAGATGATTCACATTCAGATTCTTTATTTTTTTAATTTGTTTCATGCTTTGTAATCAGCATTACAGCCTTTTTTGTTGGGGAAAATATGGATGAGGGCTCCCTCCTGCAACTATGTTGTCATATTGCATTTTATATTTATGTATCACCTTTTCTTCTCAGTCCCTCCATTTAACATTTTCTAATTGAATCTATCTCTGCATTCTTTTCAGTGGACACATTCATTGCGTGGAATTTTTGGTGAGACCAATCAAAGCGAGTTGGCAGCTTTCACCTCATATGCATTGGCATTTCCTAATAATTTTCTAGCCCTTGTAGACACTTATGATGTAAGCTAATTGTTGAAAACAACATTATACTGTTCAAATGCTTTTTAGAATTCATAAATGTATTATTTTTCTGTTATTGTCTTTTCTGGTTGCTTGGCCTTGGCATTTCTCATGCTTTTGGCTAGGCCTTTGGTTTGTTGGCCATGATGCTTTAATAAAATTCTTCATCTTTCAAAAAAAAAAAAAATCTGTTATTATCTCTCCTTATCTACTCTTAATCAGTCTCTTGATAGCATTTTTATTTATTTTTCTAGTTATGGTGTATCATCGATCTTGTTGACATTTGTACTAAAACTTTCTCTTTCTTATAGTTTGATCCTACATTTTAGTCTTCCATTATGAAGCACGGTAGACTCAGTTTTACTTCTCTCTCTTTCTTGCTCTGTTTTGAGAGAGTAAGCTGGGACAAACCTCCAAATTTATGGTTAAAAATCTAGATCAGTGCTGATTAAACTGAAAGGTCAAAACCAGTTGCTTAAGTCCCTTTCTTCTATAATATCTCTCATAAATTGGGTATGATTATAGAAGTTACATGGAGCACAGATATCAGCCATAATCACAATATTTTCATAAAACCTTGACCATTTCTTCTTGATCTGTAGTCGCACCATGTTCTTTCTGTATTAAATATCATGCTGTCTGGGTCCTTGCAGGTGTAGTACACAATATGGCCCATGCAAATAGTTACCATCATCATGTAATTAGACCCCAATTAGCCAAAAGTCTGTCATATGAATATATGATGACATTCTCTATAAGCATGGATCTTCTTTTTTTCGATGAATATCAATAAGCCTTTAAGATTGCTTCTAAGAATTATGGAATTCTATTCCAAGTCAATGTGTAAGATAACAAAATCCATCATGACACCGTCTAAGGTCTTGCCAGTTTCCACAACCAAATTTGGAACAAACCCTGTAATAATGTCATATTGCAATCTACGATTAAATTTTGGAAGGGTATATGTTTTTGACTCATATGCTGTTGGTTCTTCCTTTATTAAACATTGCCAAATTATCTTTCTGGAGTTAATATCTCTTATTGCTAGCCGTTTATATGGTATTGTGCCATTAAATGTTTGACTTGTATGTTCTTATTTGATTAGGTTCATCTCTTCTACTTGTGTTGATACTAGTTTTTTAACTACACAATGTTATCCTTTTTACCAGGTTATGAAGAGTGGTGTTCCTAATTTCTGTGCAGTTGCTTTAGCACTGAATGATTTGGGGTATGTTTGGTTGTTTTGAATATGCATAAAAAATTATTTTCAATTAAACCGTTTCTCTTCTCATGTTGTTATGTGCTTGCTGTGTTTTGCAAATGAATATAGCTTGGTAGAACATTTATCATTTATTATTTGTGAATTTCTGTGGTCTACTGGATGGGTAGAAAGAAGTGCTTTTGTAAAGGTGCCAAAAAAACCTACAATTTTGACATATGTAGGCATGTTTCAGCCAAGATATATTGAGTTGCTGAGGGTTCAAATTTAATATTGGCTGTAGTTTTAAAATCAAAACTCTCTGCAGTATCTTGAAGACCCTTGGATCTCTCATGTGTAACTTTTAACAAAATCAGATAGAATGGATTGAACCTTTTTCTCTTTTCCGGGTATTTCCAAAACTTTGATCACCTTCTTTTCGGCTTCCTCTTCTTTTGAGCCTCTTAGGTACAGGATAGTGGAACCTCAAATTTTTTTTGCTCCTCTTTTCCTAGTGAGGTGTGAGGCTTTTAGGATATTGTTGTTTTTTCTTTGTTCTCTTTTTCTCTTCTTGCAGTATTTTTTCTGCTATTATTTTTAATAAAATCTCATTAATCATACAAAATTGGAAATTTAGTTACAATATTGAAAATACCATGTTATTTACATCGAAGGTATATTTGAGAGATATGTAATGGAAAAACCATAGTTAGAAAATATTGATTATCTAGTGGATTTACTGCATATAATTCGTAGAAATTTAATCATTTTTTCATTAAATTTTTATGTCAATTAAATTTAAAACAAAAAGATTAATTACGATACCTGTTTGGAAAATGTTCTGTCCATATCTCTTATTTTTATTGGCAATCAATTTTTTATAGTTAATTAATTAATTATAACATTAATAAAATAGAGAATTATGTAATTATGAAAAGAACTAAAAATTCCAATGAAGTTAGTAGATCTTGTTGAGTTAAAATTGCATGCACTTTGTCGAAGTGATAAGGTGCAAGTTAAGGTGTTAAAAGGACAAGTGGAAGGCCAAAAGTGACTTGGGTTGTAGTGAGGAAAGACACAAACGCTTATTATTAAATGGAAGATATGGCAGTTGTTAGAGTGGAACTGCGGAACAGGATTCATATGGTCGACCTCAAGTAGTTAGGATAAGGCTTTGTTAAGTATTGAATATTTAAACAATGTTAAAAATTAATTTCGAATAGGCAACGTATCATATGTTTACATCATTGCTTTTGCCAAGTTAACATATTTTAACTTCCAACTCTTCTGGTGGTATCTGTGCAATTTTTCCCCTTTTCGTGTAGTACATGATATGGTTTTATGAACAAATGTTTTGTTATTATAATTTCATACTGATGCATGATATGTTTTGATGACGTCACCAGTGACATGCACATCTAGGAGTGTGGTATCATGTCAAACGATGTCTAAGTGTCCCACAAGTAGATGATGAGGGTGGATTGTATCCGCTCCTTTTAACAAATGCTCCCCTCTGCCCCATGTCAGGGGGTGGGCACATCAGCGCCGACAAGTGATTTTCACTTTTTTGGGGGGTGCATTTCACTTATCGGCCCTGATGTGCCCGTCCCTGACATGGGGCAGAGAGGAGCATTTGTTAAGAGGAGCAGATACAATCCACCCTCGTAGATGATGGATACTTATTGTCTTACATTCCTTTCTGGTTCTGTGTGATAAAGGCATCATTAATCAGCACGCATCTTTGCCCGCAGGCTTCATTTTGAGGTTGATGAGCATATGCCAAGCTTAACAATCTTATTGAAAAATGTGCCCCTCCTGTTGTGCACTTGCAAATCAGCCACTCAGCACATGCCTTTTCTGTTTAGTTATATCTTAGTGCTAATTGGTGCAAACCTCTGTTCTTGCCATTTTTGGAAGTCTGATGGCTGATTATCATTCTTTTTTCTAGAAAACATCATTTCATTTAGATTAAATTTTTGTAGGTACTTTCTTTTTCTCCATTTTTTCTGTTTAACTATGTAGAAGACTTCCCAAATTAGTTTACTTTTGTAAGTATCCATGAGATTAATCTTAATTTTTCACAATGATGAGTTATTATATTTTTTCAGGTACAAAGCTGTTGGCATTAGGTTGGATTCGGGTGACCTTGCATATTTGTCTAGTGAGGCCCGGAAGTTCTTTTGTGCAATTGAAAAGGAATTTGGAGTGCCTGGATTTGGAAAGATGAACATTACTGCTAGTAATGACCTTAATGAGGAAACTTTAGATGCTTTGAACAAACAGGTAAACT
Organism: Platanus orientalis; assembly: GCA_025762735.1. Lineage (NCBI taxonomy): Eukaryota > Viridiplantae > Streptophyta > Magnoliopsida > Proteales > Platanaceae > Platanus > Platanus orientalis. The sequence goes on from JAOXJP010000001.1 coordinate 7,479,759, forward strand.
CAATTATCTAAAACAGAAAGAAAAAAAAAACTAGTAAATTCTGAAGTCTAATATGCTACAGAAAAATTATACATGCATTGTTCCACATCCAGGATACTGAAAGTAGTATAAAGCACTTCTCAGAAAGTAAGAATCTAACTTGTTCAGAAATTTTAAATTCTGGGTACTGTATCTTGTGGTTCATAAATTTTAGTGTCGTAGAAGAATGCTTCTGGCCAATCCTGGCCCGGATAGGGATTGGATCGGCCAATCTTTGTCTGGGTCGTCCAATCCAATGTAGATCGGTGAACTCAAATTGGCCAGATTGATGATCCCTAAGGGATCATGGATCAGCTGAGTTTTGAAGCCATGCATAGAAGAGCAAGAGACATCATGGTAAGCAAAATGTTTTTCTTGGGGATTTTTCATCTGATGAATTTAGTGATAATGATCATGTCAACACTAGAACAAGTAGATTTCTGTGAGTTGGTGGTTGATGTGCTAGGGTTTCAAGAAGAAGAAAAGAGGAGAAATTTGGGAAGAATACGTATGTGCTGGGTTTGGATTCATGGAATTGGAGAACGGAATTGTCATTTCTGTCGCTCAATTCCAATTCTGTCATTTGGATGATGCATAAGTGGAAATCTTCAATTCCACAGAGGAATTATAGCACTGAATTCGAAGGTCAAATCCAAGGAAATGAAATCGTTAGAGGAGGATGGTTATTTCGCATTTCCGCACATCTACCCGAGTGTGAAATAGAAAGGAACTCGATGGTTCTTCTTCACCAATCCTATCTGTGGAACCATGGCTTCCTCTCTCTCTCTCTACAAGTTGTCGGTGCAACTTTTTGTCATCCCGTCATCACCACCATGCTCTCGCTCACTTGGAGAAATGGGTCTCTATCTCGTATCATCCCGTCTCAATCACTCATGCCCTAGACTTCATTTGCTCTCCTCTCTCTTAATGATCTTCCACTATCCTCTCTAATCTCTCGTCTTTGCTTCACTGGAAATTGGTTCGGCTTTTGCTCAAAAAAAGAAATGGTCTTTGATCAAGCACATTGCAAGCTCCACCATGACATTGGAAAAATAAACTGCAGTCTCATGTTTGTTTCTCTTGCCACTCTCTCTCTGGATTTTTGTCTCTTGCCATGTCGGGCCACCTCACCCCTACAAAGCAAAACCAGTAAGACATATGATTGGGTTAAATAGGCTTGGGATTTGAGCTGCAACCTGTTGTAATGTCTTCTCCATATCATCAAAAGAGCTTCCCTCCGTCTTAAGAAATCCATATGATATCTGTTCATAGTGTGTTTATCAAGTAATGATTTGTTCACTCTAAGAAAGCTAGGACATTATGATGAAGTAGTGGAGTTCATTGAAAAGATACCATGTAAACTGAGTGTGGATGTTTGAGAAACCTTGATGAATCTGTATAGGAGTTCATGGGGATACAAAACTTGGTGGGACTGTTATGCTAAGTTTTTTGAGAAATAAATCCCCACCCGCCTAACAGACAAATATTATTTCATCTTTCAATCTGGGCATCCAAATAGGATAAATCTAATTCTGCAAAGTTCATTTACGTGGTTTTCAATTCTGTAGAATACAATTTTCCTAGTTAATTCCAATTCAACGAATCCAAACGCAGCCATGGAGAGTGTTAGAATCCCTCTCACATACTTTTCCTCATATGTCATCATAGCAAAGAATATATCTATGGGTATTTACTAGTATTCCCTATACTATACAATGACATATGTACCTTTATATGTGTAACTCTATATATCCATGTAATACAACACTCCCCCTCAAGCTGATCTTTTGTTTTCACGAAAGTAATATATATCTGCCTAGTTTATAACTTTTCCTTGATAAAATGTCTATCCACCTGTATTACCTAGTTGTTTGTGTTTGGTATTCTTCATGTCTTGGTTGCTTTTGTTGTTGTATTAGTATTTCTCTTTTCTTTTTTTCAATAAAATTGTTGTTTATAAAAAAAATGTCTATCCATCTTGATGTGCTTGGTTCTATCATGCTAGACAGGATTGTGATGAATATTAATGGTAGCTGTATTATCACAAGACAATTGCATAGGACCTTGGTAGTTGAATCCCAACTCTCTTGAGAGGCTGCAGATCTACAACATCTCACAAATCTCGTGTGAGCCATAGGTCTAAACTTGGCTTTCGCACTCGAACGAGCTACAACATATTGTTTCTTGTTGTGCCAAGTAACTAGGTTACCCCCAACAAAGATGCAATATCCTGAAGTGGATCTCCTTTCATCTATAGAACCAACCCAATCAACATTAGTGAAAGCTTCAACTCTTATATTCTTCCACCTACCATACAAGAGCCCTTGACCTGGACTCTTCAAATAACGTAGAATACGGTATGCTACTTCAAGATGTGACGTTGTGGGAGCATGCATGAACTAACAACCCTAACAACATAAGAAATGCCCAGTCTCATCAAAGTCAAGTAAATAAGTTTGCCTACTAATTTCTAATATCAACCAATATCAATAAGTTAGTGGCCATCAACTGCCAGCAAGCGATTGTTAGACTCAATGGAAGTCTCACAAGGGCTACATCCCAGAGTCTTGTATAAGTTTAGCATGTACTTGCGTTGGGGTAAAAAGATTCCATCCTTAGATTTAGCAACTTCGATCCCAAAAAAGTATCTGAGAGGCCCTAAATCCTTGATTTCAAACTCCTTTCCAAGAAAACCTTTTAGGTGGTTGATCTCACAATGATCGTCACCCATAACCACAATATCATCAACATAAACAATAAGGGTTGTAACCTTTTCTTTGTTGATGCTTCACAAAAAGAGTATGATTTGTTTTACATTACCTATAGCCATTCTTGAGCGTAGCACCTTGAGATATCCCAAACCATGCTCAGGGGAGATTGATTGAGGCCATAGAGTGCATTGTTGAGATGGCACATATTCCCTTTGCCTGTGGATAGCCGGAAACCAGTAGGCAAACTGATGCAGAACACAACCCAAAAGATGTCCAAAAGAATTTAAAGTAAAGCAAGGTTGAAGTGGATGGGTATAAGCTGTTGTGTATGGTTGTATTGGTTCAAAAAGGTCAAATCTGTGATAACACAAGGTGTGAATTAGATTCTGATCTGAGTGCAAACTGCATTGTAAACTATAGGTTTTATGACACTGATGAGGGTTAAGGCAAAGGGGCTAATATCAGGATATTAGGACTGATAAGGGCTGTTTTGAAGGCTACCAGTGTCTGTTTTAAAGTGGAAACATCAAGTGTATCCCAAATTAATGGTTCTGATTTTAAGAGTAATAGGCTAGTGGGTTTTTAAGTCTGAACAGTAGGTTAAATATGACTTCAGTGGGTGGATTAGGATTAGAACAAGGACGTATGTCAGTGTAGTATGGGTGGATTGATGAGCCACGATTCTGTGTATAGCAGGATAGAAGTCTTGGAATGATAGGGTATCAAATAGACTAACCAGAAATATCTCAACCAGTAGGTGGCCATTAAGATGATTTGGGCTCTGTTCGGGGAATATAACTCTTTGTAAAACAGCAAGGTTATGAGAGGATTTATAGCACAAAACCATGGGTAATGTAAGGGTTTTCGAGTGGTTTATAGGCTGCTATAGGTCAACAACAGGGAAGTATAGGAATAGCTACACGTTGGATAAGGGCTTGGTTTTGGGTTTACTATTAGAAAACAGCAGAGGAAGGCTGTTTCTCCTCAGCTGCAGGTATGGGGATTTGATTTCCTTTGATTTGAAAATAACTCCGAGGGGATTGGAGGGAAAGATGGATTGCAGGGTTGACAGCTCAAGAACACTTAAAGTAATGGTTCTTGAAAGGGTTTCCTGGTTCTTTTATGATGGAACACCAGTGAGCAAAGAACATAAAAAGAAGGAGGAGAAGAAGAAGAAAGAATAAGAAGGGAAAAAGAGATAATACCTTAGGAGTAATCCCTACCCCTTGATCCAAGTAATCCCTACAAGGATTCAAGCCAAGGCACCAAGCTTGAAGGAGAGCTCCACTGTGTGAGTAGAAAACCCGGAAAAATTTATTCCATCTTATTCATTGTCGTATACATGGGGCTATGTCTCTTTTTAAAGAGCTAAAGCAAAAGAAAATATAAACTAACAATAAAGGACTCTTTCCTAGGTCTTATAAAGACTTTCTAAAAAGAAAACATAAACTAAAAATAAGCCAAATCATGGCCTCCAAGTAGAGTGGTCGAGCACACCTAATATTTAATAAAATATAAAATAAGACAATAAAACTCAAATAAAAGACTCTTAACTGCGTTAATGATGCAGGAGCATATTTTGTCAAGAAAAGAAGCTGGAAGATCATGGTTAAACCTAAGCCGCCCCAACCTACTGAAAATGGTCCTGGAATCGAAGGAAAGATTTAGTGGTTTGCTCGTAAAGCTTTAGGGTTGTTTTGTAGAAGATTTTTCTTATTTTAGGGTTAGTTCACTTAGGTTTATTTCAGTTTTAAGGTTGTCTTCAGAAAGATTTAGGGTTATTTTATTTTGGAATTTATTTAGTTTAGGTTGTGTTATTTTGTAACCATGCCCTAAAGGCCTTGGAAAGGGTAATTAGGAGTTATTAATAATAGTTTTTGTAATAATATTTAAGTTTAAGGTCTTAGGTGCAATATTAAAAGTAGGAGTCCTAATTGGTTTAGGAGAATAGTGGTTAAAGTCTATATAAAAAAATGGTTATTAGGTTGTAATTAGTTTTTTAAGAATGATGAATTAAAATTTGGTTTTGGAGCTCATGATGGAGCTATGGTATCTTCCCCAACCCCACACATGAGGTTGGTTTATTCTCTCTTTCCTCTCTTATATTTTCTCTCATTTTTTCTCTTCTTATGATCATCTCTTCTTCTATCCCTCTCTTCTTGTTACTTCTTTCTTGATTATTTCTTTTTCCTTCTTTCTTTCTGGCATTTTGTTTTTGATTCTTGTATCTATCTTGTTGATTCTTTAAATTTTCTGCAATGTTTGATTTCTTGGATTAAAGATTTATTAAGAATCACTATTTCTTGATTTTGTCGAATCCTCCATTAAAAAATCTCTGCAGACTTGAATTTTAAAGATTTTATATACCTAGATACCTTGGAATTCAATGAAATTTTGTATGAAAATCTCTCTCCCTCTAAGGGTCATCTAACTCACTGTAAAATTTCATAAAATTCTGACACGTCAGTAGGGGTAGTTTGGTAATTTTGGGATTCTGTCAAGAAATTACAGAATTACCCTTTTGAGTCTTTTCTTCTTATTTTCTTCTCCCATCTTGATTTATTTCATATTCCTTATTTTCTCATTCTAAGAAATCAAGTCTTGAATTCTTTAATTGGTTCAATTAAATCTTCATTTCTTTGTTTCAAGATTCTAATTATCAATTCTTTTTAGCTTAATTCTTGAATTCCCATCACCTTCTTAACCTTGTAGATCCAATCTAATTGGTAACCTACATCAAACGCTTTTCTTGTTGCAGCCTGGGTATTACCACATGCTCCTTGTGTATCTTCTTGTGTGGATCTCACGAGGGCCATGTGTGGGACCCACCTTGCTCCAATGTCCGCATCACAAACTCATGTAAACTTCCTCTCCAAGGTCTTCATATAGAAAGACATTCTTGATATCAAGTTGTAATAATGGTCATCTTTGATAATGAACCCCGTAAGTCTGTGTATAGCCATTAGCTACCAATTTGTCCTTGTATCACTCCAATACCCCCTTAGGTAGAACACCCACCTGTAACTTACATGTACCTTCCCTCGTGGATGAAGTAACTAGTTGGGGCAGCACATGAGTCTCAGGGATAGGGCAATTCTCTTCTTTCAGCAGAAAAATATGAGTGAAGTCTTTCACCCAAGCCTTCTTTTGGGTGGTTGTCATTGGCTATTTCTCTCTATGAACTAGTTGTTCTATCTCCCCCTGGCTAGGATATCCATCAACATCAAAACATGTAGGGGAACTAGAAGAGGAATAGGAATAGCCAACTCGCCTCTCTAGCATGTCTACCCTCCTCAAAAAATGAGGTTAGCTAGGGGAAGAGAAGGAAACTAACTCATCAAAAGTAACATCCATAGAGGTAATGTGCCTTCGAGTAAAAGTATGGTAGTATTTGTATCCCTTCTGATTTGGAGCATATCCAAGGAACAGACACTTAAGAGCCCTAGGATCTAACTTGGAGTAGTCAAACTTGGGAACATTAACATAGCAAATGCAATCAAACACCTTACAAGGAAGAGAGAAACAAAGGGTGGAACACAAGAGGAGCTCAATCGGACATTTAAATCCTAGAATGCGAGACGGCATACAATGGGAGAGGAGCTTAAGGGGACATTCATCAAATACGCAACATTCTAAATGGCATCATCCCAAAAAACTTGAGGTACATGAATATGAAAGAACAAGGCACAAGTAATCTCAAGACGATGGTGATTTTTTCATTCTTCAATGCCATTTTGCTCAAGAATACCATGACAAGTAGTTTGATAAAAAGATGTCATGCACAAGTAGATAAGAAGAAAAGGCATGAGACATGTATTCCTCTCCATTATTCGAACCAAGAACCTTGATCTAGCATCAAATTGGTCAAGACAGTTGGAACGCCGAGAAAACCTCACTCATGGATTTCAACTAGTAAACCTAAGTTTCCATGGAGTAATCATCAATGAAGGACACAAAATAACAGAATAAAAAAAGGGAGGTAGTTAGGGCAGGACCCAATTGAAATCGAACCTATGATGCCTTTAGTTCTATACATAAGCTAAGAAAAAAGGAGAAGAGAGAAAGAGAGATTTGGGATAAATCTTATGAGCAATTTCATCCCAGACATGTCTTACTAAATATATAGTAGGGTTGGATGTGTACTTTCATCCATACCCTTGTATGGATATAGAAATACATAGGACCATTATACCATCTCCATGTGTACGTCTACACTCCCCCTTAAGCTGGTTTATAGATGGAACACATATCTAACTTACCAATTAGGGACTGAAATGTCAAACTACTCAACCCCTTAGTCAACAAGTCTACACGTTGCTCATCTATCTTAACAAAAGGAATACAAATATGCTTAGACATGATCTTCTCTTTGATGAAATGATGATCTACCTCGATATGCTTAGTGCGAAAGGATTATGGGTTGTACTAATACCTGACCTATTATCATAGTATAAGTTCATCGGACCTTTGATTGGAAGACCCGATTCAAAGAGTAACATCTTAAGCCATAATAATTCACAGATCCCATGAGCCATAGATTGATAGTCAGTCTCAGCATTGGAATGAGCCACAAGAGACTGTTATTTGCTTTGCCATGTGATTAAGTTGCCGCCAACAAAAGTACAATACTTTGAAGTAGACCTACTGTTAGAAACGAAACATGCCCAATCAGCATTTATGTAGGCCTCAACACGTAACCCATTCTTCTTTGTTAAGATTAAACCTTTCTTGGGATTGCTTTTGAGATAGTGGAGAATCGTATACACTGCTTCCATGTGAACTATAGTAGGGGCATGAGAGAAGTATCCAAGCTTGATTCTGTGGTTCTAGTTGTTTATTTATTTTTTTGTTTTTGTTTTTGCAACACTATAGAACTTAATGACAAGTTTTTTCAAATCGGGAGAGAATGATGCAGGACATGAAACAACTCATGCTCAAATTTTGATGGGCTTATACATGGGCAGTTTAGGTATTCTAGGTATAATATTACAACTTTTATTTTCTAAATTTTGGGTTATTTTATGTTAGTTTATTGTCGGTTAGTCTTTGGGTTTTTATTTATATATAGGTTTAATTTTTTATTTTTAGGAAAGTGAAATTTCTCTTTTTTCCACTTTTCTTTAGGCTTCATTTTGGTGGGTCAAGACTTATCTGTTTAGCTTGATTTGGTTTCATTTAGAAATCTATTCAATTACCTTTCCAGCAAGCCCAAAATGTGTTTTGGGGAAGCTATGGCCAAAATACAGGCACGATATCATTTTATGACAGGAAATTAGGTGATTTAATGTTTTATTTTATTTGGAAGTCTAACAGAATGGGATTTGGAAGTTAGGGTGTGAAAACTATATATACTTGTAACACTCAAAATTCTGATTAATGATGAAATAATTGATTGATTATTAATGAAAATTCCAAGGCCTATTGTTGTTCTCAGGTATGACTCCAGAATTTTGAAGGTCTTATGCTTTGAACCCTAGGTGTGACTTTTAGGTTCAACAAATGTCACTTTAGTTGATTATCTTCTTCTTCTTCTTCTTTTCTCTCTCTCTCTCTCTCTCATTTTACTGTAGATTTCTCTATTATAGTTATTGTCTTCTATGAAACTAACTTATTTCTTTTATCTCTAAAGCTTACCATGAATCCCTACCCTTAAAACCCTATTTTACTTGTTAAAGTTGTGTTCATACCAAAATCCTACTGAAATCTTCAATTCACAAATAAACCTTTAACTTACCCTAACCCTTGAGAGAATATTTTTTCTTTCTTGGGTCCTACATCAATTCAGTATCAGTGCCTTATTTTTTCATCATTTTGGTATTAGAGCTATAATCTTGCTTCACTGTGTTTGGTTTAGGAATTAAAGATCAGAATTTGAAATTGGGAATTTTTCATTCCCTTTGTTTGTGACACAAGGTATGGGGCAGAATCGTAATTCAAGTTCATTCCAAGAATTGAATTTTAGACATAAATTCAGGAATTAGATAAAAAAGGGAAGGAGGAGATGCCTTTTTATTAACTTTGAATCCCTAGTTTAGGAATTCATCCCTCTACCCTGTCTTGGGAAGTTAGATGTTCTAATTTTCGGAAAAGGTATTCCATTCAATTCCATTTCCTTGAACAAAACATTTCTGAATTAAAATGTTGAATCACTTTTCATTTGTAAGATCTTTCAGTTGGAGGATATGTGATGCGGACATCATGACCATGAGAGGGACCTTGATCTATTGAGAGTATTATTTTATGTCTAGTCTAATTTTTTTTATTCCTTTTACATTGTTTAGTGTCTCTTGTTGGAGGGGAACACATGTTGGTGAAAGTATTTTAGTTTTTAGGGGTTATTTAGGGGTATTTTCGTTAATGATTGTAGTAGGGGTTATTTTAGTCATGAGAGTAGTAAACGAGGGGTGTTTTTGTCAATTTCTATTTCTTTGTAAAAGCCTAGCCGTGAGACTATTTATAGAGGCGATGACCAGCCAAACCTTATGCAATGAATTTTGGAATTTTGGTGTTTTACGGCTTGTACTCTCTCTTCTTCCTCTTGCTTTTGCTCTTGGTTGCAGTTGAAGAACCCTAAAACTCTGAAATGTGTCTAGGTCTCCACCTAGTTTAATGTTAATGGTGGAGGTCACTCCCTTCTCCTTGGGTTAAAGGTTCTTTTTTCCATTTTCTTTCTTCCATCATCTTTTCAAAAAAATTTCAAACTTACTGTGCTGAAAGTAACTTCATCGTACGATAATTATCACCATCACTTTGTTGTTGGGGTTTTAATCAAACTAACTCTTCTTGGAGCTTCTCCATTGCTGGACAACACACCCTAGGTACACTCCCCTCATCAGCTTGTTGATTTGAAGATATTCCAAGAAGCTAAACCCAACCTAGGCGTGATGTGTTGAACCTGAGTGATTCCACGAGATCACCTACAATCCTCTTATATGAAGATCTTTGCCAAAGCTTCTTGGGTAGAGTATTGAGTACCCTAGGGCGACACAGGAGCAAGTTGGAACCCCTGGAAAATTGCTCTCACGAAGCCCCTATGATCTGAGTTCTAGAAAATAGGCGTCATACTCTGTTTTGAAGAGGGTTCACGAGATTGACTACCATCTATTTATCGTTGTAGCTATGGAAGTGGGCTCTCCTCCAAACATTCAGCACTCTTGGACGATCCTAGAGGAGTTGGAAGGGTGCCTAACTCTTGCCTCATCTCAGAGTTTTGCCTAGAAGAACCTAAGTCAGGCATGAATAGGTCCTTTTGGCATATTTTACGAGATTTGATCCTATTCCCTAATGTGGTCAGAGTTTTGAAAAGAGGGTCTTTACTAGTTTTATTGGGACTCTTGGGTGATACTAATAGGTGGGATCCACTTTTGAAATTTTCAAAAATTAAAAAAAAAAAATACCCAACAGGGTATTAGAAGCTGGCGGCACTGCATACAGAAGAAGGAAATTTTTTGGAAATTTTTTGAAAGCTTCAAAATTATTCTCTTGGCCTTGGATATCACTTGTTATCCATCTTAAACACATCAAGGAGGAAATCTACACCAGATTCAGGTACAGTTTCTCCTATTTGAGTTCTCTTTTCGAATCCCCAAATTTTAGGGACTTTTGGTATATTTGGCATAATGCTTGGACCTGGGTTTCCCTTTTCTTGGTCTAAACTATCTTTCCTAAAATATTATGATTGATGAAATATGCCATTGGATTCATTTTTATTTATAAATACCTTCTCTAAGGTAATTCAGGTTGCTTCCCTTAATCTTGGCCTAAGTTAGACACCGTGGAAAATTTTCAGTTATAATATTTTGGTCTAAGCCTAAATCTAAATTTTTCTTTCCCCAAAATAACCCAATAAAAGAATATTACTATTAGATCTTTGATTGTTTATTAATTTTGTAATCTCTAATTCCTTGATCGCATATGAACTTAACTTAAAGAATTGTCTGAATTAGCATGTGAACTGGCGAGTAGGAATCTAATTTATTTTTCTTTATTACTTTGTCAAATTTATTTCTATCTCCTGAGCACACACTCATTATCCTACATGCATGTTGCATCAATATGACTACTTAGAATTAAGTGGTGACAAGAGATCTTCTTATACGGTATCATATATTAATTAATATAAAGTATGATGATACTCTAATGTCAATGAATGAAACACTTCCACAATAAAAATGTTAAATCATATTTCACATGCATTACTTTTCAGTTGGAGGATTTGATTACTAACAGAGAAGTGGTTGCATGAGAGCTTTTTTATCACATATTAATTAAGATAAAGTATGATAGACATTACAGGATGGATTATTCCAATGAAGCAAGTTTATCAAGGTCATTTTTGTTGTAAATGGTTTCTAAATCATGTCCCATGTTCTTTCTTTTGTCCATATAAATATTACATTATCTTTGAGATGCTATAATACAGAAGGATTTAAATAATGGAAGAAGACATCTTTCATTTTTTTTTTGTTTCTGAATTCACATATTTAAATTGGATGGTCTTTTTTCTTCTCAGGGGCACGAGGTTGATGCATTTGGAATTGGCACCTATCTAGTTACATGCTATGCTCAAGCGGCTCTAGGTTGCGTTTTCAAGCTGGTTGAGATAAACAATCAGCCTCGCATAAAACTTTCTGAAGATGTATCAAAGGTTTGATCATGCTGGCAAGCAATCTATATAGCATAATAGCATTCCCTGTTTCTTTCTCTGAGGTTCGGTATTTTCTTTTCTAGGTCTCAATACCATGTAAAAAACGATGCTTTAGATTATATGGGAGAGAAGGTTACCCTCTGGTAGATATAATGACTGGGGAAAATGAACCACCTCCAAAGGTATGTCGTGAACTTAACATGTCACTCTTAATCTCCTGTAAATTAAAGCTTCTAGGAAAAAATATGTTCCATCTTCTCATTCATATTCTGTGTGACTGAATGAGCTGTGCTCAAGCATTTCATAAAGCAGAATAGTTTGTTGTTTGACATGACAAGTGTATCATCCAGAATACTATAATATTCCTTGCTTGACATAACATTTTCTATTTTGCATTTTATGGGAAACTGACTTTTATAAAGAGAATGAGAAAGTCCTACAAAAAAAAGGATGAGAAAGTCCCTAAAGTTGTACAACCATTACAAGAATCCCCACAACCATAACAACGATATAATCCCAAAAGGCCTTAAAAATCCCTTTATAGATGATTCCAGTCCAATTACTACATGTCAATCCCTAATCAAATCCCTCCAATTCAAGTTCTCACAACATTTACTACCAGAAGCCCATAAATAAACCCTGTCATTTGCTTTGGTGAAATACTCTGAAGGAAGATTCAGTGTAATTATTAAAAGCATGATTGTTCCTCTCAAGCTACAGAGACCAACAAACGGTAGCAGGCACGAATCTCCATATTGACTTTCCTTTATCTGTGAAGGACTAGGTCCTCCACCTAAGCAGGAGACCATTAAGATCTGAATATATTACCCAATCTTGACTAAATTCTTTCAACATGGCATTCCAGACTATCATTGAGTGTGAGAAACAAATCAAGAGGTGAGAAACGTATTCCTCACTTCCATAACAAGATAAACACACATTCAGAAGGTATAGAACTCTTCTAGCTAAATAGTCCAGTGTCAAAATCTTGCCTAAGACAGCCATCCAAAGGTAATACTATTTTTTTACGGGGTTGGGTGTAACCAAATTTCCTTCAATGGAATACTAGCTAGATGAATAAGGAAAAGCATCTCAAAACACCTTATCACAGAGAACCTACCACTAGGCTTCTGATTCCAATGCTTACAATCTACAAGTAAGACTGGAATTATCGGATTAAAAGATTTAAGTATAAAACTAGATATTGAGGTAACCTTTTTGTAAAGGATTTTTTTTGTTGGATTTTTTTTTTTTTTGTAAGTGATTAATCTGGCAACAAGGAGCTTAGATTTGTTTTGTCTTTAGAAGCTGATTTGGAAATTGACTTTGTTGGACTGTTCAATCACCAACCACTGGGTGGTATTTTTTTGAAATATACTATTGCTTGTTTTGTTTTCTCTTATTAATTGTGAAAAGAAATATACTCTGTCAGTTATTTCCTGTTGTATAAGCAGCAGCAGAAAGTATTCTAATTGTATTTTCTCTCAACATGCAGGTAGCAGAACGAATTCTGTGTCGTCACCCATTCAATGAGTCTAAGAGAGCATATGTGGTGCCGCAGCATGTTGAAGAGCTACTGAAGTGTTATTGGCCTGGAGGTTCAGGTGTGTACCACTGTTATATGGTTCTTGTTGACAAACATGTTACTAGATTTTGTTCATACACACACGCATATATATATATATATATATATATATAGATAGATAGATAGATAGATAGATAGATAG
>JAOXJP010000001.1:7509036-7525294 GCA_025762735.1 Platanus orientalis
TTGAGGATTTTTGTAAACCCTCCTAAGGATGTCGTTCATCCCCCCTAAGAACTTAAAGCCAAGTGAATCACAGTATCATACCCATTTCCACTTCTCAAGGTGAGATATCTTCTCTTTTCCATTCCAAAAGAAGTCTGATACTTCTCAATACTCTTCAATACCAAAGCCAGCATCTGGAGCAAAGATGGTTAGATTAGCAAGAATGCTTTTGAACAACTCTATTTTTTTTATATTTTATCAACTCTATTTTATTGTCAAAAAGTTAAGCTCTTTTTTTAGATGTTTTCCTCAAGGCTAGAGATTTTATTTTATTTTGGGAAGCCCAGTGTATAAACTATGGTTCTGTACATAGAACCTCGTTGATAGATGAATGGTACATGATTATTGGTCTGTAATATTCGGTTAGTTTGGGCCATTGTTTGGCCCTGGTGATGGTTTTTTTTTTTTCTTTGCTTTACTTGTAATAGCTTTTTTACATTTTTTTGGTAAGAGGGATTTTAAAAGGGGGGAGGGGGGATGATAATTTGTTTACTTTGCATAACTTCTAATGGGATTTCTTCTCCCTTTTTCTATGAATTAGTTATAAAAAAAAAATCTATTTTTAGATAGTCAAGCTTCTATCTCTGAGCACAATGCCAGGATTACTTTTGAAGAAGAACAAGCTTTAAGGTGAAGATTGGATGAGAAACAAGTATAGATTCAAGCAAACATCCCATATGCCTTGTACAAGTCTGAAACAAAACCTTTCCCTTATCTCCAGTTCAAGTTAGGGTGATCACCTTTTAACATTGATGAATAGCTTTCAAGTTGGGTATTTCTTCCCTGGCAGCAACCAATAAATACAAGGAGTATCATTGATATATTGTGGATGAGAGACCATGGGGGCACCTGCAATAGAATTTTAGAGAGGGTATTAAATGACTGGCGTGAAATAATTAACTTCTGGCAAAGATGTTGGGGGAAAACACTCCCCTCTAGGGTTTTTTCTTCTATTCAGCTCGTTACCTCCAAAAAAAAAAAATTTGTATGATTTGTTTTACTTACCATGATAGGTAAATCCATTTAACTTTAGTTTAGAATGTGGTTGGTTAGGCATTGCCTAGGGGTCGAGACACCTGGGGTATTGACTGTAAGCTATAAAGCATTAACTTTTAAGTATGAACAGGGAGAAATGGGCTTCAAAGATTTTCTTATGTTGATAATTTGCAGGTTTTGTCTTGGATATATGGTTTACCTTATCCTCCTTGGTGCCAGAGTTAGGAGCAGACTAGGTTGTGTGAAGAGTTCATAATTAGGGTCTGTGTTACCAACGGTGGACTGGGTTTGACTACTGTATCAGATGGTCAAAAGTCATCTGATCATACAGATTTTTGGTGTATGCAGTCTTTTAGGTGGGCCCCATCCAGCAATAGGTCCTGATCTTATGAACTTAAGACACATTGCAAGTTATTATGGCCCAGACCCATCCCTGGGTTCTGTAGCCTGACTCGAAATGCTCCCTTTTTTGTCAGCATGCATCAACATTTGGAGATTTGAGTCAGGCATGTTTCTGTTGATCTGCATCAAATCATATTACCTGTCAATAGGGTGTCAAAAAGGAACAAGAATAATTATACATGTTCAAGGAGACTAATATTTCATAACCCCAATGGTTAGAGCATTATCTGATATTTGAATAGCCAGTACCCCAGGGATCCACCTGACAGCCTCACACCATTATGCAGGCAATCTGAACAACCTGTAGGATGGCATTCAAACTGTCTGATTTCTCCAACTTAGTGAATCTCAGAAAAATGATTAGCTTACTTGTCAAAACAAAATTCTATCATTCTCAGAAAAATACTTTAGCATACTTTTGTCGTAAGTTATATCATTCTCAAGAGAGGGAGCTGTCAATGCATGAATTTCATCCAATTTTTTTAAGTAAAATTTTGTGATGAACACATATATGGTCTAAACTTTAGAGTTTGGACGCTGTAGTCATTCATCTGATATTGTCCGCTTCTGCATTAGCAACATTATTGATATGGAACTTAGATCCAGACATATGTATCATATCAGACACTATATTGTAGTGTCACTGTAAATTGGCACCTTGACGACTTCTACAGTTGATAATAAACTTCTATAATGGTTCTTTTTCTTTCTTTCTTTCTTTTTGATAAATAATAAAACTTCATAATGGTTTGTTATATAAATTTTTTTGGGGTCACTGGCTTAGGTTTGGCATGACACCTACCCGATCTTAAAATTATTGTTATCTAACCATTAGTCTGTATCCCAAATATACAGTAAAAACATTATAGAAACATGAACAAATTTTAACTACATAATTGGTATATACGGGTAGTAATTGGGCTACTCCCCATAAATATCTCAACTAGAGTAATTATTAAAATCATAACGTAGGGGAACTTATATCTTTTCATTAGGATACTATTTGTTAATTATTAAAATCATATCATAGGGGAATTGATATATTTTCATTAGGGTACTTTTTTGTTTTTTAATTAGTGTCATGTTTATCTAAAACAGTGTGCTTCCAACTCACTACCTGTAAACGATTGCTAGTGAAAATATGGAGGGGAAAAAATAATGAACAGTGTCAAGCAGTTTTTTGATATTTTCTTCTGGAAGAATGGGAGGGCAATGCTCAGGAAACGTGCATTTAATGTGCATTTTGGCAATCAACAGTGGAAATCCCACTTTACAGTGGGACCCACTCCTTTGTGGGCTATATAGTGGCATCTACACTATGTGTTGCCATAACGTGCATTCTCTCCATAATGGAATGTCCTTATAGATAGCATATTTGGCAACCTTTATTGTTTTCTCGGGTAGTTACATAACGATTAATATGGATCCGTTCATTATTGGTAATATTAATAATAATAATTTTTTTGAAAGAAATATTAATCATAGTAATATTATTGTTATTGTTACTGTCATTGATATATAATTTTATAAACATTTTCTTAAGGTTTTTGCTTTTGCAGGATTCAGGTGGTAGACCTGGGTTTGGCCGAGGTGGTGGAGGTTATGGTACGGGTCCTGCATCCCCTTCTCTCTCATAGTTTCCAATTGCAGCTTTTTTAGCATGTACAGAAATTTTGTAGTAGAGTGAGGCCTTTTTCTTATTTCATTGAGGAAAAATATATTGATAGATGACTGCATTTTTTTTTTAAACTTTTCAACTCCTTGCACAGCTTTTCTTTTTTTGAGATGAGGTACTGAAAGATTGGACCATAATGAGAACCAGTGGTTCCTTTGATGTTTAGCTCATTATTTTGCTTGAATGCTTTTTTGAAACTGCCTTCTTTGTCTCTTTGCTGCATTCTGTGGTCCATTATGGGAGTGCTTTTAAGGATTTCTACAGTTGTAAACCCGGTGCACTTCTGGGGATGTGTTTTTTATGGTTAATCGTTACTACTATATGCAGCCAAATTCAAAGACTTAGTAAGATTCCGGGGATGTTATTCTAGAGTACATGGTCATTTCATATGTTATTCCAATCCTCGGTAATCTAAGGACAACAATTAGACCAATTCAATGCTGATCCCAATTTTTTATGTATATTCGATCCTTCCTTTTGCCAAGTCCATTTTGGAGGGATCCACAATACAGCCTCTAGAGTCCAACAACCCAAATGGATCCACATGTTTTGTTATGCTATTCTTTCCCCTAGAGGGGAGATTATATGGAGCCTCATTCCTTTTGATGTATGTTGGTGCATCTGGAAGGACAGAAACTCCAGAATTTTCGATGATGTGAGAATGCCGACATCCAAACTTCAGGAGAGAGTTCTTGTAACGGTGTTTTATTGGGTGATTCCGGCCCCTTTGTTTCAAGGGGGTGAAGTTTTATCAGTGGTTATTGGATTGGGATTCCTTGGTATTCTTGTAATTCGATAGTGGTGTATTGAAAGATAATGTTTCATGTTAGCTTGTAAAGTTATACAGAGAACGGGACAGAAAACTATCGACCTATGAAAGTTTATGGTGAAAGTGGAAGAGTTGGAAATTGTAGAATTCAATCTCTTAGAAGTCCTTAGTAAGACAGATACACATCAATGCAGTAAACTGTGCTCAACTAACCATTAATCATCAAAGATGAGCTGTACATAAATGCATTAAAAGTGCTCAACCAACCCCTTAATTATCAAAGATAAGCTGCTGAAACGTAAACCTAACCGATGCAGAAAGGTTCCACAAAAACCAAAAGCAGAGCTGGAAAGGTCCTTTGAGGCTATATTTTCTTTTCTGGTCAGACAATCTAGAATGAGCACAGGCGTGAGGGGACCATGGGGCCTTGAAACCTCCTTAATACTGTGCACAACAGATGCCATGTGGATACTGATACCCTTAGTAATAGTTTGGACTCTCAGAATTTGAAACTGCCAGTGTTTAGGATGTTTGTCTAAGTAACGAGAGCAGATCCGCTGAAATTGCTTTTTCAGCATACAATACTAACGTGACACGGTGGCACATATTAATGTAATCCAATTACCCAATAAATAAGAAAACCGCTTTGCAATACTTATGGTGTTGAATGTGAGATGCCAATGGTACTCTCAATTTTGATAATATAACCCACAACACCCATTGATATCCAAAGCTTAAGATCAATAATTGTTGAATCTAAAAAGGATAAATATGAGAGAAAATCTGTATAAATTTATACTAGTTGAATCACATTATAAAATTTAAAAATTATAATACATGGTTACCTATTAAATACCATCTCAATTACTGGGTACCACAGATAATAACATGAGAATTTATTTTAATAGAAAAAATAACAAAGAAATATATTAAGACCTGTTCAGTTGTGAATTTATTCATCAGCAGAATTGATGTCTAACAGATACAAGTTGATGACGTCCAATGAACAAGGGCAAAGATGTTAAGCAAAACAGAAAAAAAAAAAAAAAAAAAAATTAAAAAGGGGATAAAGAAACGGGAGAGAGAGGGGGGGGGGATGACTGGAGTTTAGCATAGAGAAAGAGGAGAGAGAGAGAAATAAAATATAGATCTCTGACGTTACGTTCGAAATTGATGATGTAATTTTCACTTTTCTTTTAGAGTCCAAATTCCACCCGTTTAGGTGGGGTTTTTAATTGCTATTGGCAGTGGAGTTGGATTGGGTAGAAAGGAGATAATTGCTGTTATGTAGACAAAGACAAAAGCATTCAATGCAAGATAGATAATTCATGTAGTCTTTTAAACATGAAGACAGCATCACATTATTTACAACATTAACGCCTAATCAGGTTTCATTTGTACTATGTTTTGCATGTGAGCCATGCCGCGACAGTTTCTGTAGTTTTGGGAAGTAGGGAAATATACGCTTGAAATCGTTCAATTCGAAGTTATTGGTCCAATGAATTCTATCTTAGAAAATAAAATAAAATAAAATAAAATAAAATAAAATAAACCATACAAAGAACACTACAGAAAGACCATTGTTTTATTTGTTTGTTTATCAAATAAAAAATAAAATAAAAAAAGGAAAAAAAATCTAACAAAGCATGCAAAATGAATATAGTTCTCCCTATAAGCACTAGTGAATTCGATTTTAGGAGTATTTTGGACATTCACATGCTCAAAGGAATTCAAAGGTTCGACATAAGCTAACTCTTGTAATATAGTTAGTTCTGTCATTTTTGAATACTCCAGCAATCACAAGGCCGTGAGAAGGGAATATAGGAAACAGGATATTCACTTCCATGGGTTTGATAGATATACAATTTTTTTTTTTTTTTTGATAATATGATAGATGTTCAATTTAAAACAGTGGGTTGGTTTTAGGATAGATTACGATGTGTTTTTTTATTTATTATTTATTGTAATCATTATTAATTTTGTAAATATAATGCTTATCATCAATAAAAGCCCTTTTTCCAGATGCAGTAAAGGAAGGAGAAAAAGGGTGACCTTTTAACGGTATTTGAAAATTGTATTGATTAGTTTTGCATTTGGAGAATGTTTGTCTGTTTTGAGATAGGCCTCTAAAGGCGTGCCATTGTTTGACAATTGATGTGTTTTTGGATTTGATGTTTTTTATTGACAACCACTTTTTCAAGTTAACACTTTTTTGGACCCTTTTACCTCCAAAAACAGCAAATGTCTGTTTGTTGACCCTTTCAACTGAAATTTATTTATTTATTTTGGATTAGTATGGGTTTCGGAACTTTGGTCAAGAGGTGAAACGCATTATTTGTTCTTTCACTATAGGCTTTTGGAGAGTCATACCATGCGTCTGGCTAGTGAATTCAGACTTGTCTATTTAATAGGGGACCCTCAAGATTAGCCATGTTCTTGAATTTTTTCAATTTTAAGGAAGTAAACGTGGCAAGAAACTTACCAAAAAAAAAAAAAAAAAAACGTGGCAAGAAGATGATTTTGGAATGCCGGATTGGACTGAAACTTCCAAGTGGAAAGTGGTTAGTTGAGAAATACGTGGACAAATTTTGGTTCTTACATCAAGTACCACATATAATAAATCATACAATAATAGGATTCCAAGCTTTATTTGTGCAAACAAGAAACTTGACCTATAAAGGGTGTAATTTTTTACTAATTTGTTGCATAAACTGTCTTGTAATTAATGAATTAAATTTTCATATTTAATAGACAATCATCCATTTACACATCCATAATCCAATTTTATTTATTTATTTAGTTTTTGAGTAGCTGAATTTATCTTCATATTTTTTGAACCACTGATAAATACAAAAAAAAAAAATCATTATTTTCACATTACAAAATACTATTACAGAAATAATACAAATACACACAAGCAACTCTACGAAGACCACCCTCCCATACATATTCAATGAAAGAACTCTCTAGTGCAATTTTCAGGGTAGCATTGTTCGGGATTAAGGACAATCAGCCCAGTGCATGGAGTGGAGAGGGGCAAACTCTATACCAGTGAAATGTTACAACGACCATTCCTCCCGACCACTGTAGTGAATTGCTCTACACACAAATGCTAGTTCTACCCTCCCAATTAGTCTTGAGTTTAGGGTTTAGGGCAACCCGGTCAGGGCACCAACTCTCTAATAAAGTCTTGGGTTTGAACCTGCGCAGCAGCATTTGTGGGCTTGGATTATGTGAGAACGAATCTCTTGAAAACGGCACCAGAGGGGCTGACGCAGCACTGATGTGTCCGTGCCCTGATGCCATTTTCACAGTTCTCACAAGATTCGTTCTCACCTAATTTTTAGTAAGCAGTTGTTCATGGTCATGCATGATACTGCCTGTCCCTCTGTTGCCACCAGGTGCAGCAGTCAGCAGTACAACCCCCCGTCACCTCCAGCATGATATCCTCTGCGATGCCCCTTGTGTCTTGCCTCACGCGCGTCGCAGAGGATATCAACCCCACCCCAAAAGTAGAGTGGGGGTAGCTGCCAATAAGTTGCCTTTTCCATCTTCGACAGGTGGGACTGGCATTTCTCTAATTACAAATGTTGTCGCTTGAACCTTTTGAGAAAAAAAATGTCCAATAAAGAGTTACCTAAAATAATCCATTAGGGTTAAATATTTTATCCTGGGAATGTTCATGGGTTTGGGGCTAACAGACGTGGTGTGAACCATCTATATTGTCCCAAGTGTCTCATGCATAGATAGTTGGGGCCCAGATGATCCTGTGCCCTTGCTCATATTGATTTTCGACAGTAGGAGATTTTCTTTATTTTTTATTTTTTCTACCAGTAGGAGATTACTTAAAAGCAATGGGTCCTAATCTTATATATGAAAAGCGGGGTAAGTTTGTGTCTGCTCCCCTAAAAACTGCTAATCTCTGCCCCCTGATGGGCTGGACACATCAGCACCGAAAAATGATTTATACTTTTTTTGGGGGGGTGGGAAGGAGTGCAGATCACTTTTAACACTGATGTGCCCACCCCCTGTCAGGGGGTGGTGGTCAGCGTTATTTAAGGGGAGTGTTCCCATTAATCCTCTTACATAATGACTTTATAGGGATCTTGATCCAGATCTTAAATTGTCCAAACAATCTGATTCACAAAGGCTGCAGGATATCTGTAGGATTTCATTTAGGATCGTTCACATAGGATTCTGATCTCATTGCAATTTTGAATGATCTTACTTATTGTATTATTGAGTTTTTTTTTTTTCCATTGAGTTAATGAAACAAACCTTTAGGTTTTTATAGCAAACTGAATTAAAAAATATATCACTATTTACAAACCCACAATCCATTTTGATCTAAAAAATTTTAAAAAAAATTCTTTACAACAAAAAATCTTTAGCACCAAATCATTTGAAATGTATTAGTGGTGATTAACTATCAAATCATTTGAAGTTCATAATGTTAGTGATGATGATGATAAGCCTGAAAATATATTAAAATTTTTTGATGATTTTTCCATTGAACATGTGGGTGCTAAAAATGACATTGATGAAGATATTGATGAAGAAAGTCACGTTGAATAAAACATTGAACTCAATTATAAAGAATTTGTTTTAGAGAATTGAATGTTCATCTTTATTTACGTTTGTGTTGTCATTGACCTAGTAAAAATGGATAAAAATATAAACTATCTAGTATGAATTCATAATTATTTTAATATGTTTTGTTATCGTAGTGTTAAAACCTTGAAAACATTGTAATTAAGTACTTGATAACTAACTAATTAACTCTCTGGATAGTTTGTGTTGAAAAGTATAATTTTTTTAGTTAATAGAGATGCAAATATAGAAGTTATATTATGTAAAATTTTACCCATTTTTCTTTAATGATTCTTTTAACATATATCATCATTAGTGGTGGTTTTTCACTTCAATATTTACTAAAAGTATAATCTTAAGATATTTGATCCGATCCAGGAGACCTCACCTTGATCCTATGTAGGCTATCAATTTCCCTGATCCATCCCAGAGGGGTTGTGGTAGTCAAACAATTGACCGTTTCTTTTGTGTGTGTGTGTGTGGGGTCCGGGGCCAGGGGGGGGCGGGCTAACGCCTAAAAATTTCCCTTCTATCATCATTATTTTACAACTAAACTGAAGCTCTGGAGAGAATGAAAAACTGCACACTTGAGGAGCTGTTTGAGAATCTTTAAATTTTGGCCAGCTTTTTCAAATGTTAGAAGGAACCCTAGCCCAGATATTAGACCCAAAGATGAGAAACGGTAGTAATAGGTACGGACAAGGTCAGGACAGTGATTTATACTTTGAGGGGCGCTTTTCACTTTTTGGTGCTGATGTGTCCATCCAGGCCACTGGGACCCTGTTCATTCATGCCTTATTTATCCCCAATCCTGAGGGGTAAAAGAGGGACATACTTACTCATGAAATTATCAATGCAACATCACACGCGTACACGAAAACACACACACACACACAGGGGGAAGGCTTCTACGCAACCTAATAATCCTAATTATGGTAGTTAAGATTGTGGCCAAAAGGGATTCATATGTTCCCCACGACATCCTCTTGATGTAGTAATTTAAGTCCAGCAAGCCACTTACTGCATGCCAAAAGTTTTTCTTTTTTTGTTTCTTTTTTATTCTTCTTTTAAAAGAACTTTGAAACTTTCTCTTTAAGTTAATAGGAAACGACCCTAAACAAAACCAATCTATTGACCACCTATTTGATTGAGGGTTTTGATTACCCACATCAACCCTTCTCATGGTTGAAAGCAAAAGGATCGTGCAGCTAATGGATAGACTACCACCCATTTAGAGGTCCGGCTGAATCATGAGGCCTAGTTAGAGTTTCTTGTTAAGCGTTCACAATCTGTTTGAAGGTGAACTCTGTGGGTTCTCGGGCGTTACATCGCACAATCATAATATAATCTCGGCTCCACTAGTTTTATTAAGGTGCCTGGTCAACCATCCTCCTAAACATTCATATTGGTGAATATGGGTGTATCTATATTTGATTTGTTTAAATATTTGCTTCATTAAATAAATATTTATTTATAAATGAACCAAATATGGATATGCATACATCCATTCCGAATAAATATTCATATTCATTTAAAATAATAAATATATATATAAACGATCTCATTAGCTAATTCCAGGTACTAGGTCATTACTGTCATTGTAATCTTTATCATAATCATCGTCATCATCATTATTTCCATTCTTGAATTAGGAAATCAGAAACATCTAACAATATTTTTTTTCTTCTTTCGGGTGTACTAGTCTCTACTTTTTTTACAGGTGTTACTAACAGTCTCATTCCTCTCCATTTTTCTCCTCGGCCCTATATTTTCAAACCCAAATTATATGTGTTACTACTCAAAACCTTAAATTTATGACAAAATCAAATATATATGTATTTGTATGTGATATCCATTTAAGTAAACAAATGCAATACGAAACTTACTTTTCAATATCTGTAGATATCCGATACTTGATTAAGTAACCAAATACAAAGGTTTCGAAAATAATTTACAGCCCTAATATTGTTGTGGATATGCTCATGAAGTCAAGGGCTTGCACTATAATAATTTATTCTTTTTTTATCTCACCATTCGGGCCCACTTTGACTGTCACATAGAGTGGATCCATACTACGCATTGTGAAATATCACCCAGGGGACTCAATCCCTCACCTTCTTCCTCTCGGAAGTTTGATGCATAGCTTTGAAAGCCAGGTGGTTGAACCTGGTTCAATCAAAACTGGCACCGTAAATGGTTTTATGGAAGCTTTAAACTACAATCTACCAAAAACCGTATGTAACCGGCAAAACCGGTCAAAATCAACGAAAACCAACCAGTTTTTACAAAACTGGTTGTAATAAAATCAATTGATTTTTTTAATTTTTTTAACAAATTAAGAAGGAGAAATTTTGAAATGTGTCTTTCCAAATTCCAATCACACTTTCCATGAATTAATTTATTTTTTGGTATGTCTAAAAATTAGAAACCCAGTTACACGTCTTTTAATACATTATGAATTGTTTTTTTTCTTCTTTTTTTTTTTGGGTATTTTATTTAATTTTACTTATGTTTGAAGCAAGCCACGGTTAGATCATTTAAACTTATGGTCAAATCTGGTTGGACCTGAACCGTCCAACTTAACAGTTCGATGGATACCTATCCGATTTTCAAAAATATGGTTTGATGCTACAACCACCCCAACACTGGGGCATTGGCCTAATTAATCCTTAAATAAAGCAATTTGCCACATGAATGTCAACTCCCCTACCGCGTTATTCCAACCAAACTCAACTTTCTAGACTCCTCTTAAACCCATTTGATCATCTTCCAACAAAGTAGCCAAAGTCATAAGGTGCAGTTTGGGAACACCAAAACTTTCATCCTTACGTTAATCATATATATCATGATAAACCTGCAAGATCCACAAGGGGACATTGTCCATCATGAATAATGGTACCTCAATCCAAAAACACCAATTGATTGGAACTTCCATAGATCCGAACCATCCATCAGATAGAGTGGCTCTTGTATGGATCAATAACAAAGATCAGGGCATCCATTGAAAGGCATTTTTCACAGAACCATTGGATACAACACAGGTGGTCTTATGGAATACCATTGTTAAAACTACTAGGAAAGTGCGGAGAGATTGTGATTAATGTCAACAACCATACCTGTCATTCAACCTGACCAGTTCATTTATTTATTTTAATTAATGGGTAGTTAAGAGAATGTGGCTTGGGCAGGATACATAGGATATTTATTAACAAAAACCAAACAAGATACAAAACAAACAAACAAAATATCAACTAAAATAAGAAATAATTAATCAAACAAGATATAAAACAAACTATCAATTAAAATAAAATAAATTACTATTATTCTATGAAGAAGTCATTTTGGGGTTGTGGGAAAAAAATTGGGAACATATTAGAAAACCTATAGCCACATTAAAAAAAGAACTGTCGTCGAGGCTGCCCCAAACAACCACCGCAGTTGAAACGGTCTACTCCGCAAGGAAGCAATGCTGGAATTTTGAGCCCCACCTCGAGGTGCAGGGGCAGCAGCTGCTTGTGGAATATCACACGTTCCAAAAGTCGCATTTGCCTGCTCATGACAACAAATTAAGTCAAATGTAATGATTAGCTTTGGGCTTAGGAATAATTTTCACATGTTTCAGATGTTCCCACTCTATAATATAATCTCTTGTATATGCAATAACATGTTATATTATCAATGTTCTCAAATTCTTTAAAGTTGAGAATTACTTTTTGAGAGAAGAAGTTGAGAATTACTTTGGATCATAGATGTAGTTACCAAAAACCCATTTTTGACATGATAAACGTGGGCTTGGATTATGTGGGAACGAATCTCGTGAGAACCGTGAAAACGACACCGGAGGGGCTAACGCATCAGTACTGAAAAGTGATTTGCACTTTTTGGGGGGCACTTATCACTTTTCGACACTGATGTGTCCATACCCTGATGCCGTTTTCACAGTTCTCACAAGATTCGTTCTCACCTAATTTTTAGTGGATAAACGTTGTCAAGAAACTAGTGTCAGAGCATTTTTGTTCTTTTTCTCATAACCCTTTCCGGTAATATGCTTTTGGTAAACTTTCATGATTTAAATTATGTTTTAATTAAGAAATATTATAAAAATAGTTTAATATTGGTAAATTTTCATGATTGAAATTATTTTTTTAATTATATATTACAAAGTTAGTTTAATATCTCAACAGATTAAGATATTGTTTTTATTGGCAATTATAAGCATTTTATGGGTGTTTACAGCCATGACCCTTGGCTGTTATGGCTGTCAGACCCACAGTGATTGAGATAAACGTTGGTTAGAGTGCAGTAGATGATTACTGAGTCCATTAATCTTGCAATAGTAAAGGTAGCAAACCTTGCAATAGGCTATGTTGTCACACCCACAAGCTAGATGACCGTTTGCTACATCTAGAGCCTCGGGGGCTCCCTCTCCATCGCTTCTCTGCAACACCAAAACATTAGATAGATAAGTATTCCTTAATCATGTTTTAAGTTTTCTATTGACTTAGCTGGACTGATGAATCTGATGAACACAACTTTACAACACATTATTAATATCAATACCTTGTAAAAATCAACAGTAATGAAGTTTGGCCACCGTTTACCGGCCGCTTCGTAACAAGTCTGCATCATGCTAATAAGAGGAGCTGAATTATCTCTGCAAGCTCGCGGTAAATTCGCGGTGCTAGGGAAGTAGTTCTGCAGGACGAGTGATCTCGTTGTTGTGTTCATGGGAGATGATTCTGCACGGTTTGGACAGGAACCCGCTTTCATCCCTCCATCACCATCTGAAATTTTAATCATTCAGATTGATTATTTGCATCTCCTTTTGTTAATTATATCAAATAGCTACAAATTGAGAGAGGAATAAGACTCACATTGGTTCTCTACTATGTATCTCCACTCATAAGCAATCCCCTCAGAAGCTTCCTTAGCTGATTTAGATGTGAAGACCACCAAACGCTGATTCTGCTTGACCATATCGTCCACAGTTGGCCAATCTTGACCATTTTTGGGCATCCGGGACACTGGAAACCAGAATTTCCTAAGGCCTGCAGCATTGAAGACCTTTGTCAAGCCCTGTGGGGAAGTGACATAGTCTTCAATGATGATGGTGACGATCTCTGAAGGATTTGCCTCAAGAAACACTTGAATCTCTTTCAACACGTTAATTGCAGGTTGCTGGTTAATCGGAGTTCGAAGCGATCAATTACAAAACAGATTAATGAAATGAAAGGAAGTCATCCTTACAATATAACAACGCAAATCTAACAACACTCTCATACTTACAAATGCCGTGTAGTTGTAGCATTTGCCGCCAAAGGAGTGACACAACCAGATGTCGTTGTTGAAGTCATACATATCAAGCATCAACCCTCTAACACCATTCTGCAATAAGATCCACACTTCTTAACAGAGAATAGTACTTAAACAAAAGAAAATTTACACTCAATCGATTTAAATTGCACCTTAATTTGATTCACAAGATTGTAGAAAAATTTCAGCTAAAATAAAACACTCCAGCCTTGTCCATTTTCAATTAATTCATTGGATTTTTACAAAAAAAAAAAAAAAATGTATGAAAATTAATCAAATGACAAAATAATCCGAGTAAATCAAAATATTTACAAAAACAGGTATATGAAGGGTAAAGTAATAAAAATAAGTTGGTTAGATGTTTTTAATGATTTTCAATTTTCCTATTACCCCATTGTTTGATCGCAAGATTTCAGCTGGATTCATCCACGAAATCTAAATATAATATATGGATTCATGAAATTAGGAGGATTTTGTTTAATTCGGAAACGTTTACATGTACTTATGTAGTCACATCCTTCAACATGACGTCTCCATCTTCATTCCTAATTAAGGAGTCCTCTTCCCACTCTGTCCATATAAAATTCAAAGATCTCTTTCAAATTAGGCTATTAAAGTTAAGCTATCCAGTTAAGTGAAACCATGAACATTTGGAAAAGTGTTTTAATTTTGGTGCTTCTATGTTCTATGTTGCTCCATGCTCTCATTCTATACTTTATGCACGGGTTTATTGGTGGACTCTGTTTTGGAGACATTTATTTATGGGGTGGCTAAGAAGTTTGAGTGTGAATAAAATGAGTAAAGGAGGACCGGTGCAATTGCAACTACCATGTTCACTAGTTCCTTGGAGTAGCATTAAAGACTCTGCTTGGATCTTCTCCTCTGTAATGCAACCCTCGCCAGCCAAATAGATTTATTGAGAAACCAAGCACAAAGTTGGTTGATCTCTTGGTGATCTCAAATATATCATTACCTCAGCACTCATATTCTTCTTCTCTTCATAAACCTCTCAGGGTTCACCAATTCCATTGGGTGGCTGTGGAAGTTTTCCACCACCACCAAGCCCACCTTTGCCACCTCCCCTGCACCCTCTCTTTCAAAAGAGGCATAGGAACTCTTTCCAAATTTCGATTATGAAGAGTTAGGGATTTAGCGCAGATCAATTTCTTTTTTCCCTCATAAACATTCAAACGATTGAACAAGGATAAAAACACAATTTTTTGTTTATCTGAAATTCATCAAAAAAAAAGGTTTATCTGAAGGGCCCAACCTCAGTGTATTAAGTTAAACAAGAAACAACAACAGAGAAATTTACGCAAATCATCACAGCCGAACTATGATAATTGTCCCAATGATCTAAATATCCAATTAATAGGTCTTTTTCCTTAAATTTAATGGGTTATTGATCCCCGGAAGATCCAGGTTGTCTGAACCCATAACAATATATTTTCGCAAGCACTCCAAAGCGCAAGTAATTTTTTATTTTAATAAAGAAAGCACAAGTGATTGATTAGACAGTTTTGGGACTATGGCTCATCCAGCAGTTAAGCACATTAATGCCCACCAACCTTTGTTTTGGCTAGAGATGATGATTTAGGTAAAAATATATATATATATTATTAAAATTACGATTTACCCATTGCTCAGGTCTTTTTTAATAATTCCTAAAGTCGATTTTTTCTTCTTTATTAAAGTTCAAAGCTTATAAATAATATGAAACAGACTCGTTCTACAATCTATTAAACTAATGGTGCAATTAACTTCGGTAGGAATGAACGAGAAGGGAAGTTTCAATTTATTCTCTTTAAAAAATAAAAATAAAAAAGAAGAAGAAAAAAAAAGAAAGAAAAGGCATAGTTTATCGAATTGCAATCAAGTTCACCTACTCCCTCAGAACTATGAAAAAAAATGCATCATAAAAACACCTTACCATTAATTCTAACCACTATATTACTTAATATATATTTCAACACCTCTCATTCATTACTGCAATCCGTCAATTGTTGAAGATTCATCACTTAGTTACCGCCCATGGACCACCTAATCTTAACCTTTGCTGAAAAGGACTGTGAAACCACCATTCTCTTTAAAGATCGAGGAGTAGGTCCACTAATGAAATGAACATTTTAGTCTTTGGACGGTGATGTGGATAACTTTATATATGTAGAGTTACGCATAAACAACAAAATCTGGCGTCACCGGCAATTTTCCGGCGAAGTCCCGACTAAGAAGAAGACAATGAAGAGAAACCTTACATTGAGCTGAGCAGTGATAGAATCTTGCTGGTTTGTAGGAGCGAGGATAGTAGACCCCGTAGCCGACTTCTCTCCCAAACGGGCGAAGGCGTTGTGCGTCGTTAACCATGAGTAGCGATTGAACGGAAGCCCCTTCACCTAATAATAAAACGCAGTATATTACAATGATTTTTTTTTTTTTTTTTTTTTGGGGGGGGGGGGGGGGTTAAAAAAAAAAAA
>JAOXJP010000001.1:7534292-7556522 GCA_025762735.1 Platanus orientalis
TTATTCTAGATACATTGTCCCCAATACATTGAATTTATTGGTGAGGGTCCCCAAAGCCTCTCATTATCATGCGGGGCATGACAATACGCTAACCAACAACAAAATTTAGATGCAATTAAGGAACCCAATAATTATTTATTGTTTTCATGTTAAATGAAGGTTTCCAGAGAACTATCTCCATTTCAAATGAAGGGAAGTCCTGCCGGTCGCAAATCATCAGATGACATGACACCTGACAAGGGTAATTTGATAAATACACTCGGGTACTACTCCTATGTGCATTTACCAAAACACCTTCTCTTGTTTATATTATAAAACCCTTTAGCATTGTGTCACCTGTTGATTGGAATGGGAGGTATCTCTCCATGTTAAACAGAGATAGTTCGAATTCTTAGGGGAACTGGATAAGATGTGCAAAAGAAACATCTCTCTTTCTCTCTCTCTCTCTCTCTCATTGTGCATGCCAAATCATTTAAAAATAAATTTTGAAATTTTTTTTTTTTGGACCATATGGTAAGGGACCCGAAAAAATAGACTTGATAGAGTGGAATTTGTGTAACCCACCCCCATTTAGTAGTGTTAAGACTTTGTTGAGTTGAGTACATTCTAAACAATCATTGCACATATGATATTCTGTGCTTAAGCGATAAATGAGCTTCCGACGCCGTGGGTAAAATAGTTTTTTTTTTTTTTTTTTTTGGGGGGGTGGGGGGGGTTGGTAAATATCGTTTCATTAAGAAGAAGGCCCTGATGTCTCTCTCGGCAAAAGCCAACGAGGACATCCCACCACCCGTCTCGACTACAAAGCTTGGCCAAGTTATGAGCTTGGCTATTATATTGTCTATTTATACGGTGGTACCTGTCTTTGCGTATGTGACAAATTTGCTATCAATATTGGAATGACTATTAGTTGCACTTGGTGTTCTCGTCATTAGGTTATTTCACTAGGAAAACAAGGTCTTTGTCATACAAAGGGTGCATATTCTTATCAATCCCAAAAGATCCAGTTCGTGAGCCACATTTAGAAGACTTATTTGACCAATAGTGAGTACGATAGAGTAATCATAACTAATTAATCAAATTCATTCTCCTTGGATGCCTGGAGTACAATGATAATTATCTATGGAAAAGATATATTTATCAAATGGCGTTAACGCCCCTGTGCTCAGGTTAGCATAGTCCTCCCATGAGAAGGCTCGGGGTCGAATGCCCTTGGAAGCAATTCCGCACTGTGATTCAGTCAAACAGGTCATGAGTGACCCCTACCCCAAAAGAAAAAAAAAAAAGTTATATATGCCTAAAATCATTTGATCAAGCTAATTATTTTTGTTTTGTCAAATAGTCTCCTATGATCCACCTAATACAATGTTCAACTACTAAGATTTTTCACCCTAAAAAATTATAAAAATAGGTCTCTCTTGTCTGGTTTAAAATATTTAGTTCAAGCTTAACTTTTGTATGATAGTCTCCAATGTTCAAATAGTATTCTACCAAAAATAAAATAATAAGAACTGCACCGTTGCTTGCGGACACCTAGACTAGCTAAGTGCTACAACTATGTGGTATAGGAAATATAATGTTTTGCTAATGCCCCCTTGACTGGGACAATATCTTCCGTGCCGAGGATAAAGTGAGTTACCATGAACCGAGACAGAAATGGGATGGGGCCATACACTCTTGGCAGGCCCCACCACGCCCTTTAGGGTTTTATCTTCTGCAATACTGAATTTTTGTGCTGGGCTGGAGCCACCATTCAGGGGTTGCCGTGTGACGTCAAGTATTGACAATGAAGGTGAGGCCTATACACTTTTGTCAGTACTTGATGATGCCACACGGCACCCCATGAATGGTGGCTCCAGCCCAATACAAATATTCAGCATCGCAAAGGATATCATCCCCTGCCTTTATGTCTCAGCTCATGATGGCTCACTTTTTCCCCAGCACAGAGGGTGTGAGCCCCTTTGATGGCAATTACAAAGTGTGCGACGTCCCAATGTAGGTCCTACAGTGTGGCAGTCAAGTGGGTCTGAGTGGCCATACTAACAACCAAAAATAAATAAATAAATAAAATAATATCACAATCGTTCACTTATTTTATTTATATGATTATGTGGTCATCACAAATATACTCTCTTTTGACTTTGAGGGAAAATTAAAATTATGGGCAAACCGGCAAAGATGAATTTTTGGACACTTGTATTCTCTTCTCCACATGCCATGTTGTTTTAGTCATTTGGAAGTCGTCACCGTTGAGATGAAGCACGCAAATTGTTTGTGTCTTTATATGATTGTTTTTTCTTATTCTTAACCTTATGATTGACAGTATTCTTCTTTTTTCCTCGAAGCATTCCTGCATGCCTCTTCTTTTTATTTTTTATTTTCCTAAGAATGATTCTTTTTCCAGTTCGATACGAACGGAGGGAAGTTAATCTTAAGATCATTTTTCAAGAAAAATAAAAAAATAATATGGTAGGTATGTTTTGTGATGTTCAGTGCCTCTTCATTGTTTTTTCCAATGAGTATTTGATAGAAAATTTTGAGTATTAGCTCCTTCTATTCCCCCTTTTATTTAAATTTTTTAATTTTAGTGAGTTTCAAGGTTCAAGTCACCCAAAAATTAAAAAAAGAAAAGGTGCAAGATACCCCAGGTTTTATGGCTTAGACTTTGTAGTCCAAGTTGAAAGTTGGCTGGAGGATGACTCATCATCACAGTATGGATTTCACCACGTTTTTGGGTCTAAGATCGGTAGAACCCATACTTGATGGTCCAATCTCAGCCAGTCATAGATAGGGTGATGGGATGAGCCTTTTTTTACTTGTCGTCTTGCTCCCCCTTCCTCTATTTTCTTATCTTTCAGTATTTTTTTAAAATAAAATAAATAATATAATTTTTAAAAAGTTGTGATCTTTTGCTCCCCTCTAGGGTGGCAATTCAGCATGTTGGTGGGTTGGATTCGTGTCTGTTGAGAATAAGGTATATGATTATATGGCTCAACCCTAACATTTGATGGACCTATTTATTAATCGTATCACCCACTTTGACCCAAAACACATCTACAGTCAACCCTAACCCGCTTATTTCGTTTTGGGTTCACAGGTTATGTGGTAATTTATGTTGGCGGGTCATATTCATGTCATGTCAAGTTAAGGGTATACAACTATATAGCTCAACCCAAACTGACCCATTTAGAAATCATGTTAAGGCGGGTTGACCCGTTTTGACCTGAAACACATTTATAGTCAATCCTTACCCGGTTATTTCGTGTTGGGTCCACCCCCCCTCTTTTGTGAATATCTTTTGCTCCCCTGCTCTAAGTGCCCTTGTTTAATCAATTTAAACTTTTCAATCAGTGGGACCCATGTATCCTATCCATCCGATTTCTTAACAATTTTTATCAGATTAATAATCATGATATGTTTTGAAGTCCAAGAAGAAGGGTACAACTGGTCTGATGGTTTTACAAAAAATAAAAATAAATAAAAACCTGGTCTGATGGCTAGGACCATCCTTTTGAGTTCAATCTACTTTTCAATGTGAAGGGTCAGGCCCACCATGTATAAGTTTTAGAAAAAGGAGACAGTTTGCATGGATACAAGTGGTGTGGTTTTATTTTTGGAACGAAAACATAGTACCCAAAATCTTTTCCAAGGTTTTGATTCCGGTTCAGGCTCGGGATAGAGGATTGTCTCAAGCTCAAGTCTGCTTAGCTTACTAAATAGTTGCAATGCTTGCACTAAAAATTAGGTGAGAACGAATCTTGCGAGAACTGGGAAAACGGCATCAGGGTATGGACACATCAGTGCCAAAAAGTGATAAGTGCCCCCCAAAAAGTACAAATCACTTTTTGGTACTGATGCATCAGCCCCTTAGGTGCCGTTTTCACGTTTCTCATGAGATTCGTTCTCACATAATCCAAGCCCCAATGCTTGTGTTCGGCTCGGTTCACTTAAAGCCCACTTTTAATATCGGGCCTACATAAGCATTAACCATATAAGATACAAAGCATGTGATCCAAAGCCCATGACCCAACATCATTAAGATCGAAAGGGTTGGTGTTACGTTTAATATATTAGGTGTATTTATCATTTATATTAATATACAATAAAGAGCAGACAACCTTTGGAGGAAATATAGAAAATATGGTAATATTTGGGCTGATATTTCAGTATTTTATTAGTTTTAGGTAGAAAGGCAAGGGGTTATTTGTTTCAAGTATAGATTTTCTTTAAAGAATTTACTATATAAATATTAATTTTTATAGATACATTGTCCAAAATATTAGTTTTTGATACAAATTTATCCAAGAAGATGTTAGTTTATATTTTTAACTCTAAAAGTTCCTAAATAATTTATAAAACTATTTTAAATATAACTAGAATATGAAAGGATCCTGCATTTATTTTTCATATAATAGAATATTTTGAGTTTAGATTTGTGGTTTTAAAAGAATAAAAAGTATTTTCACCAGCATTTTAGCCGTGACACCAATTTCTTTTTCTTTATTATTATTTTTCTTGCTTCATGTTGGCCAAAAAAGGCCCCAGAAAATGATTCGTTAAAGGGAAAGGATGTTCTGCCCGGGATTTGGTGTCTAGGATGGTGTCCAGGACACCAGGGGCCGTCATATGGAATAAAATGCATATTCCATATTTGAAAAATCCATCATCCACCCATTTTATCCAATATAACATCCCTTGGTGTGCTAGACACCAAATCCTGGACAGACCATCCTTTCCGTTCATTAAAAGGAATCCCTAAGTAGTGGTAGTCGAGATTAGAGGAGCAACTTGGGTTGGTAATCAAAATATTTTAGCTAATTTTCAAATTTTCATCTTAATATTGAACTGGGAGTAGAAATGTTATTCTTAGAAGTGATTTTTAGAAAAAATAAAAACAAAATGATTTAAATTAAAGGAAACTAATATGCTTTTATTAAATTTGTTTCTGTTTTATAGGGTGTTCTCACAGGAAAAACCAAGTATATATCACTCAAATTTATAAATTTGTGAGATCTTGATTTAATAGGAATGAATGTGGGTAATAGCTCAAACCCAGGCTAACCCAATCAACCCAACCCAACCAGACACCTCAAACCAAAACTAAGCTTAAGTTTGAGATCTTGAATTGGGCATGGATTGGGAAAACTCAGAGTTTGAGATTGGATTGGATTGGTCCTTCTACACTTGGGATTGAGTTGGAGTTGCCCTCTAACCGGATCCAACCTGTCCAAGTTGCACATGTACTTGCCACATCTATGGCCGAAGACCCCTAGAGGCCTAGTTGAATGGGAGATGAGTCAGTCAAATGAGTGGGAGTATGGCTCCACAATCAGAATCAATCCAATCATCGTTATCTTCTTATTCCTATCTTCTTTTGACTGTTACATGTATGGTCTAACAGGGGAAGGGGTCTGTTTCATCACGTCTATGGGCCCAATAAGCAATTGCCCATTCCCACATGGTCCAAACAAGCTAGCTTGATGAGGTTGCTTCTCTCTTGTCCTTTGCCACTTGGGTTTCAGTGTATATTTTTTATTTATTTTAATTGATACATATATTTCTCTTTGTTTGACACTATTTTGTTTATTTATTATTTACTAGCAGATGAACCAGTGCTCGCATGGGTCGGTGATTTGTGGGAGAGAAATGATAGAAAGGGGAGATAAATGTTTAGTGTGGGAGAGAAATGGAGAGAGTGGAGAGAGAAATGTGTGTACTCAGGATTTTCTCAAACTCACAATACCTGACTCACTTCTAACCCCAAACACCCCTGAGGATTTCGTTCCGGATTTGGCAGGACAACTTAAAGAGTGCCTAAAGTAAGAATGACATTAGAGGCCGACACATCAGTGCCAAAAAATGAAAAGCATCTACCAAAGAGTGTATATCACTTTTTCAGCACTGACAAGTTAGCCCCTAATGTCATTCTTACTTTAGGCACTCTGTAAGTTGCCCATGAGGATTTGGTAGGACAAGTTAAAGTGAGCCTAAGATAGGAATGACGTTAGGGCTGACACATCAGTGCCAAAAAGTGAAAAACATCCCTAAAAAAAGTGACTTTGGCACTGATGTATCAGCCCTAATATCATTCCTATCTTAGTCTCACTTTAACCTGTCCTACCAAATCCCGCCTCTCAAAACATACTTTTGGGGTATATGAGATATGACTATCACAAGATGGTCTTGCCAGTAGGAGAGGATCCGGTCCCAAACTTGTGTGAGAGAAACGTGGAAGAGGAAAAATAGGGGGAGACACGCTTTCAAGAGGATAAAAAAAAATGAATGATTTTAGGGGTGGAAAGATAGAAGTTTTTATTTATTAAAATAAAATTCAAAGAAAAAGATGAGAGTGTCTACGTAGCACACTCTTCTGAAAAAACCCATTAATTTATTATATATAGATTTTCTCAAGGGATCACATACTAGAAGTCTTGCATTTTACCTGGTTCAGTGCCTCAACCGTTAGTTTTCTTATTAAAAATTTCAATGCGATGGGTGGCCCCGTCCATTGAATTTTTTACAAAGGGCCTGAATCAGGCCTAAAGTCCTGATGGGCCTAAAGTCCTTATGGGCCTACTCAGGCTACGAACTCCAGGCCCCCATCAAGACTCGGCCTGAATTTGAGCTTGCCTTGTTCCAACCCAGCCCAACTATATACACATACAAGTATTTATGGGGGAACCTCTACTAGACAAACCGTGGACCACAGGTTTGTAGACGACCTAGGATTCTATCCCTCTATATATGGCAGTGGAAACACTTCTTGTCTGGTTTATTGGTGGCATTGTTAGGAAAACAGTCCATTATATAACGGGGTATACAGAAGGAAATAAAATGGGAAAAAATTAGGTGCAGATGAATTTCGTGAGAATGGTGGAAACGGCGCCAGGGTGCGAACACATTCAGATCTTAAGGAATCAGTAAATGTGTTCAAATCATTATTTTAAAAGTTGAAAACTCGACGTGTTTGAAATTTTGCCTAGTCCAGTGGACCAGCGATTCAGACGAGCTGTAACCTGTCCAGAAAAAAAAAAAAAAAAAAAAAAAAAAAAAAAAACTTGGCTGAGTTTTGATCCTATTTTAAATCTTTTGATTTCAAATCATTATTTTAAATCTTTTGATTTGATATCTATTATCTCGATTGCATAATGAATAGCCAAAAATTCTGCACAAATAGATTTAGCTCACGCAAGCTCAAGCAACAACCCAAAGTGTCTACGTGTCAAATATTGCTTGCATGTTGATGACCTTAAACTGTAGAAGTACCAAAAACTTTATAACGGCAATTTTAGGTTGTTGCTTAAGCTTTGAGCTAAATCTGCTTAAGTAGCTCATTTGCCTAATAAGTATATATATCATCAAATGATTCCAAGAAGGTGGCTTTTAGATGGGTCTAAGGCTATAAAACCAAGATTGTAGTCCTCTATGCATAATTCTTAAATTGAAAATCTTTTATCACCGTTGCATAATGTATATCATCTTGGCTGAAAGAACCTCACCATGGCCCTCTTTGGAACCCTAACCACCTTTGTGCATAATTTATGTCCATCTAAGACTTTGTAAATAGACCTAGGTCAGCCATCCTTGAATACCTTGGTTTATGTAGGATGCAAATTATCCAATTATTATCCGTACCTGTGTCTGCTTAAAGTTAAAATGCAGATCCATGTGTCTCCAATTCAATTAGATAATCGTTCGTTTAAAAACAAATCTGATCAAATAAACCAAATATACAAGTACGTACATTGATTCATTGGGCTAAGTACTTGAATCTGATTATATACAAATATATAGTATTACAACGTTAATATGTATAACATATATATGAGGCAACAAAAATGCCCCTTAACTCAAAAGACCATAGTTTGATGCTATCCCTCTATAGAATCCATTTTATTCTTTTTCATTTTTTATGAGTCACAAAACTCAGCCACTCAAAGAAGAGGGAAAGAAAAGCTGAAAAGGGAGATAAAGGGGAAACAGAAAACCCTAACATGTGCATCTGGGTCCATTGGTTTTGGATTTTGAGACTGAAAGAAACCCTATATTTCCTGCTGTTATTGGAAAGAAGAAAAACCCAAATGTACTGGCCCATTGTTGCTAGGATTGAGAAGAAAAAAGAAAAATAATAGTCATTATGTTTTATTTAGGTTTCATTTCCATTTATGTATTTTTCTTTATTTCTTAAATCTATTTATCATTTTGGTTTGGAGATTGGTTTAAGTTTACAACCAAACATGTTAACCGGATATATCTATATTCATATCCGATATTCAGTTAAGCAAACGAATGCAAATAGAGATCATATTTTAAATATTTGTTGCATATCCATACTTGATAAGTAAACAGATTCAAATGCAGACCATTCATATTCAGTCCATTTTACATCCCTAGGTTTACGGCCTTGGCCATATACCATGAGTCCTATCTACAGCGACCCCAATGGGAATATAGGGTTGCCAACATCTCTGTGCTCGGATGGAGTGGTGTCGCCTGTTCGGGTTTCTCATTGGTTTCCGCTTTGTGTGGTTGTGATGTTGTAGATCCACGTGGTCATATCAACAGAAAAAAAAATGAAGGGAATATAGGGTTTAGAAAAAAGGAGCAACCATAGAAGTTTAGTCGCGATCATCCCTCCACATGGGTTCACATGTTTTGTAGACTTGTGAAGCCCAAGATATGAGGGAGAGAGAATCCTAGCATAACCTTGACTTTACCACTAAAAATTAGGTGAGAACTGTGAAAACGGCATCAGGGTACGGACACATCAGCACCAAAAAGTGATAAGTGCCCCAAAAAGAGCAAATCACTTTTTTGGTACTGATGTGTCAGCCTCTCTGGTGCTGTTTTCACGGTTCTCACGAGATTCGTTCTCACATAATCCAAGCCCCTCAAGTTATAGTCACGAGTCAGCAAGTCAACGCATAACAACAAAAAAGACGCTTATCACGTACCTTTTCCCTATACACATTTGAACCAAAACCCACATTACTTCTCAAGACCACTCACATAACATTAATTAGCCCAAGTTTGTATAGAATTTTACGTCTCACACCATCTTAAAACCCACCAAAATATAAAAATATGAAAGTCTGTATCTGAAATGAGCTGTCATGTGGGCACCCCACCACATGGTTTGGATTCTCACCTCAATTCTGTCTTGCTTCACAACAAGTGGAAGTCCCTACTTGAGGGAGGATTGTGACTGCTAACCTCCGCTGGCGGTTAAGGGGTTAAACACACCAGCTCAAAGTAATTGACACTTTTTGGGTGGCATGTAAATCACTTCTGATGCTGGTGTACCCGCTACCCTTATCCCCAACAGAGGTTAGCATATAAGGGGAAAGCAGATACAATCTTCTTTGATACTTGTAAGGTTACCTGTGCAACTGGCAAGGCTTTTATATACTCGGCGTAGGCAAATGCATCAAAGGGCGACCACATCAGCATCAGAAGTGATTTACACATGCCTCCAAAAAGTGAAAATCACTTTCGACGCTAATGTTTTCGCCCAGTTGACCATCGGCGGACGCAGGCAGAGGTTAGGGGTCAGCGTATAAAATCCTCACCGCTTGTGCAACAAAGGAGGTGAGTTGATGTCGCATAAACAACCCTAATAAACTATATGATGAGACATGGGTTTAAACCATTCAAGATCTATGTAGTAAACATTACTGAACAGAAAAAGAATCAACAAACACACACAAGAAACGGATTCTATGTGGCTTGGCTCTTTGGCCTACATTTACAAGTGTTATCATTCTTGGCTATAAATCAGAGACATACAAATTACAATTAAAGGACTATTTTCTCAACTCATCCCAAGCTCAAAGAAAATCCGGCCGATAACCCATTGTACATACCTGTAACTCTCAACAATTAATGAAGAACAGAAGACCCTGTCTTTTCATTGCAAAGAAATCATCTTTCTTTCATTGAAATAGAAATACTCTATAAAGAAGAAACCGCACGGCAACCCCCCTTGTCTCATCGGGCCATTAGAAATTGATAGATTCTCTTTTCTTCAGGATGTGGGGCCCTCTTATGAGATAGACATCCAACGTTTCCTAGGGTAAGTGAAAACCACTTCTTCGCAATACTGGTCTTTTGGCTAAAACTTGCCAAGAAATCGAAGGATATAAAGCAATTAAACCTCTCTCCTAAAACCCTAAGGTGATAGGAGAGGTTAGAGTTGATAAACTTAATATATTTCAACAGTTTTCAAGTATACATCAATCAAACAAAGCCACTAATGCTATTATGACAGATGGGCCTACGTGAAGTATCCCTTGCTAAAGCAAACACCAACCACATGGAAGATATCATAGAGGACTAAAAAAGGATACCCTTTCGACCATTCAGCAGACAATGAACCCACAAGTTGGAACTGAAAGAACAAAATGTCCGGTTCCCTATCCCCTCTCATTTCTCTATGTATGCAGCAATTAAACTTCTTTGTTACGATCACCTTACACTGTTCGGCCATGGCTACTCTAACTCCCTTGAAAGTGTGGCTCCTCTTAGTTATGTCATGTCTCGTCTCCACATTAGCACAATCAGACATGTACATCATCCACATGGATTTATCGGCCATGCCTAAAGCCTTCTCCACCCACCATGGCTGGTATACAGCAACCCTCTCTTCCATGTCGGACACTTCTAGTGCCACCTCCAGCCTTATATATACCTATAGTAATGCAATTCATGGCTTTAGTGCGATTCTCACTCCATCAGAGCTCGACTTGCTCAAAAAGTCGCCCGGCTATCTGTCATCAGTTCGAGATATGTCTGTTACTGTTCACACGACCCACACATTCGAATTTCTTGGCCTCAACTCCAACTCCGGCGCATGGCCGGAATCGAATTATGGTAAAGATGTCATAATTGGATTAGTCGACACCGGAATTTGGCCGGAGAGCATGAGCTTTAAAGATGATGGGATGACTGAAGTTCCATCGAGATGGAAAGGAGAATGTGTAAAGGGCACCAAGTTCAATCCTTCAATGTGCAACAAAAAGCTTATTGGAGCCCGATTCTTTAACAAAGGTCTAGTTGGTCACATACCCAATGTGACCATCTCCATGAATTCTACTCGTGACACCGAGGGGCACGGGACCCATACTTCTTCAACGGCTGCCGGCAATTATGTAGATGATGCATCCTACTTTGGCTATGCGAGGGGAACAGCTCGAGGCATGGCACCAAGGGCGCGCGTGGCTATGTACAAAGCTCTTTGGGAAGAGGGGTATTACACTTCCGATATTGTAGCTGCAATAGACCAAGCAATGTTTGATGGCGTGGACATTTTATCCTTATCCTTCGGCAGGGATGGGACTCCTTTGTACCGTGACCCCATTGCCATAGCCTCCTTTGCAGCAATGGAGAAGGGCATTTTCATCGCTTCATCGGCAGGAAACGAGGGACCCAATCTTGGGACCCTACATAATGGAATACCATGGACACTAACTGTTGCTGCCGGTACTATAGACCGCAAATTTGCCGGAATCGTAACTCTGGGCAATGGAATTTCAATGACAGGTTCGTCTTTGTACCCTGGGAATTCGTCTTTGAGCCAATTACCCCTTGTTTTCATGGATGAGTGCGCCAGTGTGAAGAAGTTAAAGAAATTTCGTTACAAGATTGTGGTGTGCAAAGACAAGAATGATTCTTTGATCAATCAATTCTATAATGTTAGCTCTACAAGGGTAGCCGGGGGCGTCTTCATATCTAATAGCTCTGATGTAGAATTCTTCTATCAAAGCTCATTTCCTGCAGCTTTTTTAAATCCTCAAGATGGTCAAGCTATCCTAGACTACATTAAGAGGAGCTCTGACCCTAGAGCCAGTTTGGAATTTCAAAAGACGGTTGTTGGTACAAAGCCAGCACCCACCGTAGCGAGCTACAGTTCTAGAGGGCCCTCTCCAAGTTGCCCTAGGGTCTTGAAACCTGATGTTATGGCTCCTGGCTCCTTTGTTTTAGCATCTTGGACTCCAAAAAGTCCCGTGGCAGAAGACAGATCTCACATACGGTATAGCAATTTCAATCTCATATCTGGAACGTCCATGGCATGCCCTCATGCAGCGGGAGTGGCGGCCCTCTTAAAGGGTGCACACCCTGAATGGAGCCCTGCCGCTATCCGGTCGGCGATGATGACCACAGCCGATTCGTTAGATAATTCTGTCAGCCAAATCATAGATGCTGGGGACAATAACGGACCGGCCAGTCCTCTCGCCATGGGAGCAGGTCACATAAATCCTAACAGGGCACTCAATCCTGGACTTGTCTATGACGCAAACGCAGAAGACTATGTGAGTCTCCTTTGTGCATTGAATTACACCATGAAGCAAATCCAGCTGATTACAAGGTCTTCTGCTTATAATTGTTCCAACCCATCTTTGGATCTCAACTACCCTTCTTTCATTGCCTTCTTCAATGCTAATGATTCGTCTCCAGAAACTAAGGTTGTACAAGAATTTCGAAGGACGGTGACTAATGTCAGAGATGGGATTTCAACATATAGTGCAAAGTTGAGAGCCATGGATGGTTTTAAGGTGAATGTGGTACCGGACACTTTGGTTTTCAAAGAAAAGTACGAGAAGAAAAGTTACAAACTAAGTGTAGAGGGTCCAAGGAGAATGACGAAGACTGTGGTCCATGGTTCTCTCAGCTGGGTAGAAGTTGGAGGTGCACATGTGGTGAGGAGTCCCATAGTGGCTACCAGTCTCAACTCAGAATCTGTGGGAGGGAAAGACTAAGAAGCTTCTTTGTCTTAACCATCCTTCTCTTCCATGGTGAATAAAGTAGCTAGATTTAGCATAGCCAGATCCATTGGGGGTTGAGCTCCCAATGTGAAGCTCAATTAGATAGCGATGTTTGTTGCAGTTGAAAATCTGCTTGTTTAATCACATCTTATCCATGAATATAAATTAAAAAGCTTTAACCCACTTTTTTATTTGTTGTTAAAATATATTATGTTATGTTAAACAGAAAGATCGATTACAAACACTGAAAATAGCTCCTGATATGGAGCCAGCCGAGGTCCTCCTTGACCCACCTGTGAGCTTCATCATTCAGCTCTGAAAACAGATGCCAAACTACAAAGCAAAGCAAAGCCAAGTATTTCCTACTAGATATTACTTGATAGGAAGTGTGGAGCCTAATAGTACTGTACACCTTTTAGCATGGGTATTATTATAATTTCACACTGTATGATATAACCCTAATTATATACGTATAATGTTGGAGGGCGGCTGCAACTTGACTATTTTGTACCTTCAGCTTTTTAATCATAGTGATAATATCGCAACAATTTCGTGGACGTAGCCCATGTTGGGTGAACCACATATATCTGGTGTTCTATCTTTGTTTCTCTTGATCTTTATTTTGTTTCTCACGATCCTGAATTAGGGTAAATTCCTAATATTACTTGCTATTAGAAAAATAAATAAATAAAAGGCA
Organism: Platanus orientalis; assembly: GCA_025762735.1. Lineage (NCBI taxonomy): Eukaryota > Viridiplantae > Streptophyta > Magnoliopsida > Proteales > Platanaceae > Platanus > Platanus orientalis. The sequence continues at coordinate 7,547,751 of JAOXJP010000001.1, forward strand.
ATGTTTCAAAAGTCAAAACAGAGACTAGAGGGAGACCCCACTAGGAGGAAAGAAGTGTAATGTGTGAAGTTTGATTTGTTGGATTAACAATAGGAATTCCACCCAAAATCTAACTCGTATACAACCTAAATATGGAAATTTTTTGGGTAAAAAAAAATTGGATCGGACCCGAACCGTATCTGCATATGTATTAGAGTTTTGGGGTATTTATACGTTTTCGTTCTAGAGTTGCGTGAGAGAGAGATTCTAAAATTGTAAATCATCTTTAGACAAGTTTTCTTCCTGATAGTGAAAGTTTTATCTATGACTCCGTGGTTTTTTTTCCAAATTGGGGTTTTCCACGTAAATCTTGTGTTGTGCATAATTTATTTCTTTGTTTTGCTTGTTGATATTATTGCATCCCGTTTCTTCTACGAAGAAGAAGGTAAAACGATCCTAGCAAGAAGGATTATTGTAACCCTGTTAGACCATGCAAGCTGACCATGGTTAACCCTTTAACATAAATTGATAACAAAAGTTCTATTATTTTCTCTTTTAATTAAAGTGCATTTCAGTTATTTAAGTGGCTTTATCGACTAACTTCTTTATACGACCAGTCATAGTTATATCAAGCTGGTAAGATGGATTGCTCAGGTCCAATCAGGTTTGACTGTTGGTTTACATATCAAACTATAGCTTACTTCAAAAATAAGTTAAATGTAATAAAATACCCAAAAATAAAATAATTCATAACGCCTTAGAAAGCTTATGACTAGGTTTCTTATTTTTAGGCATACCAAAACTGTAATGAAATACCAAAAAAATAAAACAATTCATAAAAAGTGGGATTGGAATTTGGAAATACACATTTATATTTTTTTCTTTTTAATTTGCTAAAAAATAAAAGCTGATTAATTTTATTAGAATTGGATCTATAAAAAAAACCAGCTAGTTTTGATTGGTTTTGACTAGTTTTGCGATTTTTGGCAAACTACAGTTTTAAGCTTCTATAAAACATTTAAGATACTGATTTTGGTCAACCAAGTTGGATTGCTGACGCAACGGAAATAGCAAGAAGAAGAACACGTTGTCTCCTTTGTTGGAAAAAACCCTAAACTTCAGCAAGGAAAAGAAACTCGTTATGAAACTTTTATTAATGGAAAACTGAATTGCCTTGAAGGCTACAATGGTTTAAATAGAGAAAAGAAACCCTAATTCGTGTTAGGCACAAAATTAGGCTCATTTGGTAAATTTTACCAAAAATAACAAAAAGCGAGTTACTAACAAAATCGAATACTACTATCACTAAGAAACATCCCAGAACAAACAGGATCTCATTCTGACTTCTAAATAGAAAGTCATAGCAAAAAGAAAAATTACTAAAAATAGCAAAATCGCTAATTTGAGGGCCTTAACGAAGGAATTTATGTGAAAAGTGGCAGTGCTCACGGCAAAGCGGTGAGTTTTGATCCTCGCGAAATTTCGCTTAAGCTCACCAAATTTCACGCAATTCCGTTTTCGGGGCTCATGATTTCTACTAGAGCTTTTTGCCCTTCTTGTATGCAACTCACAAAACTGCTTGTGGCATTTGTTCTACATCACGCAGGCACCACCAAACTGAATTTTGATGGCCTCTCCATGAGAATCTAAGGTCCTCAACTATTGCAGGATTCTTCAGAGATTAATTTGGTAATATACATTGTGTTTATTTATTATTATTATTATTATTACTATTATTTTAGCTCTGTTGATGAGGCAGATACAGTTCAAGCTGGGATATTAGCCTTTCCTCAGGACCTTAGATATTGTGTGGTTATGACAGTGATTGTGGAAGAAGACTTTTCAATTGTGATTGGGTTACAGATTCTTTCTCTTGGTACTTGGAGACTTTCTCCCTACCTCAGAGGGGCAAGGTCCTCAGTATCCGAAATGAACAGCTCATTCCAGTAAATCCTAATGTCTGTTACTTAGATAGCATATCAAATTGCAAATATGGAGTACAAAATGGCTCATCTGTATGAGGGGGAGATTCTTCCTGAGTAGCTTAATGATAGTGTTATTGTATTCTGCTCTTTTCAGTCCTCTCTATCTTAAGATTGTTCAACTTGCCTTGTAACTATCAATAAAAAAATGGAAAAGAAAAAGAAAGAAAGAAAGATACCAATCTGAAATGAGTAGTAGAGGAGAGGGGAAGAGAAACAGTTAAACTCGGTTCTGTTAGAACCAATGTTCTTCAAGGGTTCAATCATCACAACCACAATTCGAACCACATCCCGATATATCCCACAAAGGACATGACCAGGAGCTATTTCTTGAGTGAAGAAAATGAATAAGAAATCAAATTATTAAAAAAAAATGTTCTTCAATTCTCCACCAATTCAATAAAACACAAGTGAAAGAGAAAACTTAAAAAAAGAATGAGCACAAATCAATATTTTTCAAGGCTCCTCTGATTCAATCAGCACAAACCCACATCAATTCCAAGCCAAAGACATTCATGAATCATAAATAGATGGAAAATACATAAATTAAGAAGGAAAAAGAAACTGATGTGCATCTCTGGTTTACCTCCTTGAGGACAGCAACACCATCGTTAACAATCTTAGGAGGTCCGTACTTGTTCTCCAACAACACATTCCTACCCTTTGGACCCAATGTCACCCCAACCAGCTCTGCTACAATGTCCACTCCTGCCTGGATCAAACAAACCTCAAAATTCTAAATCATTATAACATAAAATGATCAAGATAATGAAAACCAATTTCAAACTCTGACCTGAAGTTTCTTTGTGGCTGAACCATCATGGTTGAAGTAAAGCTCTTTAGCTATAGCTCTTGTGTTTAAAGCAGTTAGACGTCTTTTAGTTGAAGTGGGCAGTGTCGGATTGGAGAAAGAGATTGCAGAAATGGGGATTGGAGAACACACTATCATGGTTTGTTAAGTTTCAGTTGGTGAAATGGGTTGCACCAACAAAATATCTATTTAGAGATAGCGTGACAGATATATCTTGGTGGAAAAGAGAGTGAGCTTCCGACTAAATAAGAAAAATCAGGAATGTTTATAGATGGTCATGGCCGTCTATAAACGACTCAGGGTATAGTGATGCACGACGTATTCCAGGAAATATGGGGTTTGGATTATGTGCAAACAAATCTCGTGAGAACTGTGAAAAAGGCACTAGAGGGGCTGACGCATCAGTACCGAAAAGTGATTTACACTTTTTGGGGGGCACTTATCACTTTTCGGCACTGATGTGTCCGTACCTTGATGTCATTTTCACAGTTCTCACAAGATTCATTCTCACCTAATTTTTAGTGCATCTGCTACACCAAACTCGGGTTTGAGTCATCTCTGGTATAAATGAAGGGCCAGCATCAATTAAAAATAGTATGAATGGAGGGCCGGCATCAATTAAAAATATGATGCTAACGAATGGTGTCAATAAATATGGTCTTATATCAAGTGCGACACCCCCCTGATGGGACACTAGGAGGGGTAATCAAAAACCTCCAAAAAGTGAATTGATTCTGCCCCCCCCCAGTGTCCCATCAGGGGGTGTGACACATACGATTTCATCCCATTTAAATATACATAATCAAATAAGAGTGTGATAGTAAGATAAATTTCTTTGTATTTTTTTTTTTTTGGTAATTAAATTTCTTTCTATTTATCAACATACCCCTTTGTCATCATGTCACGTGCTAAGTAGATACTGGCGAGTCCGGATCCTCTACGGCGAAAACTATGTGGTGCGAGTACTGCACTATCATTCTAACACTCCACATGTGACCAAAACATGCAGGAGTTTTGCACCACACTCAGTTGTGCCGTGAAGGATCCAGTCAGGTACTGGCTATCTGTATATGTACGATTAGATTACCAAACACGGGTCTGAATGGCTATCTGTATATGTAGGATTAGATTACCAAACACGGGTCTGAATGAAGAGATATCATGCCAATACCAATCAATGCATGACACAATGCTTGAGTAATAGTGTCTCAATAAATACATGGTGTTATAATAAATACATATTAAATTTTCTATGTATTAGCAAAGTTCCATTTCATATGTTGGATTAGAGCAAATCTTCTGCAAGCAAAATTGGTGTGATCAATGTATGACCACACCATGGACTATCACGTAGTGTGTTAAGGGTTAAAACCACCAAAAAAAGTGTTCAATTCAAAAAATAGGTGCCCAAAAGGAGGTGCTAAATTCAAAATCACGTCATGTAAAGTCTAGTGCATGTCACATATCGGCTACATTGTCACAAAAGATTTGCTCCCATGTTGGATGGGTGCTACCATGTAATCTCTTGGGAGCAAATGTTCTACTCCCCATGCTCCCAGAAACATTGCTTGGGTTGAATATGGTTAAAACCGTAAAAATAGTTTTCAATAAAAACATTACGTGCCAGTCCATGTGTCTAGGAGTATGGAGTAGAATATTTGGGAGTAGAACATTTGCTCCCTAATTTCTTTGTTCTACGTATAATTGGAACCTGATTATGACATATTGCGTGCATGTAGCACATTTATATGAGTGTTACTGGACAACAAAACATACTTATTAGTGATGCATAAAAGCACTTCTCAAATGATTGGACGGTGGAACTATCCCATGAATACCTGTACAAATGAAGAAAGTGAAGCGAAGGTCCCTAGTGTAGTGTTGGTCAATGCCCCTTTGATGCCTAGATCAGATTCTTTTTTTTTTTTACAATTGAAATTAGCATAGAAATTGTTATGTCATTATTTTCGTACCTTAGGATGGAGGCATGGTGTCTTTATATAATCTCGGGGGCACCAAGTTAGAGATATGTCCTCCAAATCATCTTTCAAGGGCAAAATATTGTGTTTCTATATTAATTTGGTTAAGATATTGTGATTAAATTCCTGACAGAATCTTTGGCAATGATACCAGAACGTAGCCATAAGTAGTTTAAAAACTTACTTTATCTGCTTCATGTTTTACAAGATAAGTCACATCGACCTGAGTTTGTGTACTAAATTACTGTTGAGTCTGTCATCCCAAGTCAACTCGTAGTGCCAAGCTTTTACTTGTGACCAAGCTGACCTAGTATAATTAATAGCTCAAACACTTATAATGTGGGGATTTGGTGCACCTTTTTGTATGAATGCCTAAGATCTGTCCATAAATATGCATACAAGCTTAAACTATTTACGATCTATGGAATAAAGAATAACATAATAGCAAAGAAATCAGCAATCACATAAGATAATGATTTTTATGTGGTTTGACCAAGACGCTCACATCTATGGGGATATTGTTTTTCACTATATGAGAAAAGTAAAATATGTACGTACAAAACTCTCTTGCTCAAACTCTAACTCTAAAACTTAATACCTTAACCCAGTTATACCCTCTTCTTGCATTTCTCTTAATCTTGTGAAAAACTCATTTCTCACATTCTCTCACAAATTGGACAAAGCCTTATTTTTTCACCTTAAATAAAACTATTTAAAAAGAAAAACTTGCATCTAATACAAAACCAATCTCATATTATATATAGATTTCTTTTAGTCTTGTCAGACCCATGAAAACAACACCCATAGGTTTCCACTTTCCTAATTAGAGAAGGAAACCCAATTCACATGGAGGTTTTTTTTTTGATTGAAAATTTGTCAAAAATTCAAAAAAACTATGGTTCATGATTTATTCAACTTCTCAAGGAACAAAGCAATTTTCTAACTTTTTTGTTAAGTGCTGAGGATTGAGTTTCTCCACATGTCTCCTAAGAGATCTAAAGCAATTAAAAAGTACTGATCAATATGATGAAGGTGTTTATGAACATGTCTTTCTCTAGCTAATTCTATTGGATATGTATATCTTGGACATATTTAATTGGCTAGTAATGTTATTCAAGAAAGTAATGTGGGCAAAGACCCATTCTTGTTATGTTTCTTAAGAAGTATATAATTTCTGACCAGAAAAATAGAAAACAAGATGCAACACATGTCCTGGCAAAGGGCAAAGGGTATGTTGATCAAAACAACACAAGAAAATTTGTCACTAAACAGAGTTGCATAATTACCAAGGCACTCTCTAATAGTCCAAATCCTCTACCGCATGCATGGAGAGGATGGTCTACTCATCGAGCTTTCTACAGTCGCGAATGGACTTATCTAGTCACAAACGAGGTTATTTTTTCATCCATGAGATTTCAAACTTCAGCCAAATCAAAACCACGTTTATGGCTATGATAGGCTCATTCGTAACTATAGAAGAGTTCGCACTGTAGACAACCCTCTCTGGCATTAAAGAGCTTTCATAATGTACCGGAATCATGCCAATTTAAGGTGGGGTATAGCCGTGTATGCAGAAAAAAAGATTCCAATCTAACGTGAGGATTGATGTCCATGAGAATCATGACAATTCAAAGTGGGGTGCAGGGCGTTAAGCATATCCCAATCAACTTTGACATTGCACGTGCGGGTAACCCAGCCTGGAGAGTGGATTGTATCCACTCCTCTTATCGTCTGTTCCTCTCAGCACCCGGAGGGTACATCAGCACCGACAAGTGATTTTCACTTTTTAGGGGGTGCATTTCACTTGTCAGTGCTGATGTGCCCTCCCCTGACAGGGTGCAGAGAGGAGCGGATACAATCCTCTCTTCCCAGCGCGCTGTACATAGAAAAGGCGAGTTCATTCATTCGGGAGGGAGAGAATCAACCTGCAAATATATATATAGCAAAAATAAAATAAAAAATGAGGAAGATATACAAGAAGATAGGACGGCATGTGAAGGTGGTTGTGTTTTCCCGCTGTAAAGGCAGCTTCTGTTGCTTTCTTGCGATACAGCCTTCCTTTGCGATTTGGAGTCTTTTGTAACTGACGATCTAGCTTACCAAAATCTATTACACATAATATTTTTTAATGCTTTTCTCTTTAAATAACTACCTAGTCTAGAATTTTGACTCAAAACAAGTAAATATATGAAACTAACCAATCTTTGTTTACGCATTTATTGGGAAGAAGACGAAAAAGTGACTATTTTGTGCGTAAGAGACTTAAATAAGATAATTTAATATGACCGTTAACCCCAAAAAAATAATATTTAAACAACACTATTTAATATGCCAATGCTTCCTTGCCCTTGTAGTTGCCGCACTGATCGGAAAAAATAGTACGGAAATGGTTACAAAAATAAAAGATAAGCTAGTAAAACGAAGATGATTGTTGTACACTAATTCCAGGTATATTAGAATGTTTTCTTTAAGCTTTATTCTTCCCCACTATATGCCAACAGCAAGGTTCATCTTATGAGTTATGATACAACGAACACAGTAATGATGCAATTGAGTCAAGGTGATGTCTTGAGTCACTTCCCAAACACTAATCATTTTAAAACAAAATGCTCCGCAATTTTAAGAGATACAGAACTAATAAGGAAACTTTGAGAAAAGAGGAGATAGATAAAATTTTAATTATACGAAACATTGGTATTCATACTCATTAAATAGAACTTGAAAGTATATGAAAGGAGAACACATTTTTTTTCTTCCCCATAAGAGATGCATTAAGGACAAAAATGTTCATACAAAAAAGGGAAAAGATGTTATGTCCAGGATTTGGTGTCTAGGATGGTATCCAGGACACCAAGGGCCATCATATGGAGTAAAATGCATATTCCATATTCCAAAAATGCATCACCCACCCATTTTATTCCATATGACTCCCTTGGTGTCCTAGACACCATCCTAGACACCAAATCTTTGACATAACATCCTTTCCCTAAAAAAAAAAATACATCTCTTGTAAAGAAGTGCGATGAAGATAAATTTAGAATAAAATTTAACAATCAAAACAAAGATCAACAAATAAACATCATTTAGTGAAAAGATATAGTAAGAATAAAAAATGTCTAAGAACTAATGGTCAAAAGTAAATCTCAAACAATTTATTTAAAACAAACTACCTATTAACAATTGATAGAGTGAAGTTTACTCAAAATATATCAATTTTGGTATTAAAAAAAGCACACAGTGTATATCATAATTACTTCAATCTCTAATTTCTATAATTAATTTTGATTTTTATGTCATTTTCAAATTGTTGTGCTATAGATGGCAATGTAAGGTTTCACCCAAGAGATCTTACAGATGATGAAGAGGGAGAAGTTTTTTCAGTCTTAGGTTGGCCCCATCATTCTTTCTTAGGTGAAGATTTTGACTTTTGAGTATCAAGCTTTGCACTTTTGCCATCCTTTTGTGTATTTTGTTTATTTTGTTTAGATATTTAATGAAAAAGAAGAAGAAGAAAGGTTTAGTTGTCGGTGTGAGTTGATTAAATTATGTATTCTTGTTATACTATGTTCTATTTAGTGTTATTTAATAATTGCTTAAGAACTAAATGTGATACTTTTATTCTATTTTCTAAATTGTATGTTGTATTCAAATAAAAGAGAAACAATTAAGAATTTCTAACATTGTCTTGTTCATTACCGTTCTACTTCAAAATTCTCCTTTTCATTTCTATACATTCTCGATTCAATAAAATTTTCTTTTCTTTTTTTAAGAGATGTTGTTACCTTTCATGATCCTACATAAAAGCCAATGTCTCAACTTCATTTTTTTTCTATGTAAGGGAGGCAAGCCTTTGTGTCTACTTATGCAGCTTGTGAATTTCAATAATTATGAGATAAAAGATTCTTCATTTTTTATCATAAAAAATAATCTAGGTGATCAAGTGCAACATATTTCAATGTTAAAGCGGAGTATAATAGTAAATGTCAATTTATCAAATCTTCATTTTAACCATACATTACAT
>JAOXJP010000001.1:7564696-7575035 GCA_025762735.1 Platanus orientalis
ATACAGGAACAAAAAGTAGAGATTCACCTCTTTCTCAATCTTTCCACTGATAGTTCCACCTTTTATGGAATATATTAGCTCTGCAAGCTCTTGGGGTGCAAGCTTAATATCATTTATGGACAACCTTTCATTTTTCAAGTAGGCAGCAATATCACTCATTATCCAATTTGCAGCCAGCTTCACATCAGCACCCTTTCCAACAGCTGCATCAAAAAAATCTGCAACCTGATCCATTCACTAAATGAGAGTTTGACACCAAACATCTATCATTGAAACAGGTAATTGAATCCATATTGGTAGAGTAATGATCACAAGGTAATTTGTGAGCTTGGTTTTTGCAAATAAACTGACAATGGTACAAATTGGTCATGTCATTTATGTCTGTTACAAACTTAGTGCATTAGCCACTGAGCTGCCAATGTCTAATATGCAGTAGTGTGCCAGACAGGTATGAATGATACATACACCTGGCACACAGATACATCAGACATCCATTTTGTGTCATCTGCCTGTCAATACACACTATGGTAGTGAAACTTGAAACCAACAGGGCTTACATTTACATCATTGGCAAGAAAGAGAACATCCTGCATGCTGAGGCCCATTTTTTCATACCGTCTACGCTTCATTTCAGGAAGTTCCGGTAAAGAAGCACGAATATTATCAATATATTCCTTACTGAGAACAACTTCTGGAAGATCAGGTTCAGGGAAATATCGATAATCAGCAAGTCCTTCCTTTTTCCTCATTGTAGTTGTTCTCTGAACGGTAAATAAAATTTAAAGCAGAAATAAGTAGTCCCAACGTTATGAAGAGGATTCCAGTATTTGTGCTTTTGAATTAACAGACATGTAGACGAACCTGAGACCCCTCTTCCCAGAGTCGAGTTTCCTGTATAATTTGGTCACACTGTCCTTGACTATGAAGATGAACCTGCCTCGAGATCTCAAAATCAATTGCCCGGTTCATTGCGGAAAATGAGTTCATGTTCTTTATCTCAACCTTCCAATACAAGATAGGAACACACATATCAGCTGCTAGATATATTAAAACTAACCATACACTTTAGTAGAATGCCACAAACTCAAACCTGGATCCAAACCTATGCAACAAGCACACCGAAATAGTTGGTTATCCTCTACTACAACAAAAGATGTTAAAGGCTATCAAAAAGTACTTATCCTGTTTATAACTTGTCCATTCTACAAAAGCTTAACTGATTCAACTTTATTCATCAAACAAATTCTAATTTTGTCAACAGTAACACAGCTTACAAACTATGTAACAAGGATATTTAATTTTTTCAATAGTTTCTGCCATGTTGGACATGGACACCCAATGTCCATATCAGACACTGACATAGAAATTTCTGTTTATTATGTCTCGTATAATTTTCAAAGAAGTTGTCATGTTGAACCCTAACACTCACATCAGTGTCTTTGTTACCTACCTTACAGTACCAAGCAAGTTAGCTCAATAAAGTGGCATCTGATTGCAAGTTGACTCAGTATCAGTTCCAACTAAGTTGTGTCCCAACATTTTATTTTATTATTATTATATTATTTTTTTGGGGGGGAGGGAGGTTGGGGTTATGAAGTTGGGTTCTAACATTGAGGTTTTAATCCTTGAAATTTTTTTGCAAAAACGTTGGGCATGTCAAATGATTGAATTTGATAAGAGTTCTTGTGCCTTCATTCTATGACCAATTAATCCATCATATCCAATGTTCCATTTCTGTTATCTGGTCTCTCAGGAGCAAGACATGGTGCTCACTAAGCGGTTAAATGTGAGGGAAGTATCAACGAAGCCATTTAATCTTTTACCAAGATCTGCTTTTCTCAAAGATGCTAACGATCATAGTAAGATCATCTCATCTAATACAGCAATACAAAAGACATTCAATAAAAAAAAATGATCAGTTTTACTTTGAAATTTAAAACAAAGCATTCTACAATCCACAGTAGGGAATTTGCTCCAGTCTGCACTGGTGAGTTTTCCCTATCACCAAGAGGGGTAAATTTGTTGCATTCCATCAAAAGAAATCACACACCCTTTGCCACATATCTATTTCATACTCAATTCTAGCTATACTTTCTCCCATTTAGTAAACTAACCATGATAGAATAAAGAAATTCAGATTCCAATTTAACAAGACTACAAGTCTATGTTTCCTGATCTTAGAATTAGAAATATGTGTCAGTTAAGGTACTAGATTTGAATAAAGAAGATACAACTTAAGTAAGAAGATTAGTTACCTTTGTTCCAAACTCTGACTGCCCTATCGGTCGGACTGAAACATTCACATCACAGCGAAGTGAACCTTCCTGCATATTGCCATTACTCACTCCCAAATACCGAACTAACCTTTGTATCTCAGCTGCATACTCTGCAGCCTCAATACCACTTCTAATATCAGGCTCAGAAACAATCTCTAGCAAAGGCACCCCTGCCCTATTCAAGTCAACCTGCAAAATGACCCATTTAATCAAAAAGCTTATAAAACAACTACTAATTTTCAACCAAAAACCACCACTACAAGTATCTTTAAATCATAGAGAACACATTGAGAGCAAAGAAATTGTAAGCATTACAAGACAAAGTAATAAGTTTAAATCCATTCATTAGAGAAACAAGCACACTTCAAATGTATTGGGTGATCATTCTTTCTAAAATAAAAGTGAAAGACAGAAGAAAAAAAATACAGTACTGTTGAAAAACAAAGAAAAAGATAATAGGTATTACCTGTGAGTAACTCCCAGTTCCTGAATGAAGCAACTTCCCTGCATCTTCTTCCATATGCACCCTGGTTATCCCAAACTTCCTGTGCCCTCCACCAAACTCAGTGGGAAGATCCAACTCAATGAAACCACCCGTAGCAATTGGGACATCAAACTGCGATATCTGATAGCCCTTTGGAAGATCAGGGTAGAAGTACTGTTTCCTATCAAATTTTGAGTTCATAGATAGGTTGCAGTTGAGTGATAGGCCCACTTTTACAGCAAGCTCAATGACCTTTGAGTTTAAAACTGGCAGAGAACCAGGCAGGCCCATGCAAATAGGGCAGACGGTGGTGTTGGGTTGAGACCCATAGAGGTACGGACAGCTGCAAAAGGCCTTAGTAAGAGTGGAAAGCTGGACATGGGTCTCTATACCGATGATTGCTTCATATTCATGTGTGGTTTTCCCAACAGTTTTGGTTTGAGTATGGGGAGAAACTGTCATCTGGGGTTTCCGGTTCTCATTTGTTGCAGTTTGGGCTTGTGCACTTTTCATAGTGCAAAAGAAAACACCATCTTTTCTAGTGAAAAGTGAAGCTGGGTAAAGAGAAAATGGGCGGGTTCGGATCCCTCTAAAGCATATGGAAGCCATCTGACTGGTTAGTTAATCCAATGTAATATCAAACGATGCAAGAGATTTGTCTGCAGAGCTTCAACCACTGCATTCATAAACACTACAGGGAAAAATCATCCAAATGAAAAACCATGAGAAAAATATTTACAACCAAACTTAATCATAAAAAATTTGAATAATCGGCAAATACTACAAGTCTACAAAGCACAATCACACACTTTTCTAAACATAATTCTCAGATAGAGATAAAACTTTAGGGTAAAGAGCATGAAAATCTTGTGGTACATATCATGAGAAATGTATTCTACTAGAGAAGTACCATGCAACACATTCTATTTATCCACCGATACTGAACCAAAAATTAGGATGGCTAAGGACGATGGGTATTGGTAACACGACCTGGATCCAACACCCATTCTCACCAACTTAACCGCTAAACCCAAACCAGTCCACCAGTTGACCAAAAAGAAAAAGAAAAACAATATTATTAAGAGCTCTCATACATTGCAAACCAACTAAACCATTTTTCTTTTTTCTTTTTTTTTGAATGGTAAATTTCATGAAAAGATTACGGTATTTATCCGTTAATTCAACAAAAGTGTGTCCAATTGCAACTTACATGATTTAAACTCAATATCGAGTATTAAGCTTTGGTTGAAAATTTCCCAATAAAAAATAAAAAGAATTTGAACTTGAATTTAATTATTTTGCTCCCTGAAAGAATATATGACTACATTGCAATAATCTTAAGTTTCATTTTCTATTTTTTGGACAAGTTTCAAAGGAAAAAAAAATCAAATTGAAGATATCAAGCATACTTTATTAACAAGCGCCAAAAACTACGTTCATATCCCACATGTGAAAACCAACTACAAACATTGAAAAAAATAAAAGACTGTAAAGGATAACCAGAAAGGATTTTCGTGTCTCACACTGGGAAAACACTGAGAAACGTAGAAAGGATATACCATAAAAGATTTCCAGTTAGCACATTTAAAAATCAATGAAAAATAACAAATTTTAAGCAATACCCAGAAAAAGAAAAAAAAACCCTCATGAGTTAAGCTTAAAAACCAATGATAATCTAAAAACGGCTGAATTGAAGAAGGAAGCAAAGACTGTAATGGTTATCCCTGTAACCTGAAACTAGACTTTAAGTTGCAGTTGAAATACGGTTTGAACCCAAATAGAAGAAGAGAACTCCTTCTCAAACACCTGAACAAGTAATCGATGGAAGAAGCTACCAAGAGTTATCCTTTATCTCTTGCCACCGTTCTGCGATCATTTCTCCATCTCAAAACCATTTTGAAACAAAACCCCACGTTTTGGTAGGGGTAGCTGAGACACCCATTCACTTCTTTGAAAGGTATAAGGCCCTATCATCGAGTGGACCCTTTTGATTCGGAGTACAACAGACAACAATCAAGATGTATCTAGGAAATCCTCATGCAAGGGATACGCTTTTTTAAGCATTAGATTGGTGCAAACGGGTGGGCCATTTGATCCAATGGCCAAGCATTCTTCTTTTTCTTACTTGAAAAATGTGTGTTGGACCAGGGATGGCAATTCGTGTTGGCGGGTCGGGTTCGTGTCGTGTCGAAGTAAGGGTATAAGACTATGGCTCAACCCTAACACAACCCATTTATTAATCGTGACAAAGAGGATTGACCAGTTTTGACCCAAAACAGGTTTAGGATCAATCCTAACCCACTTATTTTTGGGTTGGGTCTTGTCGGGTTTGCAGGCTATGTGGTAATTCGTGTTGACAAGTTGGGTTCATGTTGTACCAAGGTAAGGGTATAAGACAATTTGGCTCAATCCTAACCTGACCCATTTATTAATCGTGTCAAGGCAGGGTGACCTGTTTTGACCCAAAACACATTTCAGGTCAATCCTAACCTGCTTATTTTCGTGTTGAGTCATGTCGGGTTCATGCATCGTGTCAAACATTACCACCCCTAGTTGGGAGGGAAGGAAGAAAAAAAAAAAGATCCGAACCCCAAAAGGATTTGGTGAGAGCAACTAAGGCCAGCCTAATGTAAGAATGACACTAGGGACTGACACATCAACGCCAAAAAGTGAAAAGCATCTCCCAAAGAGTGTAAATCACTTTTTGCCCTTGCAGTTATTCTCACCTTAGGCAGACTTTAAGGGTCTGACCAAATCCCGCCTTGGTCCAAACCAGTCCTCCACAAACACTTCCACCATGAATGGGAGCCTAATACGTAAAAAAATGAAGAAATGGTCTGTGCTGACAAAGTGTCTGTAATGTTTAATGTTTATGGTGAATTATAAGCTTAGACACGTTAAAGAGACACCAAATTCAAAAACACATCATGTGTATCCAAAACAGAGGAAACTTTTGTTTTGCTTGTACTATATATTGGCACATTGCAATAAGTAGCAAAAAAAAAAAAAAAAAAAAAAAACAGAAAAATAGAAAAGAATAAAAAAAATATTTACCCATTTCAGGGTTAACTTCCACTTTCAACAATTAACCACTAATAATTCTTCAAGTCTGCCATTACATACATATTACCTCTTATTTATAAGAATTGAATGGTTATTCAAATTCAAATAAAAGATAAAGAAATAAATAATTTTATTTAAGAAAGATTACAACAATTAGGGAGATTTATTGAATCTTTTATTTTAGATGGAATAGATCTAAGGAGGTGATTTACTTAGGGTTTGTCTAGTCACCTATAATGTAATCATTTCATTTTAAATTCCCAAGCATTTGTAGATAAGGTGACAGTTCAAAATGAACTCATTCAGATTTAAACTGATTTGTTAACTAAAATTCGAATGAAAGTTTAGATTTTTTAATAAAATGAAATGATATATGTTATCAAGTATAAATCTGAAGGAGTTCATTTTGAACCATCACCTTATGGCTACAAATGCCTCATAAATTTAAAATGAAATGATTTCATTACAGGCAGCTGTCAAACACAATCTTATTGATCCAATCCCATGAGCACATATTAGGAAGATTTGCTAATCTTTACATCAGTCCCATAGGGTGTAATATTCATTCTTCTTTAAACAACTCTTGCCTGCAAGAGCTAAATTTCTTGGGGAAGGATGTTCTGTGTAACACTCTGAAACCCATACCTCATCAAGGCACTAGATCCCGAGGTGTTAGATTTCTAATTAGATGACACCTGCAAAAGAAATGCAATATATGGCAGCGTAGCTGCGTAATTGGGCTCATTGGAAAAAATTCTCGAGTCCTTACAACTTGATAAAAACTATAAATGGTATTCATTGACATAAACTAAACCAAAATGATTTCATTTATACATAAATTATAGTTCAGTACAAAATATCATTTATCCCTATCCCACATGTTGGATATAAATATAACTAAAACTATACAAAGTAAAACTCTAATCTATCTACAACTAGACTACAAAATACTATATCTGCCTATGAACCTAGTTGTATATGTGAGCTTTCAAGTCATAAGATTTCATTTTGCGCTAGAGAATGGCTTAAGATTTGCGGGTGGTGGGGTGAGTTTGAGGAAAGCCCGACAAGTATATTCAATATTCTACAAGTTTATAATAAAGAAAAACAAGATAAATAAATAATATTCAATTAATTCAATAAAAATATATTCAGTAAATATTTATAATGTTGATGTCTAGAAATGTTATACAATAGATGCACTATGTAAAGTATAGGTCATTACTTGTATTAGTCTCGCAACTATAGGTACTGATATGAGATAGAAAAGAGATAGTCCTAACCTTTGACCGTTTACACCAAATTGTTGAATCACCAATCCTAACATTGGGCATTGAGCACAAGGTGGCTTCTCGCTAGACTCTAACCCACGACTTTAATTAGGCACCCCGAATTGATACCACAACAACAAATAAAGCCATATAAAGCAAAAAAACAATTTATAGCGTCTAAATAATTAATATGAATCACGTCAATATAAAATCATGTATAATGATAAATGCATATAATGCAATTTCACCTACATTATTCTTTTCTTTTCTTTTTATGCTCTATAGAGAAGTGAATATTTATCTTTATGCTCTTTATATGAAAGTGACCATTTATCTTTTATGTTTTTTATAAGGAAGCGACCATTATCTTTATGTTTAATCAAAAGTATACATAAATTTATGTCATGCAATGCTATGCATTTTTATGCATTACAGACGTACCAATTACCATCAATAATACAATACAAATTTTAATGTTTCTTACTCTTAATAGTGTCTATACATCTTGAAATCATTCAAACCAACACAAGTCATTCAATATAAAAGTAATTTATGCATTTCTAAAATATAAACATATAAATAAATGAATGAATAATTATATATTATGCAATGAAGAATAAATAACAAGTATTTAATCCATTACTAAACATTATGACTAATTTTCTAAGTGTAAAAACCTAACCCTTCTAGCTACGACATATGGACGTGGTTACCCATTCTTCCACCCCAGGTTATTTTTCAGGCTGATCCATTGGTCTCTCCTTACGGATTGGCCTCTCTGGCTTCTCCCTACGGCTAACCCCAAAGTCACTCCCAAAAAACATGTCGTTACCTTTAGAGTTGCAACTAGTGTGACATTTCCTATTTGAGCCTAAGAATCCCTAAAACTCATATTTCTAAACCTAACTTGGCGTACCCCTTTCTACACTCTAAATTCCTCTATGTTCATTCACAACAAAAGCAAAATCATGTAATATAGTTAAAGCCTTTTAAAAAAATGAAATACTAGTTTTATTTTATAATTTTAGAGAAACCCTAATTTATTTCATGTATACATTCAAATCATATGTCAAACAAACCCTATCAAATGTGGGAATACAAACAAATCATTACATTTACCAATATAGATATGAAAGTAGGTTTAGAATTATAATAAAATGCATCATTTTTTTTTACTTTTAATAAAGATAAAAACAATTTAAACCTTATATAGTAAACATAATATCTATAAATAGAAAACTCTAACCATAAACATGAAGAATAGAAGACCACTTACAATTTCCTGTGCAAGAAAAGCCTTCTTAAAACTCCACAAGTCTCTAATCTGTCTCTTCCCTTCGTTTTCCCCTTTTCCTATCCTAGGTTTTTTTTTATTCTTCTTTTACTCAATCTCTCGTTCGGACGACTGAGACAAATGCTCTTCAGGTGTTTTAATTTA
The DNA here is from genome assembly GCA_025762735.1 of Platanus orientalis. Taxonomy (NCBI): domain Eukaryota; kingdom Viridiplantae; phylum Streptophyta; class Magnoliopsida; order Proteales; family Platanaceae; genus Platanus; species Platanus orientalis. The sequence continues at coordinate 7,573,229 of JAOXJP010000001.1, forward strand.
ATTTTGTTTTGTTTTACTTTTCTTCCAAAAATACCCCTTACTATTTTGGGGTACTACATTCTATCCAGGATTTGGTGTCCAGGATACTAGGGGACGTCATATGGAATAAAATGGGTGGGTAATGCATTTTTGAATATGGAATATGCATTTTATTACATATGACGGCCCCTGGACACCATCCTAGACACCAAATCCTGGATAAAACATCCTTCCCCTTTCTTAAAATAATAGGCATGAAAGATTGGAAGGAGTTTTGATCTAGCCACAAAGTTGCCAATTTGTTCCATTGCATAGTAAGCCCATAAATTATAAATGATAGTTTCAATGATTGTTGGATTGATCCCATGGTCTTGTGCCATGGTTGAAGGCTAAGATTGATCAAATCATGCACCTAAATTTTACTATCCACTTGATGCTTACTCACCAAATTTTACATTGGTTGTTGCACCATTGGTAACTTTTCAAGAGGTGGTTGATGTGACTTACCCATTTGTTGATTATTTAGTTGGGATCCTCTAATTTGAGTATCCCCACAATTGAATGGCTTCGGGTTAGATTGATGTGATTGGACCTTGAAAGATTTAATATTCCCATGGAAAAACATCACCAGTCAATGAAGGCAAAGAAGCATGCCATTGAATTGTTATTGAATATTTGCAATTTCCAATGATAATTCAGCATTATAAGATATTTTTCTTCTTCTAAGACGCCTGCCCTGATACTAGTTAATACGATACCATATCTTATCCCCATTGCAATAAGATAAGTAGCAAAAAAATGAGGAAAAAACAAAAGAACAAGATTGATCCACTTTGAGGGTAGTCATTTTCTTTCAACATTTGTTTTTGTTTTTTGTAATATCTTCTTTCAACAATTAATCACTTATAATTCTTTATGTCTGCTATTTTTTACCTTCTATTTATAAGAGTTCGATGGTTATTCAAATTCAAATAAAGGATACAACAACAACAACAACAACAATAAACAACCTTATCCAAACTATTTGGGGTCAGCTACACAAATCCTGTTATGTCATTCCGCTCTGTTTAGGGTCATATCTGTCGTTAAATTACAAGCTGCCATGTCTCTCTTTATTACCTCCACCCAGGTCAATTTTGGCATTCCTCTAGTCCTTCTAGCACCTTCAACTTGTATTTTCTCACTTTACCTCACTATTGCAATCATTGGTCTTCGTTGCACATGCCCAAACCATCTCAATCGACTTTCTCTCATTTTGTCACATATTGGTGCTACCCCTAAACTCTCACGATTGAATTCATTCATAATTTTATCCTTTCTAGTCTTGACATTCATCCATCTCAACATTTTCATTTCAATCACACTCATTTTATGTACTTGTTGTTTGTTGGCTACCCAACATTCTGCTCCATAAAAGCATGGCTGGTCTTATAGTTGTTTTATAGAATTTTTCCTTTAATTTTAGTGGTATTCGTTTATCACACAATACTCCATAAGCACCTCTCCACTTCAACCATTCCGCTCTAATTCTATGAGCAACATCATCTACAATATCTCCCTCTTTGTACATGATTGATAGGGGTATATCTTGGTTATCAATTCTAACTACTCCCTCGTTTCTATTCCTATTTTGGCTAAACTTACATTTCATATATTCTATTTTAGTCCGACTTATCCTAAAACCATTTGATTCTAAAACATCCCTCCATAGTTCAAACTTCGCATTTACCCCCTCTCTAGCTTCATCAATTAACACAACATCATCAGCAAATAGCATACACCATGGCACTTCCTCCTGTATGAGCCTAGTCAACTCATCCATAACTAA
>JAOXJP010000001.1:7575135-7591624 GCA_025762735.1 Platanus orientalis
ATAATGGAAAGAAAAAAAAAACAAACAAATTCCTCAAATGTATTAGTCATTTTTGGGCCTGGATTCATGGAAAAAAAATGGATTGGGAAATCTGTTATGTATCGGCAAAGATTTGGACTCTTCGGTGTGTGAATTGGTTTAGGGGAAAAATGAAAGAATATGCCTGTAGACCAAATTAAGCCAAAGCACTCAAACAAATTGGTCATTTTGGTATTAGGATTCTATATAAATAAATAAATAAAAGGAATCAAAAATTCATTAATTATTGGCAAAGATTCAAACTCTTCAATGTGTATTTCAATTTAGGAAAAAAAAACATACTAGGAGAACAAAATAAGCCAACACACTTAAATAGATTTTGCAAAGATTCAAAGTTTCTAAGTGCTCTCTAGATCAACTGAAAGCCCTTTTATTAAATTTTTGTTTGTTATAATTTATAAGTGTTAACTTGATGTTAACTTAGGCAACAATTAATAATAATAATAATAATAAGCTAGTAATTTAAACTTTTTTTAACATGACACATCCTCGACACACGTAGCACACACCCCCAACAAAAGACATGAAAACGTGCACCTCAAATGTCCTGGCACTTTTTGTAACATCTCAGGGAATTTTCTGAATGCCCTTCATCAAGGCACATCTTGAGTCGTATGCCTCAAACACTTTTTGAAACATTGATTTATTGTCCTCCCTGCAATTTTATTTTTATTTTTATTTGTTTATTTATTTAAAGGTGAACAGTTGTTCCCCTTCTCTTCGTCTCTTTTGTACTGACCATGCCTCATATTTATGGATCAGCTAATTTCACTAATATTGAAACATTAAGAAAGCACCCATGAGATCACAGCTTAAATGCCCCAGATCATAATGCTCCAACAATGCAGTTTCCTTGCTTTTTATACTAAGTGAAGAAACAAGATTATGCATTGAGACAGATTTTAAAAAATAATAATAAAATAAAAAATAAAAAAAACAGTTTAACATTGGAAAAATGAATATGGAGAATAACAGTTCTCATTTGTGCAAATTCATAGGAATCACAGTATGTATCATCATCCATTTCATGCTAGAAGAAACCATGAACAGAAGTTTAACCTCAGGCAGTTCTCTCAAAATGGCATTCTCTGCGGCAGCTTTGGCTCTTAGCATCCTGGAGGGCGATGATGGAGATGCCCCTAAGCAAGAAACTTGTATAAATCTCATGATACCACCATGTTCTTTAGCAATCTGCAAAATTTACATCAAGGTTCATTATATACATGAGAAAACAAATTGACAACTAGATTCAATGTTAGTAATTATAAACATGCTAAATAGATATGCAGATCAAATAAAGAAATGCCAGCCATAAGATATGATGCGGAGCAGGCCCAATAAGAGGTCCACGAATCTATCGTCCCATTAGTATTCATAGTTGTTTAATTGGCATTTTCATTATTATTTTTTTTTATTTAACTCTTTATTTAATTCAATTTTAATGAATTTCTAAGATAGTTTAAGAGTCTAATTAGCATGTCATTAAATTTAGGCAAGTAAACATCCCATTACCGTCACTTTTCTCTAGGCCTTAGTGTCATGGGTCAAAATTCTCCATTTAGCTTAATTTGTTGTCATTAGAAAGATTTATTCAATTATCTATCTAACGAGTCCACCAAAATACTGACAAAGTGTCATTTGCTGATGGGATTTCTTTTTTTCTTTGTTCTTTTTTTCTTTTTCTTTTTTTTTTGGGAGTCTTATTTTAATTAGGAGTTTCTTTAGTATTTTCTCAGTAACCAAGGTTTGTGTAGGATTAGTAATAGAATCTTGTCTATAAATACGGAGGTGGAGTGGTATAATATGAATTTTAAGATTTTGAATTTGTGAATTAGAATTACCTGTGATTCTATTGTGGCAGTTGAGATTCCTATATTGGAGGTGAATTCCATTTAAAGACTCACAAAATTGAAGAATTTCAATTTTCAGGTAAGAGGCATAATGAATGATGTCCAGTTGCATCTATTCAACTGGTGGAGAGCTCCCTGCGACTGCAAGGCCTATCTCCTCTAATTATATTGTTTGTCTTTGATTTCTTTATATTTTAGTTCTATCATCTCCAATCAATTTCTACCAAATCCTAAGTTTCCACTAGCTTATCTGCTACTTCAAAAATCAGCAAGTAAGCAACTTTTAACTGCGTTGTCCTACATCATGATAACATAAATTAGAAGCTACAAGTGGGAAAAGAAAGTTGTGACAAGAATAAGTGCAAAAAAAAAAATCCTAGAAAATAAACTATTGGCTACTGCAAGGAACTTAATGTATATCACACCACAATAATTTTACAGAAATAAATATATGAGCACATACATCCACCAAACATACGTAAATAATCTTTTGCATTGTACATTTGTGGCTCTGAGATTGTGTTTTTAATATTTGTACTTCTGTGATGTGTAACATTCCTAAACCAACACGTTATTCAAGAATCCACCCAACTCAAGATAACAGTAATAAGCATTACCAAATATACCAGTATAAGCTAGAAAGTTGTACTAAATTGTAATTGGACAAGTTTCCACTATTTAATTTTCTTAATTTTCCAATGTTTTTGCCTCTTAAACAAGTTGTGAGGAAATTAGTCTTGGGCCCAACAAACTCATTGGCTAATGGTGCACATCTTAAATTTTTCTTTGTGATTCATAGGATCCCTATGATAAGAGATAAAGAGTAAATAAAAAATGAGAGTACATAAGAGTAGTGCTAAAATTCCATTTGGGGCCCATAGGAGGGTCCAGGAAGCCTATTGAAGCAACTGGCCAATCCAAAGTCATTATTTAGGCCCTATTGTCACAGATAAACAAGCTGTCCCATGGCATGGCTAGGTGACATATCAAGCAGCCTGGGCAGTGGGGCATTACAACAAACAGCATGCCATGGGACATGCTCCCAGCCCACATGAGCATAAACTACGACCACACATGGCCCTGCAATGGGGCATCGCTTAGAAGCAACGACGAACATTCCTTGACAGCGGTCAATGGTGGGCATAAGCCACCCAGAGGGAGAGTACATGTTTCTCTAGGGGGTTAGGTTCCCTCTAGGGACGATGCTTGGGACTCAAAGTGAGACGACACAATGCATAGCTTAAGCTCAAGGTTTATGATGCAGCAGCAGTCACTTGGCTGGACAAGAGATATCCCCTTTGGAGGCCCAAGCCCAAGCCCAATCAATCGAGAAATGCTAGCCAAGTGGGGTAGTATGTGTGAATGGGTCAATTTTGTAATAAGGCAAGTCTGCTATGGCTAGTTAGGGAATAAGGCTATTTGAAAGCCAAGGGTATTTATGTCTTTTTCTAGTAGAGTCAAAGGTCAATGTAGGGTCCACAAGGGCTGGTCGACAGTCCCTATTAGAATAGGTTAATCTTTTTTTTTTTTTTTTGAAGCAGTCCCTATAAGTGTCCTAGTTTCTAAATTTAAAAACTTCTAAATTTACGTGTGTTTTGGGTCTTTAAATTGAGCAGTCGACACATTAAGATTTGAATAAAATTTTGGGGTCTTTGTGAGTCACGGCTAGGGTTGTGTTCCCTCTCTCTCTCCTCTTTCTTTCTTCTCTCGTGAGATCATCACTTCTTCTTCTTCTTCTTCCTCCTCCTCTAATCTTTCCCTCATCCTTCTTCTTATTCTTTGCTTCTTTCTTTCTTTCTTTCTCCTTCTCTCAACTCTATCCTGTTAGAGTTCCCAAAGGAACTTATCGGCAGGGTGATTCCATCATATTCTAGAAACACAAGCTGCTGTTTTTGAAGGAGCTACACTGCCAAAAAGGAAGACCATGGCTGTCCTTATATAACTGCAGAGAAACTCTTTGAAGGCTTGCTATTCCATATCAGAAAACCAGAATTTTCTGGGTTCTATTCATAAAATCGCAACTACCTATTGAGGTATTTCTGGAGTTTATTTTGTCATCAGGGTTTTCTTATTCTATTCCTCACCTAACTCTGTGAAATCCTTTCAATTTTTCTGCTGAAATCGGCATCTTACTCAATATTCTTGAACAGCCATTCTTTCTCTCTTCCAAAATTTCTGGGTACTATAACAGTGAAATCACCCCTTGCAAATCAGGGCCTTTTTTTTTTGTTTTTTGCTGAGAAAAAAGCACTTTATTAAAGGAAAGAAAACAAAAACACAAGCAGGCAGGGGATGAGAAACCCCCAAGACAGCAAAACAAAGCTATAAAAACAGAAAGGAAAAAAAGAGAGAAGAACCCCCCCCCCCCCGACTACATGCCTTTAATATACTCCCATCAGATTAGCCCAATCCCGGATGCACCCCCTAACATCCAAATCCGCCCCTCCCTTACATCTTTTGGCCAAAAAAATAACTTTCTCCTTGACAAACCCTCTTCTTTTGATAGTTCCAGCATCACCCTGACTCCTTGTCATTAATGGTGCACGCAATTGGATTTTTTCTTGTGACTATAAGCTGTTGTGAATCCCATGGCACTTGCCTCCTCTTCAATCTCTAGAAAGCATTAGTTCATTATGCCAGGAGAGCTTCCAGCATGCAAGGCCAAGGCCTACATGAAGGTGTATCACCTTCAACATTTTTATCATATGAAGATTTTATAAAGGCAACTGAAGCATGATAAAAGTGGAGATATATCCTCACCCTTTTGAGCAAATGCCTTAAATCCATAAGCCTAGTATGCAGTAAGATAGTTGGTGCCAACATTAACTCAGCCTCATGAAAGCTCGCATTTTTCTTTGGTTGTGGAGACTTGACGGAGTGAACGTGTAATTAGTTTACGCAACTTTATAATCAAAGATATAGTAAGTATTACCATTGATTAGAATATGATTCCAGAGCAACTAAAGAAATAAGAATGCCCATTTCATTTCTTGTTTCCTTTTTTTTCTGATAGGTGTGGCTAGATCCAATCCCAACTCATGGTTAGCAAGGGTTGTTCCCCTAAATTTCTTATTCCTTTAACACCCAATGAATATCTTCCAGTATTTTATATTTCCATAATATGGGAACTGCAAGTCATCCAAAAAATCAAGCTTTCTCAAAAACACATGAATATTTATTGTCTACCTAAAGGAATGTTAAAGGTAGTTCTGAGCAGGAAATTACCCTAGCAAGCTGTTCAGCCATAGAATTGTTCACTTCCTCAAAACTATAGTTTCGGGTCTCATACTCTCTTCCTGTCAATTCAAATAGTCAATCAGCATGAGCCTCCATTCCAGAACTCCACGATAAGGAAAATAAAAATTGCAATTGAAGAATACAAACCAATAAGATTAAGAACAACATTTGCCTTTGCCATTACCGCCTTAATGGAATTTTCATCTCTTGGGCTGTATTTCATTGGTACTATCTGGGAATGTGATATATGAGACCGTCAAACCTCAAAAGGATGAGCCATTGACATAAAAAATGAATGGCAAACAGTATTATAACCCAAGTATATCAAATCACATGAACATGAACTTTTATGTGTAGAAAACATCTATTATTTTTACCTGTCCCAAATCACCCATCAACTTAAGATGCCTATGAGAATCCTCAGAGCCTCTAAAAGGAACCAACACTTGAGATCCCATTTTAGCTGGACACAAGTAAAATATTTTGAACACAAAGGTGAATTATGACAGAGACACACCGAACGAATCTTTGAAAATTGCTAGCTCGTTCTTCATGTTGGAAATGCAATTCACATAAACAAACAAACAAACAAAAAACTCTAAATTGAATTAAAAATTTTACAATCAAGAGGACATCAAAACTGCATTCTCTGTACATGGAATCCGAGCTAAACCAATAAAGGAATAAAATTTTGCTTAAACTTACCAAGCTGTTGCACAACATAACGACCAAGAAACCCAGTAGCTCCAAACACAGTCGCAACAATACCACTACCCAGTGAACACGAAATTTCAAAGTTTTAACATTTTTAACCCTCCCAACAAATCTAATTAAGAAAAAAAATTCAATCAACAACGTACCTAACAGATGATCTTCCACCTGTACCCTTGCGAACAAGATGCCCCACGCCCTTGGAGGCAAGGGTCGATCCGTACCGTGGATGATCATTTCCATAATCTGCATGAAAATTAGAACCGATAAGTTCATGATCTGAACCAATAATACCAGAAATGAAATCTCACAAACAACTGCAATAACTGCAGCAAAAATCCGCAGATAAAAACGAAAATCGAGGCAAAAACAACAGAGAAACCTATGATTATTCTGAAAGGAAATCAAAATGAAATTCTGGAAGCACCTGAGATTGGATAAGCGGATTTTAGGGCCGAAAGTGCAGATAAAGGCATCAAACGCTGATGCCCTAATCGCCTCGGGTAAGCCTGCATCATTCTTCCGCACAGATTTTTCTTGTTCGTTTTATGAAAGAAGAGAATTTTGAAGGCGGGTTGTGGGTAGAGACGCTTTGAGGTTAGAGGTGCTAGTCTGCTCCAAACTTACAATGCTTACATGAACAATAGCGGTAAAATGGAGCGGGTCAAATCATCTATCAATGCATCCATTTTCAGTGGGCTTGGATCATAAAGTCAGGTGTTTTTTAATTGTCGGATAGGATTATGATTTGGGCAAGCCCGATCTTATTAGGATCTTGGGTAAGATGGTTTTTGCCATCCACTACATAAAAAGAGGCTCAAAATGAAGTATCATCCATATCAGCTTACATCCCATTCAAATGCCATATTTACTTGGATCATGGGTCGTATCTGGACCCACAAGTGACGCAGGCTGCTGCTAAACACCCTGATAGTTTTAGAGAAAGAAGAAAAAAAATACAAAAAAAGAAGAACAAGAGAAGAACCAATGTTTTGTTTTTTTGCATGGATTCAGTTCAACCAGTCAAAAACGTTAAATAAATAAATAAACTCCATAGAATTCTACAATTTTCTATTTTTTTCATAACACATTGAATGAGCTTTACAATAGGAAAAACAAAACCTTTAGTTTATTGACTACGACCAAAACAGAAAATCTTAAATTTTAGAAATTTAGAAATATTAAAATTTTTATTGCAAATAAAACATTAAATAGAAAATATAAAAAAAATAAAAAAAGATACTATTTAACATATTTTATGGATCTTATTTCGATCAATCTTCTCCAAGAATACCAACTCCATATGGCATGCATCATTTATCCCAGGTGGTTGAGAATTCATCCACAAGTTCAGTTCTTGTTCATCTTCAGAATTACCATGATACAGCAGAAGGTGCTTGACATTAAATACATTGGAAGTTGACAAGTGATTAAGCAGGTTAAGTCGTTAGGCTTTGTCATTTATCTCATCAATAACTTCACATGGGTCAACTTTCCTTACACTAAATTTGTTTTAAATGCCAAGTGGAATATGGTCTTTGGTGAGTACAACCCAAACATAATCCCTTGCATCAAACACTACTAGCTTTTTGTGTTTGTCAATTATAGTCTTATACTTAGAATTACTAATCTCAATTAGTTTCCTCACCTACTCATGCAAAGTCTGAACATTCTCCACCAAGTCTTCAGCCTTGCCACTAATCCTCCTCACATTTTGAATAAGTATTAAAACCAAAACACTATCAACATTTTGCCCATAGACTATTTCAAATAGACTCAAACCAGTTGTTATGTTCTTTGACCTATTGAATGCAACTTCACCTTGTGTTAAGGCTTGGTCTCACGATTTTATATCATTTCCAATCAAGCATCTTAACAAGTTCTCGAAACTTCTACTTACTTCCTCAGTTTGGTCATCTGTCTAGGGGTGATAAGCTGAACTAAAATTCAGTTTTGCTTCCAACTTTTTTTTATAAATTACTCAAAAAATGACTCACAAATAGTTTATCTTGATATGATGTAATAGAATGTGAAATTTCATGCAAACGCACCACCTTTTTAAAATAAAGATTGGCTATGTTTGATGCATCCATGGTTTTCCTACAGGGTATGAAGTGAGCCACCTTAGAAAATCAATCAACAGCAACAAAAAAATGAGTCCATACCTTTCTATGTGCGAGGCAAACCCGAAATGAAATCCATACATCTGTTTAAGGTATTGAAGGTACTAGCAAAGGAATATAAAGTCTCGCATTAGTAGCTCCTCCTTTAAAAACTTGACAATCATAACATTTATCCACATATTTTTACACATTTCATTTTCAACTTAGACATATGGTATGCAACTTCTCAAAAGAGCCAATGTTTTATCTCTATCAAAGTGTTTCATTATGTAACTCAATAATCAACCTTTCTTTCAAGGAAGAATCTAGAATGCATAATTGTACACCCTTAAAAAGAAACTCACATTGGATAAAATAAAAAAATCAATTTTACTACATGTTTTTACTTCTTGAAAAAGTAGGTTGGCAAAGCTAGGGAAAGGTTGGTAGACTATCTGGCATATGTGGTTGATAGCCATAAAGAAAAGGTTAGAATTTAAGATATCCACATTGTTAGGGAGTTTGGGGATGTGTTTCTCGATGATCTTTTGGGTTTGCCACAAGATCGAGAAATAGAGTTTGTCATTGATTTGGTTATGGACACAACGTCGAAATCCATTGCACCATATTGTATGGCACTTGGCAAATTAAAGGAATCGAAGTTTCAGTTGCAGGAATTAATGGATAAGAGTTTTATATGTCATAATGTGTCTCCTTGTGGTGCACTTGTACTATTTTTGAAGAATGATGAATCCATGAGGCTTTACATTGATTAGCAACTGTTGAACAACGTAACCATGAAGAATAAGTACCCACTACCAATAATAGATTACTTGTTTGATCAGCTACAAGGAGTGATCATGTTATCGAAGATTAATTTGAGGTTAGGTTACCTCCAGTAAGATTTGATGAAAACAATATTAAACAATTTTGATAAAACAAGGATGAATTAATTCAAGAATGAAAATATTTAAGTGAGTGAACTTAAATGGACATAAGAAAAACTAGTGGAGGGTATGAGATATTTCATAAAAAGATATGGATTTTGAAAATGGATGATATGAGAGATGCAATCCTAGAGAGCATATGTTCTTGCACAATCAAACACATACTTCACACAATCGAAAACATTTGATGACTTCTAAAAATATATCAAAGTTAAGCTAGATAGTTATCTAATTTTTCATTAGTAAAACCAAACAATCAACATACAATAACTACAAGATTGTTACAGAATAGAGCCTAATTATACAACATAGGGTAGTAGTTTTATATGTTTGTATTAAGGAATGGAAGAGAAATAAACGAGAGATTAATTGCTTAAGAACTAGATGATGTAATATAAAAAAAAAAACAATAATATTTAGCATTATACTAAAAAAAATAGAAAAAAATATAATTTGAGTCTCCAGAGAAAGAGTAATCATTTACAGACGAAGTTCAAATCATTATTTGAATTTAAAGGTATTGTTATAAGGTTTGATAACACAATTGGAACATGAAAAATTAAAAAGATATAGATATGCCATAAAAGATACTAAGAGGGTAGTAAGTAAGGCTAAATTAATTGTATGATGATCTTTATAATAAGTCATTAGGATGAAAAGGTAGATATATATAAACCAACTAATGAGGAAAAAAACATATAGATCTTTATCATGTTAAATGAATTGAAAGTAAGGATCAAAGAGCTTTATTAAAGGAGGAGAATCTTAAAAAAGGGTATATTAAATATTTTCGAAAAGTTATTAATGAGGATCTAAAAATAGTGTTGGTTTAAGAGAAGGCATTAGTATCAATGAGATCGAAGTATTATTATTTTTGTAGAAATAAATTATTTTAAGTTTAAAAGGCATTAAGAAAGATGAAGGCAAAGAGTGCATTAAGAATAGATGGTATTTCAATTGAGGTTTAGAATTGTAGGTGAGATAATAGCTTATTTTGGTTAACTAATTCGCTCAATGTGATCATTAGAATTAACAAAATATTGGATAAATAGAGAGCCTTTTGGAGCCTATTTACAATAACAATTGATATATTCAGAGTGCGAATCAAGTTTATGATCCATACCATTAAAGTTTAGGAAAGAGCTACCATAGATTAAGACATGAAATAAGAAAATAAAAATATACGAAAATTCAGGGTTAAATAATTCAAGAAAAATGATGATTGAAGCTTCTTCTTATTCTTCTTTTTTCCTTTAACTTATGAAATTAATGAATAAGTTTTTTTTTTTTGGAACGATAATCAATGAGAAGCTTTATTGAAAACAAATAGCATAAACAACAAAACAAAACTTCACCTAAAAGGTGAAAAAAAAAAACAAAAAACAAAAAAATACAAGAACAACACAAACAAAAAGAGAAACAGACCAACCAAAAGCAAAAAAATTACACCTCCTCATAACATAGGTGATACCAATCGCCTTTCATAAAATCCATCATAATCGAGCTCCAATAAAAAAGAGTATGATAAATGACTAAGAATAACTCCTCCTAACTGCTATACTTGTCTGCAAAATTTCTCAAGTTCCTTTCTTTCCATTGGTCCCAACAGATGGCCCTTGGAAGCACTGACTAAGTGATGGAAGGCACAAACCTCTTCTCATATTATTGTTTACTTATAGGAAGCATATGATAGAACTGGCATCATTTGGTGGGTTTTGGAAAAAGGGGGATCTCAGATAGAAAATTGACTTAGTTAAGGATATATGTAATGAATGACAAATAATCTTAGAACAAGTGGGCATCAGATGAGAAAGTTTTTAATCAACTAGGTTTACACTAGGGGTCAACATTGAGTCTGTATCCTTTTTTATTAATAAAAAATGAGTTAACTAGGCACGTACAATGGATGTTTCAATGTATGTGTTGTTTGTTGATGATATAATTTTGATTAATGAGATAATAGAGGAAGTAGATGTTTAACACAATATAGTTTTGGTTTAAATTAAAAGGACTCAAGACAATAACCGAATATATGTTACACAATTTAGTAAAAAGAAATAGAAACAAATGACTAGTTAAGATTAATAACCAAGAAATATCCTAGATTGACCATTTTCTCTATATTGGTCTAATCATCATAAGGAGGGAGAGATTAATGAGGATGCTGCTTAAAGAATTAGAGTAGGGTGGAAGAAGATGAGAGTGTTTCTAAGGTGTAATGTAATCAAAATGTCACTAAAAATGAAGGAAAAGTTTTATTAGACAATTAAAAGATCAATCATGATATATAAAGTGATATGTTGAAAAACCAAGAAGCAATACATTAACGGAATGAATGCAAATGAGCAAAAAGAATAAAATTAGAAACAAATATATTCATGAGAACTTAGGGTAGCACCAATAAGTGACAAGAAAAATAGACGACAATTTAGATAATTCAGTCATGTGTAACAAAGACCAATAACCATGTCAAAATGAATGACATAATACGAGTTAAAAAATTAAGAAGGACAAGGGAAATGCCAAAAATTGGCTTATGTGGAAGTAATGTAGAAATACATTAAATATGATTTAACAAAAGATATGGCCCCAAATATAGTGGAATGGCAGATCAAGATTCATGTAGCCAATCCTAATAAATTGTGATAAGGCTTTGTTGAATTGATACAAACCCAAAATGTAATCATCTAAAAGATGCACATTTTGATAGACCATAAACATGGCTCTAGATATTGGAATGGCATAACAGGAGTCATGTAACCAACCCCATGTAATTGGAATAAAGATTTCTTGCCAACATTTTGCTAGACCTTGGATTGGGTTATTGTTATTGTTACTATTACTATTACTATTTTTTTTAAGAGCATCATTATTACCATTATTATTAATTTTGTAAATACTATTCTTCTTTTTCTTGTAGATCAGATGGTAAAGGAATTTGATCAGTCAATTATAGCCTAGGAAACCACCACGAGAGTAGTTAACCCACTCAAGACTTTTCCTTAATAAATGGCAAGAGAAACTGCTACTTTTAGTCCCAGTCATGAATTGAGAACTCTCCTCTTTGAGAAGATTGCAAGATATTTCTACGATTATAATCTAATACATCTATTACAAAAATATCTTACTTTGAAAGAAGAAGCACTGTGGGAGATACACGACTGAAATGCTCTGCAAAATTGTCAAGATGAACATCCTGGGTTTGATACCAAAACTGCTTTAATGGACTTTTGAATATAAATGACCACCTTATTTCTTTCACTAGCCATTATTATCACCGATCATCCTTACAGACTCAATTCATTTTTTGTTACAAAAATTGGCCCAACCATGCTCTGACTCCCCAATCTCCTCTGGAGGATTAATATTAAGTCATTGCCACTTGAATTCGCCTCTTGTCCTCCATGCATTGGTTTTATGATAGAACTCATGCCATTTCATCCCCTTCCCCTCAGTTACCGAATGCTGAATTCGGGGAGCATCGCGGACCGTCCATTCGGGGAGCATCACGGACCATCCATTTCAACAAACTACTTCAATTGTCACTTTCTTCGAAGGTGGTATTGATTCAAAAATCTGGTATGCCACTCGATCTTGAAGAGTACTCAACCACCAACTTCAAAAACATGGATGACTTGTGCTCCAACAAACGAGCAGGAGTATCAAATTCTGCGACTCGACCTGGAAAAATGAAGAGTCCTGGATCATCTCCTCATTTTTATTGAATAAACAAAATTTTCTTATTTTTTACGGGTCTCTTAATTTGAAAAGTAAAGATGCTCTGTACTTACCATCACTAAGAACCAAAACCAGATCACTATCAATAACAGTTGGGATACGATGTGCAATAGTGCAGACAGTGCAATGTTTAAACTCTGTTCGGATAATCTTCTGGATAAGATTATCAGTAGCCGTGTCAACAGAGGCTGTTGCCTCATCAAGCACAAGTATCCGTGCCTGCTTCAGCAATGCCCGGCCCAGTGAAACAAGTTGCCTCTGCCCAACGCTCCAGTTGTCTCCATTATCTCTCACTGCCAATTTTACATGAAATATCCTGATGATTAGTCCCACACCAAAATTTCAATAAACTTATAGATGTATTTGCATGTATTTATATATGCATACAAGTTATATCTTTAAATGTGCAGAAAATATACCTGGAGTGTCAAGTTTTTTCTCTTTTTGTCGGATTATATCTCCAAGTTGTGATTTCTCAAGTGCCTAAGAGAATGACACAAGACTAAATTGGAACATAACTTGAAACAACACAAGATTAAATTGGAATGTAATTTTAGCAATGGTGCCTTGATACAGAAAAAGAAGGTTATCAGATTTTACCTGCCATACTTCATGATCAGAGTGCTCTTCAAGGGGATCAAGATTGGCCCTAATGGTCCCTTCAAACAAGGTTGGATCCTGAGGGATGATACTCAAACGACCACGCAGGTCATGGAGCCCAATTGTCGAGATATCAATGTTATCAATGATTATCCTTCCACCTGCTGGTTCGATCAACCGGAACAAAGCCTGGATCAAAGTAGATTTACCACTTCCAGTGCGCCCAACAATCCCGATCTTCTTTCCACCAGGAAACGTGCAGGTTACACCATGAAGGACAACAGGAAGACTCTCCTTGTAACGAACCTTTTACGAACATAACAGTCAATGAGCAAAACTAGTAGATGCAATTGATATGAATAAAAATGTGCTTTTTAAAAAATGATGACAAAAAGTATCTAGATTTTTTTTGGTGCACTAGAATGAAACTACCACAAAAAGTGCACAATTGAAAGCTAAACAAATGTAGTAATAATATACCGGGGGGGGGGGTTCTCAAATTAATCCATTTTTCATGTTAAACATTCTCCACAAAACAAATGAGAAAAGGAAAAGAGAACAACAATGTTAAATAAGTCTAGGAAGCCTCATGCAAATATTGGAATAACAACCGTTTTTCTTACCAAGGCCAAATAAACTATAACTAAAGCAATCATTTCTGGATTTTAGAGTTCCAACAACATTTCTATACTTTCAGGAGAGGAATGGTTATATTCACAGAGTTTTCATTTCTCACAGAAATTTTAGCAATAAAAACAATTAAAGTTATAACACTGACCGGAAAGTTTACAAATCTCCCCTCTCTATTCACACTCTGATAGAAAGCAATAGAATCCTTTGAAAATATATATTTCTAAAATGTATAGAGGCTATAAATAGATGAAAGGTAAGTTACAAAGATAATCAATTTCCTGTGCGCAGTTGTTTTGTCCTCAGTTGTTCTACGTATTAACTTGAAGGTAATAATGTCTGTATTTCAAAAATGCTTGAATTTTGGAGGACAAGAGACCTAGTCAATTTCCAAACAACTTGCCAACTTTTAAATCTTCAAAACAATTAAAAAAAAAAGAAAAAGAAAAAAACGAATATGTTTGGAAATCCAGAAAATATAAAGATGGTAAATTATCTCTATATAAGTATCAATCTTAAAAAAATAAAAAATAAAAAAAAAAACTAAAAAAGATTGAAGATTTGAATAACAAGATGTTAAACAAAATAATGAAATAGATGGAAGCTGGAAAGGCTCTATAAGACTTTTTAATATTATATGAATGCCAATGATTAGAAAACAATTAATTGAGGGTAGCTTGAGGTTTCAGGAGGCCTTTCTGAATGAAAAGCCTAACAGTACTAACTAGGACTTTGGTACAAGTTGAACACTCTAGCAGACTTTTACCTCTCTTGAGGATTTGAGAACTATTCATGGGGTATTATTTGACCAAAATATCATAGGACTTGTGAACTTCAAAGGAAGACCCTGTGATCAAATCCTAGTTAGTGCATTTAGGCACTTTTTGGCTAATGTACATAAATCTAGTCATATAAACCGGAGTATTTTATCAAATACTTTTTTTTTGTACGTATATTCAAAATACGAGTTGTTTATTCCATACAATGCGAAATAATTGGATCTTATTTGACTATATTCCGGTTTGGTCAAAGTCATCTTTTAACCCCTCTATTTAAGAAACTACCTATTACCCAAGATAACAAAATCAATGGTGGACCCCAGTCGGATAACCTCACAATTTATACCATGGGATCATCATATTAAATAAATCAATGATAACGAAAATGATCGAAATCAGAGACCTCTAAGGAGGTTAACCGCAAGGATGTATGGTGAGATATGGAGACACACCTACACCGAATAAAAAGACAAAAACCTTTTAGAATATGCTATTGTGTATTGTAATTCATATACATGCACCACACGAAATCCAAGCCAAGATTAATCTTTGGATATGCTTTATACCCAAGAATATTATTTGGATATGCTTTATATGTTATTCAAAGTATATTATCCCTACACCCAACAATTTCCTATTATATACACTGACAATGCTTTGGTTTGTTTTATGATCATGCTTTATATAATAATTACTAAAGCATGTTATTGTATGCTAGAACATGACATTGTATGTGTATTAGAAAAGATAGGTAGACCTAAACTTGCTTAGGACTAATTAACCCACTAATTTCCAAAAACTCTATGAAATGAGGGATTCTCTTATAATATTTTCATCCAAGCCCTAGAAAAACTTTAGGGAAATTTCTCTAGATCCCTAAGCCTCAAAGCCTTGAAGAAGATTTACAAAAATCCTCAATTTCTTCAACCACCTTAAAGAAACCCTACAAAATTTTTTAGCCAACCTCCCTCTTCCCTTCTCTCCTTTCTTAACCCTTTCTCCATCTTCTTACTTAAAAAGAACTAGAATGACTAGGGAGGGGGGATTGGGGATGAGATCGATTAAAGGGCGGATTGGGGATGAGATCGATTAAAGATCATAATAGGGCATTGTTAGCTAAATGGCTATGGAGGTTCAGGAATTAAAGGGATAGTTTATGGCGTCGTGTGGTGATGGCTAGATTCGGCTTAGCTTCTGTTTGGGAAGCAAGATGGGTTCGGGTTAGACATGGTTGCGGCATTTGGAAATCGATTCAGAAGTTAAGAGAGGTGTTCTGGAACCACATTCGATTCAATTTAGGATCAGGGAAAGATATTTGTTTTTTGGAGGACAGATGGATAGGAGAGTTTCCTCCGAAGGATTCTTTCAGATCTCTTTTTTCTTTGGCTATTGATCCTAAGGAATTTGTGACTAACACTTTTGATGATGGGGGAAATGTTTGGATGCCGAGGCTCCGTAGGGATTTAAATGATTGGGAGTTGGATGAGCTGTATAATTTGTTGAGCTTATTAGATGGGTTGAAACTTGACCCTAATATGGTGGATGGTTTGGTTTTAATTAGTTCTAGGAATTCTAGATTTTCTTCTAAGCCGTTCTATATGGAGTTGGTTGGGCATAGTAATAGGAATTTTCCCTTTAGAAGCATTTGGATTCCGGGTATCCTGTCAAAAGTATGTTTCTTTATGTAGAACTCTGTTTTGGATAAAATTCTCACCCTTGACCACTTGTAGAGTAGGGATTGGAACTTGGCAAACAGATGTGTGCTTTGCTTATTAGATGAAGAATTAGTGGATCACTTATTTGCTCATTGTGCCTTAACTTACCAGGTTTGGGGTTTCTTCCTTTCTCATCTTAAT
>JAOXJP010000001.1:7613408-7631725 GCA_025762735.1 Platanus orientalis
CCAAGATTCCAAAATAAGTGAAAATGGCGTTTGGTAACTTCGCTTTCTCTTCCCAGATTCCACTCCCAAAATCGGTTTGAGAGTGGAATTTTGGAAACTGAAAAAAGTAGCTTCTTTGATTCCGACTCCCAATTCTCGTTTTTCTTTTTTTTCACTTACCCTATTACATTTTTATCATCATCTTTAAACATTTTCATCATTTTCATTATTTTGATCAAGATTTCAATTTTTTTTTTAAATTTCTCTTCTCCACCGAACCAAACATGTTTCTCATTCCAGAATTCACTCCAAAGAATGCAATTTTGGTGGAATCAAGAATCACGAATTGGGAGATGAAATTTGGGAGAGTTATATAGCACCAGGGGGGTCAGGTGACACATGGATGGAAAAAGTGAACCATCACAAAAGATGAATCACTGCTGGATGTTTTTCACTTTTTTCTGCCCACATGTCACCATGAGCCCCTGCTGCTGCAGTAAAAGCGCTACGGTACTGCCGGATTCGGTCAAGCTGATGGAATGCCAATGGGGTACACTAAAATGAGCCGTGGTGCGTAGGGCGCATCCCTTTCAAAGATACACGTTAATTACGTTACGTTCTCTTCCAAAGATAGACGTACGTTTCCGGTCTGAACTCCACACGTTCTCTTATCCGAGTTCACTCGCTTCCCTTTCCACACATTCCCTCTTAATTTCTTTCTAAAACCCTGTCCCCTCCTCTGCAACTCTCTTGCTGCCATGAAAAGCATCGTCTCCATCACTTCAATTGTCTCTGTCTTCGATCAGCTCGACGAGGTGGTGGTCATCTAAAGCCCGTTCTCTCTGTATTTCTCTCAGTCTCTGCTTCTCATTCTGTTATCTTTATGAAATTTAATTTTGAAGGATTTTCTCTGGAATTTTTTGGTTTTGGCGTCTTGGGTTTTTGTTCCATCTTTCTCTACTCAATGTTCGAGTTTCCTTCTGTTTTTGTTGCTTACTTTGATTACTTATGTCTGGGTGCTTATCGGTTTATGATGAGCTACGCATGTAGAACATAAATGAGAGAATTTTCCATGCAATAATTCATCTGTTTGGTGAATGGGTTCATCGAAATCGAGTTTCTGATTAAGTCTAAGATGTTGGTGTCAAGAAAGTTCTGGCATAGTGAGTGGCATATATGAATGTTTGGAATTAGCTTGAGAAAGTTTATGTTGTTTTTCATCATAGTTATAAATTGTTTTACTTATCGAAAAAAAGAAGTTATAAATTGTTTGTGTCCCCCCCACACCGAAAAAAAAAAAAAAGTTCACATGGTAATGGTGATTCCAGTTTGGTAAAATAGTAATGCCATCTGGTGTTGATACCACAAACCTGAATTCATAGTCTATCTCCCATCTTTGACTGCTAACTGATTAACCAGTAATCTGCTTGCCTATCAGGATAAAAGAAATGTGGCATTTGTTGAGAACCGCATTGAAATCTTTCATCTTTTCCTATTTATTTTGGATGAATTGTAGATGGATCTTACTAACACTTGATTCCCGGAATTTTTTTTTCTAAAATTAAGGATTGGGTGATGTTCTAACATTTAGTTATTCTAATCATACACATAGAAGTTTCTTCTGGCTTTTAATTGTATGCTCTGAAGACAGCTGTGGGTCTAATGATGAGATTTTGGAAAAGACTTCAGTTAAATCTTACTTTGGTGGCTAATCTTGATTAGTATGTCATGAATCTTTGTGGTATTGAAAGTATTTCTCTACTTTCAGAGAATATTGATGATATACCTATTTTTGTAGCTATTTAACTCACAATTAGTCAGTGGAAGATCTGATTCTAGATTGACTGGAATGACAATACGAGATTAATGTAGCTGATCTCAGATGGTGAGGAGAAGGCATAGGAAATGATGATGATGGAGTAAATATTGGTCCATGTTCATCAATTTTATTATATATATACATATATGAATTTTTTATTTTTTTGATGATAACAGATTCTATTGAAATTGCAACGATACACAAACAAAGCTACCTTTAGGGAAGGAGATTCCCATTCCACAAACTAACTTTGAGACAGCTCTCTTGCAATGAGTTGACTACCTAATTAGCCTCTCCAATAAACAATATTGAAGAAGTCATGATTTGTTAGTCACTATTTTAGACAATTCATGTAAACCATATAAGTATTTGAAATAAACAACATTCTTTTTTGTGAATAGAGAATAACTTTTTAAGTGAAGAAATACGCTCAACACAGTGTTGGTTGTATTTTCTATAAAGAAATGCCATGGCTCAGCCCTGTCACATCGTACTTTCCTGAGTTACTTTGTCATACAAAATTATGAGGTAAAGCAAGTTATGGAATTTTTTAAGGCTACCTGATTCATCCAACGATTTGACTCAGAAGGAATTCAAATTCCATTTAAGGATTGCAAGTTAATGGGATTTGGATCCAAAGCCTGATGAAGGTTATAAATGCTATTGCTAATTTTACAAGCAACTGTACAAAGAAGACCAATCATTCAGGCCTCTTCTTGAGGGTCTAGCTTTTGAGAGTATCTCTAGGGATGATGGAGAGAATTTAGAGAGATCTTTTCTTGAGGAGGAAATCTGGGATGTCACTAAAGGGATGAAAAGGGATAAGGCTTCAGGTTTTGACGGGTTTATGATGTCTCATTTTCAAAGGTGTTGTTTAATAATTAAATCAGACAAGTTGAAAGTTTTTGAGGAATTTTATCAATCGGATCAATTATATAGGATCTTAAATTGATTCCCTAAAAGAAGGTTTATATTGGATTGAAAGATTCTCCCTCTATTAGCCTCCTAAGTAGTGTGTACAAGATCATACCAAAAGTTTTGACTATTAAGGCTCAAGCGGGTAATGGAAAGTATCATTTCTCCCTCTAGGGCATTTTCCATTGTAGCTCATAAAATTTTGGATGACGTTTTAATCACAAATGAATTTGTTGATGAAAGGAAAAAGTTGGGGAAAAATGGTATTCTTTGTAAACTGTGTAACACCCAACACATGTTTCATGCACTTAGTACGGTCATAGATGCATAATTGATAATTAATCATTTAGATAAAGTTAATTTTGGTATTAATGGTATTTTAACACACATAAGTGAGAGAATTTTAATTAAACATAGAAGAGAAAAGAAAGCAATAACAAGTCAAAGACATGGCAAGTTCTGAAGCTGTCCTAGATAGCAGATTTGGGATAACTTCATAAGTATACCTGTATCAATCACATAAGAATCATCATACAAATCATATATCTTTATGAAGATCTATGAGTCTACTTTCTAATGCATTAAATGATGTGTAAATTCGAGTTCCGTTAAAGAAGTTGTGATAATTTTTCAACTAGCTGTCTATGTCGACGGGTACAGTTTGAGCCAATAGATTTAGGGTAACTTTAAAGATAAACCTGTGTAAATTTCATGCGAATCAATATAAAAATTATATACCATTAGAAAGGTCTTGAAGTCTATTTTCCAACGTAACAAACGGTGAGTGAATAGGAGTTTCGTAGATGAAGTTATGATCGTTTTCCCACAAGGTGTCTATGCTGACAGACCAACTGATTTGAAGTAACTTTAGAGCTAACCTGTACCAATTCCTAATGGATTAGCTAACAAATTATATATCATTGAAAAGGTCTAGAAGTCTAGTTTCCAACAAAATAAACCACGAGTGAATCTGAGTTTCCTAGCGAGAGTTTTGGCCAATTTCGTAGGAAGTGTTGGAGTTGAAAAATACAATTCTTCTGATTAATCGATCATTGTTGGGCAAAAATGCTGAAATGTGTTTTTTTTGGCGATTTTTTATGACTTTTGTTTTTGGAAAGTTGCCTAAACAAAGTGAGACTCTTCTAAGGTCTATATAAGAGATACTTTTTTTACCTAATTCAACATAGAAGCCCTAAGATCAAAGTAATGAGTAAGAGGAAGAGAGAAAGTTAGGTTTTGCAAAGGATTTTGAAATTTTTGAAGAACTTGAAGCTTATGAATGAATTCAAGCAACGAGGTAAGAACACATATAAATTATGCATTGTCTTCAATGTTCTAAGGTTCTTAGATTATTTTGATTTCTATTTTTCAAAGAATCATGAATTTTTTTTATTTGTTTAAGCTCTTAGAACCCTTGTTTTTGCAAAGAGAAGTTGAATCTATAAGAACATATGTAATCTATGCTTTGTTTTCATTCCTTAGGTTCTTAGATTGTTATTAATCTCTGTTTTGAATTCGCTTTTGCATGATTTACATTGTTTTATGAAAAATAACCATGTTTTGAAGAAAAAATAGTTATCTATAAAGAGGGATTCCGTTTTTGCAAAGTAAATACATGATCAATGATTTGTTTTAAAACATGTTAAGTTATTAGATTGTTTACCCACTGTTTTGTAAAGGACTCCAAACGTTTTACATTCGATTTGTGTTTTATAGGTTCTTAGAGATCATGAAAATTCTGTTTTACAAAAAAAAGTATTGATTTCATATACTTTTGCTAAAATTTCAGTAAGGTTAATGTTTTCTAATCTAATAAAGATGTTTTCAATGATTTTAAAGAAAGAAAAATATTTTTAAGTATTGATTTTATATTCTAAAGCTATAAGTTATTGTTTTAAATCTACTAAATAATGTTCTCATCTATTCAAAAGATATTCTGTAGTTTGTGTTTAGGTGGATCAAGCATCTTTGTTTATGTTTGTTTTGAAAATAGATTATTATAAAGAACTCTATTATAAAATAGTTATGTTTTGAAGAAAATTCATATTTGTTTGGTTCTGAGTTTATATTTTGAAAAGAGAAATCTTCAGTATGATTATCAAAGTTTTTAGAAATCGGTAAAACTATGTCCTTTAGGTTGGGTCAGAACTCTTGTTTTTGTTTTGATTCAAACAATATTTAATTGATAGAAGTATGTAATCTCAATTTTGAAAGCATCTGTTTCGAATTGCCCTGATATTTGTTTAGTTCCTCTATGGAAAACAAAGTTGTTTGAAATATCATATGTTTTCATTCTGTTACAAATAAGTTAGGAGACCATTATGGGTTGTACATGAGATATATGTTCAAATGTGAATTTAGTTATGGGAGGAGTTATCCCACATGAAATTAGTCATGAGAGGAGTTGTCCCACTTGCAATTAGACATAGGAGGAGTTATCCCACTTGCATTTAGTTTTGGGAGGTAATGTCTCAAATGTATACTCTCACCGGAGTGTAGGTGTGTATTGTATCGACCTTTTTCACCAAGAATTAAATGGTGTGAATCGTATTGGCTTAGTGAATAGATTGATATGATTCTGTATTGCTTTAGTATAATTATCGATTCTTTATCTGTTATTGTTCTATTTTGGACTTGTTTCATATATCTGTTTCGATTTGGTCACTTGTTATTAGCTTAGTATTTGTTTTATTTCAAAGAATGTTTAGATTTGAATCGTTGCATATTTTGTTAAATAGGAAACAACTATCAGTTTTGTTTTGCCATAATCGTGCTAAGTCTTAATCCATATTCTCTATAGTTTATATTTTTTTTATTGAGCCTATCAAGTTTACCCTGAATTGACACCCCACAAATGATGAAGAGATCGCAGAGTAGCAGTTCTAGCTAGAGGAACTGGAGTTATTGGATTGAACATATTTTACTTTTAGTTATGAATTTTATTTCAATTTAGTTTAGTTTAGTTTATTTCAGTTTAATTGAAGGGATGTAATATAGTGGAGTTTAGTTATTTGGATTTATTTGATTTTCAGTTGATTTATGTTAATGTCAGACCAGGGATTTTAGGTTTATGAATTATTGTTATGGATTGCGGATTTTAATTAGTAAGTCAGACTTATGAGAATTGAATAGAATGATTATGATTAGACGTTGATTTCCACTGCATATGTATGTGAATGTAAATGAAAGAGAAAAAAAAATTATGAGCAATTTAAATGTAAACAGTCATGAATGAAAGGAATCCATATGTCACACTCTAAATTCGTAACCCTACAGGGATAGGTTTTGGGGCATGACAAACTGAATCTAGAAAAGGCTTATGATCAAGCTAATTGGGAGTTCTTAAACGACTTATTAGTGAGATTAGGTTTTGTTGATGAGTGGAGGAGATGGGTGAGTTCTTGTATCAGATTTGCCTCCTTTGTGTTGGTTAATGGATCCTTGGAAGGTTTCTTAAGTTGTAGATGGTTAAGGCAAGAGGATCCACTTTCTTATTTTTATTCATTATGATGTCAGAGGATCTAAGTATAGTGATTTAAAAAGTAGAGAATGGTTTCATTTCAGGCTCTAGGGCAAGTAGGTGTGGCTGTTTCATTTCTCGTCTACAATTTGTTAATGATACGATGATCTTTTGTGAGGCAGATGTGAGGCAAGTAGGGTTTTTGAGATGTAGGGATCTAGGGATTAGGAAGATTAGAGTTCATAATTGAGCCTTGTTAGGCAAACACTTATGGCATTTTGGTGTGGAGAGGAATAGTTTGTGGTGGAAGGTGGTAGTGGCTAAGTATGGTCATAATTTTGAGTGGGGAGTGGGATCCTAAAGAGGTGCGTGAGTGATGCAGTACAATGGAGATGATACCAAAGTTGATGTAGAATGATTCTAAGAGGCTCAAATAATTATGAGATTTAAAGTGCAGAAGCAAGATATTTCAATAATTGAATTTTAAAGAAATCAAGTAGTCACAAAATAGGAAAAATCAAGAAATTGAATGAAAAGGAATAGAAAAGAAAAAGAAAATAAGGAAAAAGTCCCAAAAAGGGTATTTCTATAATTTTGGGCACAAAGTCCAAAAATTACCAAAATACCCCTTTGATGCATCAAAAAATTCCGAATTTTTTATGATTGTTTCTGACTTGTTCAAGGGTTCTACAATTAAAATTTCATGAAATTCAGATAAATTTTGATAGGTAAAATTAAAGAAATTCAGAAAATTTAAAACTTTGTTAATGGAGGTTCAAAAAGAAGATGGAGATGAAGAAGACAAAGAAGATAAAGAAAAAGATTATCTTGAGGAAATCCCAAACTTCAACTTATGAAATCACTAACCTAAGCCTTGTTTAGGCAAACAAGGAGAAAAAGATAGATATCTTATGAGGAAATCACCAACCTCATGTCTCTTGAAAATCACCAACCAAGATCTCCAATATTGGTCCCATAGCTTGGAGAAGATAGAATTATTCCCACTCTTGTAGAGAAAAAACAAAATCTTTTTTTATCAATCAACTTCCTTATAAAATTATAGGGAGGGGTGCCGTTAAATAGGCTTACAACTTTATACAATAAGAAACTTGCTAAAAATGGAAACTTCTTAAAAATCTTAAACTTGCTAGCCAAGTTTTCTAAAACCTATAACTTTCTAAAAACTCACTTTCCTAAAAATTAAAACAACTAAAACTTAAGACTTTATTAAAAAAACCCCGTTTTCTTTTACACCCCCTTCGTAATTTGATCCTAACTTTCTCAAATCACATCGGATTTGTGCAATCTTGGTCTCGTTAGAAAGGTAACTGAATAACCTATCAAATGACACCAAAATCAAGCCAAAAGGACAAAATTTACCTTTTGAAAAAGTAGGCTAAACATAAAAAACAGGATTACTCTAAAAAAACAACCGAATTGGCACAATTGACCTTATTACATAGAGAGATAAAATAAATGTTACCCCCTATACGACCCTTACTAAACCCACATATCATTGCATGTTCCATAAATCGCTTTATGTGTGGACCCCACCTTACTCCCATGTCCTCATCAAACCTCCTTTGTTTGAAAAAACTCTACCTTGAATTTTGCAGAGGGAAAGAATCATCATACTTGGAGAACTCGCATTGATCAACTACGCACCATAGCCTCCAATAATTAGGTTGTGTTGTAGACCCGTCCTCTTACCATTGTCTAATATGAGGTAGATCTCAGAGTAAATAACTGCTTCCAGATAAACAGCCGATAATGGAAACACCTCATAATATTCTTCCTGCTAAATTTGAACCGACACAACAATTGCAAGAGTCATCATAAAGTTAGGAACAGGCATAGAAGAGGCTGAATCTCACTTGGATTTGGAACTGGAACATCACTAGATGGTTGGTCACAAACTGTGGTAACAATGTCCGAAATCTCTATAGACTCTTGGACTGAAATGTCTACAAAAAGAGTTTAAATCTCACTCTGAACTGGAGCTAGAACCTCATCAGGTAGCAGGTCACAAACTGGGACAACAAAGAGGCACTCATCTGTGAACTCTGCTAGCTCATCAATCTAATCATCAATCGTTATCTCGATCTCTTTCACAATACTGTCTTCATTTGTGGT
This sequence comes from Platanus orientalis, assembly GCA_025762735.1. Classification (NCBI taxonomy): domain Eukaryota; kingdom Viridiplantae; phylum Streptophyta; class Magnoliopsida; order Proteales; family Platanaceae; genus Platanus; species Platanus orientalis. Next base: position 7,621,715 of record JAOXJP010000001.1, read on the forward strand.
CTTGACTTCACCCTCCTGAACTTCCACCTCAGACTCTTCTTCCACAACTTGTAGCTCATCATTAGGTAATGCAACCTCAAGCTTTCCTACCACACTCTATATTCCATCTGTACGTACTCCAACACTAGACTTGGAATCAACCACCTTGGCACACTTTTGTTGAAGAGAAAGTTGGATCTTGTCTACTATGTCTTGGATCCTCTTCCATCGTTCCTTGTATGAGTCACTTGTAGAAGAAAAATTTTCTGCCCTTCTTATAATATCATCATGCTCTTTCTGACCTGAACAAAGAAAAAAAAATAATCTCATTGAAGTTATTGCTCTCTCTCTCCAGCCGGCTCCCTCTTTCCATAGGTTGCATGCTTGTTTTCTCTTGGTGTGCCTACAAGAGGCAAGGTTTGTGATTTCCTTGCAAGAGGTTGGTGATTGCCCCATGTACTTTATCTATCTTATCTTCTTTTCCTTCTTCTTCTTCTTCCCTCTTCACTTTTCTGGTTTCGGGTTTCTCTTTTGATTACCACAGTCCATAACCATCATCTTCATTCCCAAACCTTCCTAAACCCTTTTAATATCAACACCCATCGTCCCCAACCCTATTTGCATCTCACAGCTGATACCCATACCTCCACCTGCAGAAGAAACCCCAAGAAACTCCAAGAACTTAAAAAAAAAGCTAAGCCTAGATTCAGCCCAAGCCTCTCCCTCATCACACAACCATCCTATTCCTTCATCCTTTCACTTTATTTCATCATCACACTTTCTCCAACCTATCTACACCAATCGGCTGCCTTGAAAACCCCAAAATTTTCAAGAAACCTGTCAAGAACCCATTAAAACCCTGCCCAGAATTTTCCAGCTCTCTTTTTGTTGGGTTTTGTAATTTTCGCAAAGGGATTATTACTCCACACCAGGCGGCAGACATAGGGACATCATCCCTAGAGTTTTGAGCGACCAAAACCCAAAAACCCATCACTTAATCCCATTCGGCCAGCCCAAAATACCAGAAACTTTCTAAAAAATCCTTTGCAAAGTTAATCACCTTACTGTCCAGATTTTTCCAGCACTTCGTTTTGATTGATTTGAAGTTACACCTACCTCCATGCAATCAGATAGACATGGAATCATGTGTTAGCATCAAGAACTATATGGGTGATACTTATATGCCTAAAGTTTGAAGGAATATTTTCTGTTGGTGTGTGAACTTTTCTGTTGTTGGAATTTGCATACATCAAAGTGTTTGAAGAAAATCCTCTATGAGGTATTTGAAAATTTGAAGCTCTTTCCCTGAGGGATCTTAAAGGTCTTCAGTTAGAGGTTATGTTACAAACTTCCTACACCATCTTGGTTGAAGAAAGGTTCTTTAAAATCTACATTTAGCTGCTTCCCAGATTCTGCACAGTCAGTGTTCGAAGAAGCTATCCAAAGAAAGTGATCAACTAGTCTACTTGCTACTTGGCTGAATGTTGTTCCGGCAAGGTTATGTTACAAACTTCCTACACCATCTTGGTTGAAGAAAGGTTCTTTTATATCTACATTTAGCTGCTGCCCAGATTCTGCACATTCAGTGTTTGCAGAAGCTATCCAAAGAAAGTGATCAACTAGTCTACTTGCTACTTGGCTGAGTGTTGTTCTGGCAAGGTTCTCCAAGGCTACCATCCTCTTTTTAGATGGTCCAAGGTGTGCTCTAAACTTTACTAGATACTCTACTTGCTGCTGCCCATAGTTGTGGGGTATATCCCTACATTTATTAGGCCTCATAATCATTGTTTTAACCCTCTTTGCTTGCTGCCCATGTCCCCTTTTAGAACATATATTTACCTAGCAACCATACCATCTTGAGATTAATGTTTGTTTAGCCTTTTGCGCTCCTTCATATCCATAGACTGTTTTCACTTGCTGGCCAGCCGCCTACCCTCACTGTTTTAACCCCTTTACATTCTCTTTTAGTAGGTTTTCATTATTATTTTGTTTGCTAATCACTTAAGTGGGTAACTTTAATTTTGCATGAATACATTGAATAGTCCTTAATTTTTCTTTATTTTATTAGGTTTTTATCTTGTCTGGCATAAGTTAACTCATCACTTGACCTTCCTTAACTCTTTCAAAACAATTGATAGAATAGGAATCGAGTTTATAGTGTTAACTTGTTTGAAATTATTGACTTGAAGGGTCTCTTTAACTTCTTGACATGCATACTACATCAAGTACCTTATGGGTTAAATTAAGTGGATTTAGATATTGTTTACTTGCTTAAATACAGTTGGATTATAGTCTTTTATGTGATGAAAAAATTTGGTTGAAGCTATGACTGATTCAGTGTTTGGTTTAAAACTAAAGTTTATGTTTTCCCTTTTGTTAGATTGGGTAATGAATGCCCTTATGATCTATTATATATATATATATATAAGGTGTATTCCATGTGTTTAATGCCTTAAACTAAGGCTTAAGGTAGGATAGATTATGTCTTGTTAATGCCTCAATAGGCTAAGTTATGTCATTGAGAACTGCTCTATCAAGCTAATGTTCATGCCATATATATGGAGTGAATATTATTTTGTTTAAATGCATTAAAACAAGACAAGTAGATGGATTCTTAGTGTTACTATGAGTATGAGCAGAAGTACAATGTGAGTTGTACATTAGCAATCTGTATACTTGATTTAAAGCCAACATGGACAGAATAATAATATTTTATATGCTTGAACTAAAGCCCAATATGGCATGGACAATAGTAGCGTTATATGCTTGACCTGAAGGTCAATATGGTCCAAATATTAGCATTGTTGTGTGCTTGATTAGATGCCTACTATAGGCTGAATGTTGTCTAGTTTATATGTCTGACTGGATGGGACTTGATTTGATGTTTGATATAAGTAGAGTTATCGCATGTATATTTCTTTACTTGTCATGGTTCTTCTTAATGAATCCTATAGTTGATGATTGCCTTATTTGATGGGATTTTTATGTTGTTTGTTCACTTTATCAGTTAATTTTAACTAGAGAAGTTAACCTACTTACTAAGCTTGGGAAGCTGACCAAAAAAATTTACTAACCTCACGGAGAGTCTTAGCCAGAGATCAGGACAAGACGGGTTGAGCTTCATTGTAGTTCAAGGGCATTAGGCAGTTGGCATATTTTACTTACAGTATTTTACTTATAGACTTATTATAGAGACAATTATAGATTAGGATTCATGATAAACAACTCTATACTGAACCTTTTGAAATTTTTATTATTATTTTGGGGAACGTTTACAATTTAGATTGATTGTTTTTAGACTTGTTAAACAAACTATTATTGACAATTATTGTTCTATTTATTTTTAAGGATGTGGATGATGGATGGATTTTACTGGATGAATAGATGATTGCTGTCAGGTGGGCAACTACAGTGAGGAATATGAATATTATTAAAAGTGCTTTATATCCGTTGACTATCAGGTACCTCCAGTTTAAATGAAATAGGGTTATATTCATTCCCCGAGGTCCATTTTTGCTGCCAAAATTTTAGGAGAGTTCCTTCCCTTGCCAACCTATATATTGAGAGGAAGGTGAAGGAAGATGATCTGTTGTGTCATAGATCCCACTATGTATCCGGGGATTTGGGACATGACAGTACATGCAAAACATTGCAAGGGCTAGCGGCAGCAGTAAACAAGGAAAAGACCAAACCGAGAGCACTTCCAGACATAGAAATCACTAAATCCAACAACCAACTAGGCATAGGAGCATCAACATGCAATCAGAAGAAAGCCACCAGACCCAACCAAGCAGCAGGATCAAATCATAGAGTTCAGATGCACATAAAAAAGAAAGAAAGAAAGAAAGAAATAAAGGAAGAAATAAAGCCAGGCGGTAAATATACTGAAGAAAAAAGTTCACCTAAGGCTCCATAGGGCATCAAATCATATGAAACTTGTTTCAAACAATTATAAACATTGTAAGGGACCGAAATGGAGAAATCAATGCAATGAAAAACCAGTCATGTGAGCACATCAAAAGGAAACATTGGATCTGGAAAAATCTCTAGAAAATAAAAGAAAATGCATGAAAAATCTTAAACTCATCCAAATCAGGTGCAAACCATCTCAACAAATCCCAAAAAAAAAAAAAAAAGATCTACTGAAACAAGACTGGATTTATGTAGATTATGATAGTAGATAGCTACGGTTTATGGAAGAGGATGAGGAAAAGAAGAAGACGAAGAAGAAGAAGAGAGGGGGAATCGTATTGAGTATAAACAACTCCCATATGTATTGATATATTATTTAAAGGAGGATTACAACACAAGGAGTATATTTATAAGTATGTCCCTAATATACCAAAGTACAAGTCTACCCTTACATATTGTACCCCCATGTACATCATGTGTGTGTGTGCAAATATGTCCTTTTTTACATCCTTTGTGGCTTCATACTTTTCCAGTTATTACATATTACTACAAGAAAATAAAACTTTTCATAGTGGTCCTAATAACAAAACGTATTTTACAGAGCAGTTTTCCAACTTGAAACAAGATCACCGGGTCCCAACCATTTGAAAGAAAATAGCCTAAGAAATTTACAAATAAATACAAAAGCCTGAAATTTCCATGCTTTCATCAAGTAAACAAGGCATGATCTAGGACATGTTCTGTATCATTGTATGACTACTTCCAACATTTTTAGAAGTTCAATATTCACATCACAAACTTCTGTATGCTCTGAAATTTCAAAAGGAGGTTGCTTCATGCCATCAAACTTACTGGAAGCAATAAACTCTGCCATTCAAATGGACGAATCATGGGAATAAGTGACAACACAATAGCTGATAGGACACCCTGCATAAATTAGAATTTTGAAATTCAAACAAAGAATTAACCATAGAAAAAAATATTTTTCTCATCAACAATATTCAGAATTTCATTGACAATCAGATAAGCATAGAGAAATCAAAAGAGTATACTGAATCTTTAGTTGAATAGAAGATCTCCCCCACCACATTTAGCTTACCAGATTTGGGCATACAACGACTACTTGTTTTTCCAGTAGAACTCCTGAAAATAATGCCAAAACCTGAAAGATGCACAACCCATCATACTCTCATTCTCACTAATAAACAAATGACAGATCAAGTGCAGTATGAATAAATGTGGCTCCTTAAATAGAACACCAGTGAAAGGATAGCTAGTAGTCTCAATAAATTGAGCTATTGGTTGTACATGTACCTAAATACATCTTCAAAACTTAGTTGGTTCAAATTCCAAAGCTTTCGTTTTTATTTTAAGCAAAACCCATTTATTACTGTAAAGAGTCCAGTCCGCAGGCTGTAAAAGTTGATCAATTAACACCCTCCTAATACTTCCAAATTAATTCATTTTTTTAAAGTCTACATAAGAATAAGACATCCCTCAGTGTCTTATGGCCAAGGATGAACTTTGAAGGGAATTAATAATTATATGTATACATATTTTGTTGATGAATTACGGAAAACAGTCAAGATTAGAGTTGTTGGAAAACTTTTAACTGATTTACAGCTCCGGGTGTTTACATTTATATTTATATATTATTATAATTTGAAAAAACTTCTCTTCTGGTTTCGGAAAGTTTAAGTAGCTCTTCTGCTTCCAGGATTTTTTTTTGAAAAAACTACTCAATGTAAAAGAGAATAATTCTTTGTCGCATTAGCTTCTTTGGTTTTAATCCCTGTTGGATTAGTCAATTCAAAAGTACACAGCTTATAAGTATATTGAGCATAGAATAAAAGTCAGTAACAAAATGTGAACAGGGATTCACCATAAGTTCAAATAACGAATAATGAAACTAATGAAGTCGTCTGCACATTTTATTTACTTATTTATTTGATGTACCACACATACCAAAAAGATAGTGTCCACACAATTTTATAAGTCCTTGAACAGTTGAACCCCATAAAGAATAAGACAACATGATAAACAGTTAAAAGACATACCAATAGCAGAAAACAGCATATTATAGTATACATCAAAATTAATTGTTCTCTTCGTGGATATAAAATTGTGGCATAAATAATTAAAGAATCATAAATAGCATTAATTGAAAAAACAAAAATGCTGCTGCAAATACAAATGGTCTTATTTATAAGCTACTTGAAATAACATATCAATAACTGGTACTTGATTAAAGTTGTCATAAAGAACCTATGTGCTTATAGTTAAAAAAGACATTACACTTTCAAGAGATAAAACTCGGCAAACTGTTGCAGTAGTCCATATCGATAGTGCAAGAGCTTCCTCAGCAGCAGCTAACCTGGCATTAACCTTATCGAGGTACACCATCTTCAGTAAAATCTAGCCAATTAAACCGATCAAAAAGAAAAAGTAAGCCTGACAATAACATCAATAACCAGTGATCATACCTCAGCAGATTCTAGTGAACTCTGCAATGTTCTACCAGGAACATTTTCGTGCATGTCAAGGGCAGACACAGCAGGTCGGCTATATTTGATAGCCTGTAGATGCTCAAGAGGCTGGAAAACTATTTCACTTCCTCGTGCTGGAAGAGGCAGAGCATGGTAACCACAAACTATTTGTAACAAATCGTTTTTGTGCATCTGTCACAGAGACCGCAATAATTATTCTCACCAGTAATAAGTAAATCCTTATATGAAGGGCAAAGACTGAAATTACCTTAGCCCATTCCATTACCATATCATCCCCAACATGTTTTTCATCATCTTCATCTTCTGATCCCATGCTTCTTACTGAACTGCCATAAGTCAATTATATAATTAGTTAAATTGTACCAAAATAAATAATTAAAAGAGTAACAAAGAAACAAATCCATTATATTATACATTTTATAGTAAAGAAGACACTACAGCAGTTGATGAAGAGCATATTATCTGTTTGCAAATTATGAAAATAAAACTAGTGCACTAATTAAGATCAAATAATAAAAAAGGTACTAAAGACACAAAAAGAAACATGAGAAAAATCATAAAGTTTACCACCTGAACAAAGATTCAGAACTTTCAATACGCTCTAATGTACGGTTCCTAGAGCAGAGAAAAGTCCCAACTTCAGGTGAAATTTGACCATTTTCATAGCTTTCACTCATTCTCTCAAAACTGTCTGAGTGGGTTTCTGAGGTCTCAGATGCATAATCATCACAATATTGCAAGTTTTTTCGGGTGTCCTTATCTATTTCTCTTAAATGACTAAAATCTGAAGCTTCGTTAGCGGAAAAACTTTCAGGAGATGGAGGTTCCCATATCCTGACTGAAAAGGAAGAGATCTCATCATCAGATATAAGGCCTGCTGCTGCTGCGGTAAGCGCTACTGCACTGTCAAGAGGTATTGCTGAAGCCATCCAATCACTGGAATATTCCCTGTGAGGGGAGTCAGTATTCTCATTCATCCGATCTTGTGTTTTAAACGCTGATGGGACATTATCTGTCACAGCCATTTCACTAACAAATTGTGTTATCCTATCCAGACGCTCCTGCGCAATGATACTGTCCAATGAAAGAAAAATGTAATAAATAGTAGCGGCTCTCAGAGTAATGAAATTTTAATATCTAACACAGAGTATCCTTCATAAAAATAAATTTATACATAATAGATTACTATAGCATACTTAAGAAATTTCTGCAAACCTGTTCAGCATCTCATAGTGTAACTCAAAGAAAGGAACTCTAGTAAGCAAACAATAACAGCGAGGAGCAGAAACCAAAAAGCGGCTGCACCCTCCAGAAGATTGAGAAAGAGGTGAGGCACCACCCAAAATACCAGGTGGCCTCTGAACAATTTCCTGTACATGTAAGCAAACACCATAAAGGGTTGCATTGTCTGCCACCTGATCAAAGTCACAACGAACAGTTCAGCAGCAATCTAGAATTCTAATTTAGAAAACACGTAGGTTACCTAGTTTCAATATACAAAGAAGAAAATTAAGATAAGTCGGCAAGCATCATATGAAAATCAGAATAATAACACCATTTTCAATAGCAAGCCAAAAAATAAACACTACCAATATTATAGCCATGCTTCTCATTTATCTGCAAGATTTGTTAGATACTACATCCTATCACTGACAGAAACCATTAGAATACAAGCAAGAACTAAGATCTAGAAGCAGATCAAAAAATATAACTTAAAAGGTACAATTTCATAAGTTCTTTCGATTGATACAGTAGTCGCCTCCTTTCCTCTGCCAAAAGATGCTTAGCCAGAAGCGGTGAAGGGGGGGCTGGGGAAGGCTGTTTATATCTCAGTCAAACAATCATTCCATTGTGATGAATAGCAAGATGTTGGGTTTGTCTTGTTTCTCAACCATTGGATTGATGAGCAATCCAATTGATGCAACACACCCCCCAAAATTATCAATCCACATAAAAACACCCTCTCAGACATTTATTCAAACACATAGAAGGTCAAATCTGTGCACAACTCCTGTACTTCTTTATGTAAATTGATTTCAGCAACATGTGACCAATAGAAGCCTTCCCACATATGCTTTAGAGTCCAAAGCACCTGTTGCACCATGTTCAAGGTGGTTTTACGGGTGGCATTCCTTTTTTTTGATAAGAAAGATTCATTAATGAAAAGGGGATAAGCAATCCCCTAGAAACCAACAAAGCCCAAGGCTTACAATTAAGGGAAATCTCTTAAAATCTTCCCCACCCTCTTTCATTTCCACAGAAGAATACGCTCCCATGTCTTTACAATTTACACCCCAAAAACAAAATAAATCTATCGCTCTTTTGTACACTGTATAAGATGGTTCTGCTTGGTTTTCAAAGACATGATTGTTTCGCTCCAACCAAATAGCCCAACAAACCGCTGGACAAATCAAGCTCCAAATCCTCTTTCCCCTCCTTGATGCTTTAATAATGCTCATTCCTTGGAAAAGACACCAAATCCTCATACGGGTGGTATTCCTACCGTAACAGACACCAAGAAACTTGGTTTTCCTAGGAAAACCATATGCTTTTCCTAGGAAAACACTCATTGGAAAAGGAATCAGACAGCCTAAGTAAAAAAGATGAGGGTTTTTTTTACAAGGTTAAGAAAAGCGAGGGAGAAGGGTGTAATAGGATTAAGGGTGACAGAATGAGCAAAAAAGCTTTGTACATCTTTTGCTTTTCTCATATAATGAAGAACAGATAACACCCATGCACATAGGCATCTTGGCTGAACCACGTAAAAATCCTTGTTTTATGTGATTATTGATTTCTTTTCTGCTTTGGTATACCTGATTTCATAGATCGTGAGTAATTTAGACCTGTAGCTCATCACGTGGAATATCAGGGCGGTTTCCACTACACCAACACAAGACATTAACGACTAACAATACTTTGAATAGATACAAAACATGAGTACTTCAACAATTTTGAGAACGTGACTCCAAATAGATAAAAACCTAATGTTGGAGAGTATGAATGTAGAGGACATGGTCCAAAATCTTGCGAGAGACGTACCGGTACTACACCTATGTAAGACAATAACACACTATACAGTGAAATATCAAGGTTTGGACAATTTATCATAAGATGTATCACACAATACGCATACGTCTTGTGATTACATGGTCAATTTGGTCATTTATTGGTTTAAATAAGCCTGAGACAATAAGCCTGAGACACGTGATACAGGGAGGTATCGCGTGCCGCGTCTCGCAGTGAAGCCTACCGTATCGCAAATCACCAAAAACCTCAAAACAAAAATTTTGTTGCAATTTTTTGTTTAATTTAGCTTCTAGAGGCTAAATCTAGGAATCCATTTGAGTCTATTTTGTTTGAAAATGGAGATTTGAACCGGATCGAAGGATCAAACCGAAACCCCAAATTTCAACCAAAACTTCGGTAATTTCTCTATTTCTTCTCTATTCCTTGTAAAACTTTTATATGTTATGCATTTTTGATAGATCTACAAATTCATGGAAAAAAAATTTCAGAATTTTTTTTTTCAAAAAAATAAAAAATTATATGAAATGAGGATTGTTTGGTCTAATTTTTTTATATGTTATAATACATCTCATTTTACACATAATAT
>JAOXJP010000001.1:7635186-7662040 GCA_025762735.1 Platanus orientalis
TGATCTTTGGTTACATGGGATTTCGGCCCTACTCCTGAGGATTATCAGAAGATCTGGGGACCTTATCCTTGGGATTACAACGAGGGATTTTGGCTTTATTCTTGGGGTTTGGCAAGAGATTTAGATTCTACTCATGGGGTTGACTTGAGCATGTAGATACTTTACTTTGGACCTTTGAAACATTTGTACTTCAAGCCTTTGAAACAGTTGGACTTCGAACCTTTGAAACATTTGAACTTCAAACATTTCAAATCATTGAACATCGGATCCTTTGGAACTAACATATGCAATTGAACTCATAGATTTTGGTCTTTGTGTTGAACTATTTGTTTGGACACTAACTATTATTTGTACTTAACATTGAACTCCGAATTGTGAAATCAGAATTATTTATTTGAATTTAGAACCTTGTATTGGACTATCGACTTTAGTTTGATGTTTGCCTATTGTTCAGTTTCGTACTAGTATGATATATTTATTGTTCGATCTCTGTTTAGTTCCGTATTAAATTTAGACTTGCTAGGCTTCACATTTATGTGTTTTGCTTCACATTATCTATAATCAGTTTGATTACTTACAGGTTGGGACTAACCCAACTGTTTTGTTTTTCAGATTGACTATAATTACAAGTCTTCCATCTATAAAGACTTGTCATGACGAATCCGACATTTTTTCGTTTGTTTATAGTTATCTTAGAACACTTGGGACCCTTTTTCAGATTGTGAATATTTTGGGAGATTCCATATTATTTCCCTTCTATTGATGTTTAGGTGAAATGGCACCTCCTATATAGTTCTTTAGACCTTTGATACATTGTTACTTTTTTGGAGCTTAGTTGTTTACTTTCTATTTCACTGCTATTGATACGATTGTGTTATGATGAGACTTTCGTTACGATTTATTGAACTCTTATGTATTATTGGACATTGTATCACTTCCTCTATCTTTGACTATAAGATTAGTGTACTTGGTAATGTAAGGAAATGAGCAATATGATCAATGTAAGACTATTGAATTAGGGAATTTGGATTGTAACGTACCAATATGAATTCGGGGCACATATGGATCCTATATCCGAGTCTGGGTTCAGGGGCGTTACAAGAGTAGTGGGCGATAACACTTCAAGTGGTGATTGGAATGCAAGGATACAAGAGGGCATGCTGTTCATGAGGTAAACAACTGTTTAAATGATTTTAGACAAAAAAGTCCTAGGCTCATTCATGGTGAGCATGATTACTTGAGCAAGTCTCTTAAAGATGTCTATTCTTCCTTTCTGGTATATTTTTCTCGGGAGTGTTCGGACAAGTGGTATGGTGAATGATACCAGCCTTACCAAAGAATGAGGTAAGTCATGGGATAGATACTCCTTTCCATTATCTGATCTCAATATTTGGAGTTTACTGTGAAATTGTGTATCAATCATATAATAAAAAGATTTGAAAGCAACACTCACATCACTTCTATTTTTCAACTGATAATGTAGCTCTTGAGTAGTCATCAACAAAGGTTGCTAAGTATCTAAATCCCGACAAAGAAGTTGTAGGTCTGCCCGACACATCAAATTGCACGAGAGAAAAAGGAATTGAACATTTATTATTAATACTGATGGGATAAACTGACTTACAATGTTTGGCCAGTTGACAAGGTTCACAATAGATTTCAGATGTAGGAAATGAAGCACGTGGAAACATTTTTTTCAATGTAGTAAAAGATAAGTGACCAAGACACCTGTGTTAGGTAACAAGCTCACTAGATGTGGCAGAAGAAACGTCCATCTTTATTTCAGGTGTAGCTATTGGCGGATTAGAGTCTAGGATATATAAGCCATCCTTTTGGTGCTCCAAACCAACCGTTTTCTTTGTTGCCATGTCCTAAAACACACAATAGGAAGGAAAGAAGGTGACACAACAATTAAGATTCTTGGTTAAGTGACTAATGAATAACAAATTCAAAGTAAAATTAGGTACATGAAGCACGTACGTACGACACAGATCTGTTGTGGCCAAGAAGTCTCCCTGACCAGCTTTTGAAGAGAATGAACCATCAACTATACGAACCTTTGCCAAAACACACATGATATGAAGTAAACATTGAGGATGTACCAGTCATGTAATGGGAGGCCCTTGAATCAATGATCTAGGAATACTGTGGAGAAGTAATTGACACATACAAGGCAAATGCATATGTACCTGAGTGAGAAAATGATGATGTAGGAGCATGGCCTAAGGAAGAATGATCAAGCTGAGACATGAATCGTGTAAAAGCAGCAATCTCGTCATTGGATAGAGTGCCTTCCTTAGGTGAAGCAAGTATAATGGATGACACCTCTATAGGGGCCGAGGGTCAAAGTCACTGATGAGCACTATGGCGAGTACCACCAAATCGTCCACCTCCTCTGCCACTACTAGACCCACTCCTTGAACCGTATGAGATGTTGAATCTTGGGGATGTCTATGGAGGTGCCAACACTGATCCTTCATGTGCCTAGATCGACCAAAATGATCGCACTTGAGGCGATCCCTATCATCAAAACAGGAGTTGAGCCTACCACCACGACCATGCCTTGGAAATCCACCCCAACCACCTCTAATAGAGCTAGATACAAGTGCTGATTTTGCGACAGATGAGGTAAGATTCATTACCCCCTTACGCTTCTTCTCTTTGTGAACATATGCAGACTTCATTAAGTGTGAGAGGAAGGGCCATGTTCAAGACCTGAGCCCAAACTTGCTCAAACTCAAATTTTAATCCCACCAGAAATTCAAATACTTGTATTTCTTCCACATGTTTCTTACAAGCAGTTGCATCTTTTACACACGATGGGTGGTATAGTGTTCTAACTTCTCCCACATTTTACGAAGGGCTGAATAGTACAATGCAAGAGACTGATCTCCTTGTTTGAAATACGCAATGTGTTGTTGCAGTTCATAGACCTTGGCAGTGTGTTCAATCTCAGAATATGCTTGGGAGAGAGACTCCCAGATCTGATGAGTAGTTTCGAGGAACAAGTAATGTTAACTGATTTCTAGTTTCAGCAAGTTCAATAACCAACTCCTAGCGGTGGCATTTTCGGTCTTCCATTTCCGATAATGAGGATAGCTTTTAGGGGGGATTTCAACATCTCTTGTTAAGTACTCTTCTTTATCTTTGCCTTGGATATAAATAAGTATTTATTTGGACCAAGCATGATAATTACATTTGGACAGGATCGCTAGTGAACAGAGTGCTACCCAAGTTGCCTTTGCTAGACTCACCAGATGTATGTCTGGAACTAATTTCAGGCGTATTGAGATGAATGAAGGAGTATAGAAATGCAAAATTTGTTTTGGATCTAACTTTCTTAGATTAGTGATGCAACATGGGGAAGATAACTCTTCTCAAACATCAAACCATGGGTGCCGCAAGGTAGACCATGGGAATGGAGAAGAACTAAAGATAAAAGAGAATAAAAGATAGATATCTCGTGGAAGAAAATCCCAACTTCCTCCCAAGCAATTCCACTTAGGTTCTAAGATAGAGGAGATCTTAAACATCAAACCATCCCAGACGTGTGAGCATAAGTTTGAGCAGAAAATTCTTCATAATTCTTTCATTAATTTCATAAAAATAAGAGTAAGCTCTTATATAGAAGAGTCCCTAGGATTAGAACCCTTATTATAATCATAACCATTAAATAAAAACTAATCTAAAGGCTCATAAACACTACCTGGTCATCCAGCCTAGTAAAGCCTCAAAAAACCCTTTAAAAGTGACTCCTCTTTATGCTCGAAAACAAAAATAAAAATATCTAATGGGTCCCAACTCCTAATAATTAATAAAACAGTAAATAAAAGATTATTAGTGGCTTTAAACACACACAATAGCCTCTAAACTCCTATAAGTATCTTCTTACATGTCCTAAAAGTAAACATGATCTCCATGTGGGCCCCACAAGTGCCAAAAATGGAAAGTATTCGAATATGCCCCAAATTTGTTCCAAATCGAAACAAACTTCTTCCCTTTTGATGTACCCTTGTAAATGTCCATAGTCTTCATGTGTGGACCCTACTAACCCCATGTGTGGCTCCCACCGAGGCCTACATGTCCTCATCAATTAGATTTACCAACACACAAAGGGCACAATAGTTGATTAACACAATACACGAAAATCATATAGTACCACAGGCGACTAGTATGTAATCTTAACAGAACTAAGGCTGTCAACTATCCCCCTAAGCATCCTGATGCAGCATGCATATGTACTAGTGAGTGTGTGCATAAGGGAGTCAGACATAAATTAACAAAAGTAATGTCAAAGCATAAATAAGATTCCTACTTACACATTCGCACACAAATTCAAGCATGGTAAAAATTAAAGACCTATAAAATAATAAACAAAAAGGGATATAAATTAGATGCAAGACATAACTGAATTAGGAGATTAAACTCATGGGTAAAAGCTGCCCAGAAAAATTAGAATGGTATAAGGTGAAAGGAATCCAATGAAAACATGCAAGAACTCAAGGAAACATCTAAGAGATCATGGAAATTTGTTTAGGGACTCATTACATATGGGTTAGGCCGATTAGGGATGAATTGGCTTCAGATTTCTCAGGGATTATTGTGTATTTGCAGGATTTTATCAGTCCATAGACCAACTCATCAAAACCACCAGCACTAACTACTCATGGGATTCAAAATTAGCATTGTAGTTTCAAAGAAGTACCTCTCATAGGTTGTAGCACACTTGAATAACCTCTCTAAGATTTCAAAGATGCTAATTCCATGATCGAAATTGTTCCTGTACACGATTTGGGGTGGCCGGAATCCATGTGATTCTGTTCATGCCTTAACGCCTGCTGAAAATTACAAGACCTGGATTCACATGAAAGCAGACAGCTTTCAGAGGTTGGTATGGTGCTCTTGGATCGTCCAAGGGATAGCAATAAGCCCTCAAAAACTCAAGGCCAGACTTCCAAGGATAAGGGATTTATGTCCAATCTTGTAAGGTCCCTATTTTGGAGCAAAATTACGCCCTGATTGCCTTCTGTGGATAAATCTTGATCAAGACGTGAAGCTAGAGGATGGGGTTGTGTTTATTAGGATCATGAGAGACCTAAGATAGTTTCCCCAAAACCTTCTCTCCTAACTCCTAGTAGTTAGGAGCAGGTATTGAGTTTCGTTAGACCACCAGAATCAGTCTCTTTCATGCCTTCTGAGGAGAAACTTGGACCAGCAACAAATAGGTGGGGCTCTTAGGGATGGGACCCACCACTCTATGAATCGTACAAGGGTTCCTCACACCCAGTTGAAATCCTAGCAGTCCACTCCCAACAGTAATGGAGTTCTATGAGTTCTTGTACAGGCTGTTCTACTCGTCTTTAATGTTTGGACTGAAACCCAACTTCATAGAACCCTTCAAACAACCATTCAATTTGAAGAGTACTTCTCCAAATCTGATCTAGCACTCTAGTACAGTCCCTTGAATGCTTGATTGTTCAAAATCTTCAATGATGAAGAGTTATTGCTGAATTCTTTGCAGGTGTATCACTTTCAACACAACCACACCTGTAAATCAACTTAGAAAAAAAATATAGAAGTGAGGAAAAGAGATAGAAGACCTTTATCCAAGGGGAGGGAGTAGTCTCCATTACAACCATTAAACTAGGAACGTCCTAGACCCATTTTAGGGTTTTATGCACTCTACTTGCAACCAAGGAGGAAGAAGAAGAAAGTCTTGAAGAAAGCCAATACGTGAAAAAGAAAATTTTGTTATTCATTGCATAAAAAACTCGTTGGTCGTGTGGGGTGTTTTTATAGCTCCCACGGCCAGACTTATTACACCCTAATCATAAGAAAATACCAACCCCCCCTAGCACAATGACATCCCCAAAATAACCCTAGACTACATATAATAACCAAAACACCATACTAAGACAAAAATACCCTCATGACATGTGCTAGGATTAAAACATAAATAACATGGGCACGACCCTCCTGCGCCGTCTCTAGTAAACCTTAAACTCTTGTCTGGACCTGATGTTCTCATCACATCTAAATTCGATTCGATTAAAACAAATATGGATGCATCCTAAACGAATCAAATACGTATAATTATAAACGAATCAAATACGTATATATATACATCTGCTCTGACTAAATATTCAAATTCATTAAAGTTAATATACCATATAATGATTTATATATATCCAAATTAATGTTTACAGATAAGATGATACATATTAACAATGTAGAACCTGATGCATGGAATGCTATATACTACAACAATTATATAATACTATATTTTAAAGCAATTGCTCCTTTTTTTCTCTCATTTTTTTAATTTTTAATTTTTTTAAAATTATTCTCTCCATCGACACTATCTCTTCATTTGAATTTTTATTTATTTATAATTCTTCTTCCCTGATTCGTCCTCTTACTTCCCCCTCTCTTCCTCCTCTCTCCAGATTCATCGTTTCTTCATCCCTCTCTCCCCCTCTATCCAACCTAGCTGATCACTTTAATAAGGTAAAGGATTTTGAGCGAAAATATCTGAATGAAAAATTGATAGAGCACCAAAGTCATTAACTTTACGCCCCCAACAAAGAACAAGAGGTATGTGATTTCTCTCTCTCTCTCTCTATATATATATATATCATTTTTATTATTTCCCCCTTTTGATTTTTCTTTCACTAGCCATGCTTTATGGGGCAGAATGTTGGGCAGCGAACAAACATGTACATAAAATGAGTGTGGCTGAAATGAAGATGTTGAGATGGATGAGTAGCAAGACCAGAAAGGATAGAGCTAGGAATGAATCCATTTGTGGGAGCTTAGGTGTAGCACCAATAGGTGATAAAACGAGGGAAAATCGATTGAGATGGTTTGGGCATGTGCAACGAAGACCAATGACTGCACCAGTGAGGAGGAGTGAGACAATGCATGTTGATGGTGCTAGAAGGACTAGAGGAAGTCAAAAAATGACTTCGGTTGAAGTAGTAAGGAGGGACATGGCAAGTTATAATTTAATGGCAGATATGGTCCTAAACAGAGCGGAATGGCGGAATAGGATTCATGTAGCCAACCCCAAATAGTTGGGATAAGGCAGTTGTTGTTGTAAAAAACTGCCAAAGAGACAACATGCAACATTCACCAGGAAAGTGAACACCAGAAACAAACAACAAGAAGGAATAGAGAAAGAAAGAAAACAAGACAAACAACCAAAAAGAAAAACAAAGAACTAAATAACCACATGGGAAGACCCTTCCAAACTACCTGCCACTTAAGACTCCTCAAACAAGGGGAAATAGAGCCCCAATCCCAAAGAAGATCATACGTCCTAATCGTAAGACGATCACACAAAGACCTTGCCCTTAAAGTTGCGGAGGTTCCCTTCCTTTTAAACAACCCAAGAGATAACCCTAGGAGGAACCGCCAAATCAATTGGGAGTAACTTCCTAAGTTACTAACCTACTAACCAAAGATTAAGTCTCTAAACGAAAGCGGAAACACCCAAGCAATACAAAGGCGAGAAAGAAAGAATAACCAAATCTTCCTAACCAATTGACATGGAATGAAAAGATGGCCAATCGATTCTTCTTCCCCATGGCACAAACTACATGTATTAGCCAAGTTCCACCCTTTATTTTTTCAGGTGATCAAAAGAGTAAGAATTTTATTTGGAAAGGTAGTCCAAATGAAAAATTAATCTTTGACGGAATCCCATGACTCCAAATGCCGTTGAAGGACTGAGAAGCAGGGGCCACTAGACACAAACCCTCAGGAAGATTTGGTGGAAAAATGCTCATTCTTACAAAGCCCCCAAACTCATCTATCCCTCTCCCTATGAGGAAAATAGGCTATGTACATTATTAAGAAAGTCAAAAGCGGGAAACAATGTAAAAGCGAGGCTCAATAAATCCTTGTGAAGTGAGAAGCGAAAAATGATAATAAAGTAAATAACTATATTTTTTTTGAAAAAATTAAGGTAAATCATTGAGTAAAAAAAGAGAGGGAATAGCGTGAACAATGCCAACCTATATACAACGCCCAAAGGCGATAAAAAGCAGACAAGAAGACTAAAGGATGAAGCTGTCCCAATAAAAAAGCCATCTATGGAAAGAAGGAAGAGTCCCAAAAGAAGAAGTAGACAACCAGTCGAATAGACAGGCGACAACAAAATTCAACAAGAGAATGAGTGGAGAGTATCGTAAAAAATACGCCTGTTACGCTCCTCCTAAATAGCCCAACAAATAGCTGTCGGGATGAGATGCCACATAGCATGGCCCAAAGGACCCAAGTGCCCAATAGTTTGACCAATCCAACTTCCTAAGAGATGCCTCAACAATTCAAGCTGCACCCACACTACTGACAAACGGGGAAGGAAGAAAGCCCACATCAAGGCAGCCACCTGGCAGTGAAGGAAAAGATGGCCAGCAGACTCCCTGTCCATTTTGCACATAACGCATCGGTTGGGAATAGTGAGGCCTCTATGGATCAATTTATCGATTATATGGGCCCGATCCCACTAAAGCTCCCATAGGAAGAAGGAAACTTTGGTGGGCAAGAGCGATTCCCAAATCAACTCAAAGGGGAAGGATAAAGAAGCGGGCAAAGAAAAAACAGTTGAATAGGATTTGACCGAGAAGGCCCTATCAGGATCCAGAGTCCACAACCAAGCATCTTCCACCTCTGCATCCCCTAGGGGGTAGCCCTCCAAGAGATTAAGAAGCCTTCTCACTTCCTTCACTTCCCAATCATTAAGATTCCTTCGGGGGTGAAGATTCCAGGAGTAGAAAACTTTAAATCTAAGCATATGATCCCGGACCAAGCCTTGCTTACAAATAGCCAAGTTATAGCATTGAGGAAACAAACAAGCAAGGGAGGAGCTGGAACACCAGCGGTTGTGCTAAAAACACATTCTATCACCCTTATTGACCTTAAAGTGGATGGAATGAGAAAACTACTCCTTGCTTGCACAAATACCCTTCCAAACATTGTAACCCGAAGGACCTAGGGGGGAACAAGGCAACCAACCATTGCGGTCTTCCCCATATTTCACAGCAATCACCCGTCTCTACATAGCCTCCCTCTCAGACCCGAAACTCCATAACCATTTGCTGAGCAAAGATCTGTTGATGCCCCTGATGGGCCTGATGTCAAACCCCTCGTGACATGACGACTGACAAATATTTTCCAACTGATCCAACAAATTTTCCTATTATCTTCCCCCGAACTTCATAGGAAATTCTCCCATCATCTTTCAATCTGATCTGCTATGGAAGCCGAAATCGAGAAGATGGATAAGAAATAGATTGGAATACAAGAGAGAACATTCTTGAGCAATACTAGTCTGCCACCCTTAGAAAGCAACCTTCTCTTCAAAGAGATAGTTTTCGACCAATTATCTTTAGAACCGGATCCCAAATAGCTTTGGATGAGGCTTTAGCACCAAGATGTAAACCCGAATAAGAAGTAGGCAAGGGTGAAGTCTGGCAACCAATAAGTGAGGCCAACTCCACCAAATTGGGAACACATAATTCACCTTTAACCCTGTCACCACTTCCAGGATAAGAAGAATACTCTGCAATACCTTAAGGGGTTTAGGATCCGCATTTAGCATAAACAGAGAGTCATCCGCAAACTGAATAAAAGGGATGAAAGAGTCCCCCACCAAACAGAAGTCCTTTAACATCCCCAAAGAGTCCGCTTTGGCCACCATTCTGCTAAAGATCTCAATCACAATGATGAAAAGATAGGGGGAAAGGGAGTCACCTTGCCTCAAACCTCTACTACTCTTGAAGAATCCCTTGAGAGCTCCGTTCACAAGAAAGGAATACGAAGGAGTGAAAATGCAAATTTTCATCCAGTTTCTCCATTTAATACCAAACCCCATCTGACGCAACACCCAATCTAAATATCCCCAATTCACGTGGTTATAGGCTTTCTCTAAATCAATGTTACAAAATTAATCTTGGGGTCTCCTTTTTCACTCTAGCATCCGCACATTCGTTTGCCAATAAGGAGCAATTTGAAATTTGTCTCTCGAACACAAAAGCATTCTATGACTTAGAGATGATCTTTGGGAGGGAGCTTTGGAGACAAATGGCCAGATTCTTAAACAGAATTTTGTAGAGACAACTCACCAAGCTGATAGGACGAAAATCCTTAATCTCTGAAACACCCATCTTCTTGGGAATGAGTGTAATAAAGGTGGCACTAAGGCTCTTGTACTATTGATCCCTTTCTTAGAACGCCACCAAAGCATCCATAACCTCCTTGCCCATCATGTTTCAACATACTTTAAGAACTCTAATGGGGAAATTGTCAAGTTCGGGAGCCTTGTCGTCTTCCAAGCTATTAAGGGCATTCTTCACTTCATCCTCTGAAAAAGGGCACTCAAGCCACCTTTGATGAGCCTTATCTATTCGGTCAAAATCCACTCCTTCAATCTCTGGGCGAGATGGAAAAGGCTCGGAATATAGGTGCTGGTAATAATGCTCGATATGATCTCTAATCAGAACCGGATCATTCACCCAAGCTCCGTCCACCCTAAGTTTGCAAATAGAATTGAAAGATTTTTTCATAGAAGTAATCCAATGGAAAAAACTAGTAATCCTGTCGCCCTCCTTTAACCAAGCCACTCTGGACTTTTGTCTCCATGAGATCTCTTCCATATGCAACAACCTATCATATTCTGATGAAGCAACAAATCTAGCTAGGCAATCATCCTCCAGGTTGGAATGCCTGAGATTTCTCATATTGATGTCATGGATCTTATCAAGACATTCTTTTTTCCTAGCCTCTAAATCACCAAAGTCCGATTGCTTCCATAAAATAATCTTCTTCTTACGAATTTTCAACTTTTGGCCAAAGACAAAACTAGGCGAACTCTCGATCTCCGCCTCCACCCACTAAGATTTGAGCTTATCCAAAAAGCCCAGAATTTCAAGCCACATGATCTCAAATCTGAAAGGCTTCGGCCCGAACTAAAAATCCTTAATCTTAAGAATGATGGGGGAAGAGTCCGACCTAAGGTTAGGGAGGGCTTCTTGGGAAAACAACTGAGCCTAATCTATCTAATCCATGGAAAAAAGGAACTGATCCAATCTGCTACAGACCCTTCTATCTTGATTATTAGACCAAGTAAAGGAGGCTCCTTTTAAAGGGAGGTCCACGAGATCAAAGTTGTTCATTAAACATTCTCATTTGAGGCATCAAGCTGTGGGCCCCCAACCTCTCTCCCGGGGTTTGTTAAAGATTCTCATAAAGTCTTCGCCAAGACACCACGACAACTGCCATCGACTTCTAACCGAACTAAGTTCTTCCCAGAGTTTTACAGTAATTGATTGATTGCACGGCCCATAGACCCCTGAGAAAACCCAACTTAACCCATCCTCCTTGTTTGTACACAACATTGAAACTGAGAAATCCCCAATAAAGTAATCCGACACTTCCACAGAATTGGTGTTCCAAGCAACCACAATATCACCGACTCTACCCATAGCCGACTTATAAATGAACTTGAAAGGACGATGACCCCACATATCCTGAGCAATCCTCCGATCGAACGCAAGAAGCTTGGTTTCCTGCACACAAAAAAGATCCACTTTCCAATGAACCAACATGTCCTTCACCCCCCTGCGCTTCTCCTGCCCATCAAGCCCCCTAACATTCCAAGTAATAATTGAATCGCTCGTTGGAAACTTTTGAGATAGACCAACTCTTACTTCCCCTTCGTCTGGTGCTGCCACTCTCTCAAGGGACATAATTAACTGAGGATTGGAGGTTCCTCAATTCTCGAGAGTAACTACCCCTACTATTGCGGTTGTGAACTGGTTTGGAGTTTGTTGGTCCCCAACACCTATGCCTTTCAATTTCCCCAAAGAAGTCCTCCACTTTGTGTTTAATCTCTTTGAAAGAGACTGCCATCTGTCTCCTAACCTCTACCACTTTCTTCACCACCCATCCCGAAGGAGGGGGCAGCATAAGGATAGGATCAACATCCATAATCTAATCAAAATCCTCCAAGAGGGCTTCAGGCGACATTTCATTACGAGGAAAGTCAGGATCCAAATCCTCAAAGGAATAATCTCCCTAGTTTTTAGTAAGAACCCTTTCACCAGGATGAAGAGGATTCAAAGGATCATTAAGGGGAAGATTTCCTACGATGTCCAGAGGAGTGGAAGAAGGGTACTGCATGATTGCACAAGCCTGATCAAGGAAATCTCCCTGGGTAGACTTACTGCAACCCTCACCTGAATCCTTAGTAGGGAGGATTGACAAACCGCCTTCATCTTCGAACCGGGATCTGCCTTCCCAGTTATCTTCTTCCAATTCACAGGTCTCCTTATTGGACCAGACCTCTTTGTCTTTACCTACCCCATAAGAAGATTTAGGGGTATTAGCTGGCTGATCGTGTTCTTTTATAACGATTCCATTCTGATTGCGAGTCGATTCCTATCCGCTCATTACGGCAGTAGTATCCTCCCTGCCCTTAGTCGGCAGCCCTTTCGACTTCCCCTTTTTCTTATTACCCCTTGATGGTTGATGAGGAGAGGCCCTTACAAAATCTCCCTGGGCTTATAATCAATAATTTCAACTACAATACAATAAAGTGAATAAACTTAAAGAAAATACAAAAAACTTAAAATATATACTATGTAAATAACAAGGAATCAAGACATATAAATCAATATGCAAACCATTTATTATTAGTATGGCCAACCATACCTTAGATTTTACCATACATAAGATTTTTTGTAGTTAACTTACATCTTAGAGTTAGACTATAGAATACCTTATATATAAACCATTGGATTTGAATCTTTTCTATTGGATTGGAATAAAATAATATAAACAATAAATTTAATACTAATTTTTTTCCTATAATATTTTGTTCAATGCTAACCACATAGGATTTATATTAGTTAAAATACAATATTGTTTATTGGATCACTTCCAGTCAATACTCCAAATGTTTCTATTTGCTTCTCCAAAGGCTTCCACTCGTTTCCCTAAATAGCTTTTACTTGTTTCACTGAGCTTCCCACTACTTGGGGAAGCATAATAGAATTATTTTCCCAAACGAGCTTCGTAAGAAGCAAGCCTCTCACCTTGTACCAAGCTTCCCCGCAACTATGGTTCTGATCATAGTTTGCATTAGAAGGAAAGGAACTCCTTGAATGTCATTCGATAGCCTTAATATGATTTTCTTGATTTATTGCTAATGCATATATGCTTGAAAGAATCAAGTCCCTATTACCCACTTCAATTCTCTACTAGTCCCTCATTGTCTCTTTGCCTTCATATTCATTATTATGCTATTGGTGATGCAGGAAGAAGGTAACCGATATGTTAAGATGGGTAAAAAACATTATTCAGATGCTATTGATTGCTACACTAGGGCAATAAATCAGAAGGTGTTAAGTGATTCTGATAACTCAATTATTTATGCAAATCGTGCCCATGTGAATCTGCTTCTGGGAAACTGCAGACGTGCACTTGTGGATGCTGAAGAGGCAATTAAGCTATGTCATACAAATGTCAAGGTTGTAAGTTATGCTCTTACATAAGCATTCTTGTTTGATTCTATATTTTGGTGGATCAGTGTGTTCATGAGTTCTAAATTTTGAAGGAATCCTCATCTTGATTAGGCATTTTATCGAGCGGCCAAAGCTGCCTTGTCTTTAGATCTGTTGACTGAAGCAGCTTCATTCTGCCGAACTGGACTTGAGCAGTTCCCAAGTAATGATGAACTAAAGAAGCTGGCGAAGCAAATTGATTTACGAAAATCAGAACGTGAACAGCATGAGGCTCAAGTTTCAGAGGCTGTAGCTGCAGCTAAGGTCTGATGTTTGTACTGTATATGAACCACTTATTTTGCATCTACACGGCTTATCTGTTTTTCCTGCTAAAACTGTGCAGGATCTTGCCTCTGCAATTGAGAATAGAGGGTTGAAGCTGGGGAAGGCAATGTATCAAGAACTAACCGGAATAAGAAAGCCAATTCTAGATAAAAATCATATTCTTCACTGGCCGGTTCTTCTTCTGTATGCAGAAGTTATGTCCAGTGACTTTATTGAGGACTTCTGTGAGACTGATGTGTTCTCAGCACATCTTGACATGATATCCACTGTTATGTTGAGTTCTATTTATCTTAAAGTTAATATGCACTTGGAATTTTATAGTTGATGGCACAAGTTATTGTGATGTCCTTAGCTTCAAACATGTTTTCAGAAAGTTGCCCACCGTTACCTTGGGATAAAGATGACACTTATACCCGTGAAGCTATTGAGTTGTATTATGAGGTATGTCCTTGCATATTATTTTGGATTTGTACTTTTGGTGTTTGGTAAGTGAGTTATAGAGGTTTAAGATGTACTTGTTCAATGTTAGTAGCCCTTATCGATTCAATAGCTAGAAAAATCTCACAGTAGGCAACCATTTCTGCTGGTGTCAAAGCTGAATCAGACTAGACCTTCCATGTGGTTTGCAAGAAAGGCTCTTGACTTGGTAGATTTCACTACAAATGATAAAAATTAAAGAGAATTTGGGTATTTGCTTCTGATGATGTTTTATATTGATAAGTTGGTGCTGAGTTGAACCAAGTTTCCTGAATTTTTTGCAACTACACATTTATTGTCTGAAATCTGTTAACATTATGCGCACTAATGCACCTATCGGGGGAAAGCTTCAATTTATTTTTCTTATTCTTGTATGAACAATATGTCTACATGTATATCTGTTTGGTCTTATTGCCATGTTGGACACCCTCAACGGTTAAAATATTGGTATCAGTGACCCCCCCAAGATATGTATTGCGTATCATATTGTTATCATTAATATATATGAGAAAAAGTTGAGATTTGCAAAGATACATTAGAGGAAATCTTGTTTAATACTAAGATGAGTTTAAAATATGATCATTCAAATTATAATACTACCATTACAAAACCTTGGGGAAAAGTCTATTATAAGGTAGTGAATTAACCAACTCTTCCAAAAACTTAAGGAGTTAGGAGATACACAAATTAATATACTTCAATCCTCCTCTCCTCCAGGAGGACCACTGTTCTCTCCTGGGAACACACTTGGGGGGCTAGGCACAAGTCCACCCAATGCGTACACACATGCACAACATTTCATCCGGGAAAATACTTCCACCGGGATTCAAACTTGTGACCAAACCTACTTTAATACCATGTTGATGGTGAATTAACCAACTCTCCCAAAACCTTAAGGTGTTAGGAGATACACAAATTAATGTACTTCAACACTCTCAAGGTCCAATTCTTTCTGTGGACAGCAGTTCTTGATAGGATCTCAACAATGGATAAGCTGTGCAAAAAGGTTTCCATCTCCCAAGTGTCTGCCTTTTGTGCTACAGTAGTGGTGAATCGGCCTCCCATATCTTCATTCACTGTCCGTTCACACGGGAGATTTGGTGTGGGATAGCAAGAGACTTTGGCCTGTGTTTTATTGCTCTGTTGAACTTGGCTTGTCTCATCAAGGGGTTGGAAGACTACTGCCCCAAACAACATGGGCAGGCGGATTTGGGATTTAGTCCGTGCAGCAGTTTGTTGGTTGTGACCCTACTTTCCAAGTTATAAAAGGGCTAAGGAGAAGGTTATTTTTTAGGCAAGAAGTTGTAAGGGTTATGAAAGTCTGGCTTGCAGGGCTCTTGTGAGGGATTGGGTCCAAGCTATCAGGGGATGATTTTGTAAGGGGCTGAGGCAGGGTTGTGTGCTTGTCTTTTTGGTTTTTTTTTTCCTTTGTGGGGATTTCTCATCCCCTCCCTGTACATTCTCCTCTTTCTTTTCTTGCTAATAAATTTTTTCTTTCATTAAATAAATAAATAAAAAGTAGACAAGATTGAAGGTATACAATCAAATGTAATAAAAAAAAAAAAACTTCATTTAGTAACATAATGTGATTGTATAATAATTTGTATTCATACGACTATTTAATTTTGAAAAACCTATAAAATCTTTGCAGAGAACTATGAGTAGATCTCAAAAACTTGCTACTACTAATTTCTGTTCGAATGTGTAATTGTTTAAAATTTAAAATATTTAGCAATTATTTTTTTATAGAAATGGATTTGGTATGTATATTAAGCATGCCCTAATCATGCATATGCAAGTGAAATATCTGAGATTTTTTTGAAAGTTTTTATGTTGCCCTAGAAAAATAAATGAACATGTTATATTTCACTATAGTGTGATCAAAGATCTTGGGAATTGATAGATCTTCTATAGACCTAAAATCCTAAGTGATGTAATCCATTTAGGGTGGATCCCTGATGCTGTACAAGGGAGAAGATATCAAAAATTGATGTGAAATAATTTCCAAGGCTTCAAATAATTTAAAATAAAGGTGTGGAAGCAAAATAAATCAATAATTGAATCTAAACTCACAAATAACCAAGAAATCAGAGAATAAAATTTAAGAAAAGATGTTAGGATGTGAAAGAACAAAAAAAGATGAGAAAATAGAAGAACAGGCCCAAAAGGGTATTTTTGTAAATTTGGACAGAAAATTAAAAAAATTGCCAAAATGCCCCTTTGATATGTCAGAAAATTCTGAAATTTTTATGGCCGTTTCTGTCGTGTTCCAGGGTTCTATAGTTAAAATTTCATAAAATTCTGATAAAATTTGATGTAACAATCAAATAATTTTAGAAAAATTAAAGGTTCTTTAATGGAGGTTTCAAGAGAAGGAAGAAGAAGAAGAAGAAGAAGAAAGATGAATAATGACAAAAGAATGAGACAATAGTAGTATAAAAAGAAAGAAAAACTTAGGAAGAAACTAAGAGATAAAGAAAATGAATAGAGATATACCTTGAAAGAGAGAGGGAGCTTACGGCTACACCTATGGAAGAAAAGAGAGGGAAGTCTTGAGTGGTATCAACCCTTGGAAAAGAACATGACTACAGCCATACCTTGGGAACACCCAAATCTTCTAAAATTTGTTTATTTTTCAGTATCAAATTATGGGGGAGGGGTTGTCTTTAAATAGGCTTACAACCTTAAACAATTAGAACTTACTAAAATTAGGAACTTCCTAAAAATCCTAAACTTGTTAACCAAGTTTTCTAAAATATTAAACTTTCTAAAAACATTTATAACTTGATGCACAAGTTTTCCTAATTCCTAGACTTTCCAAAACATAAAATTTCCTAAAGTCTAAATTACTAAAACTTAAGAATCTCTAAAAAAAACACTATTCCCATTTTTATGACACCCCCTTAGTAATTTGGACATAACTTTCTAAAATCACGTCGGATTTGCACAATCTTGGTCTCATTAGAAAGGTAACTGAATAACCTATCTAATGACTCCAAAATCAAGCCTAAAAGTTGAGTGTTGGTCATAAAAAAATTGGGTCTAAAGTGAAAAACGGGATTACAACTGAAACCCAAAAAAACTAAACTAACAATGACACTATTGACCTTATAACAAAATTAACTCACCCCTTAAATAATTAAAAGAACCCATACATAACACAAGACTTGAACCTTGCTCTCTTATGTGGTGGTAAATACATAAGTTGCATGATGTTGTCTGCATCAATCCCCTAAATGTAATTTTGGAATCATACTTTTAATCAGGGTCATTTTTGTTTTTTTGACATCTGGGGTTTGATACTTTGATTAGATAGATATGTTGGGTGCATGCTTGGTCCAGTTTTGGTCTCCTTTTTTGGAGCTTTTTTTTAAAATTTTTTTAAAATAATTGATATTAGTATATTTAATCTGTTGAAGGGGCTTATGTGTAAAAGGGTTCCAATGAGAGGTCTTTCTGAGGATTTTGTTACTTTATAAGGGGCTAGGCTGATGCTTTTAAAGGGATTGAGCTTGCTATACATGGTATTTTAGTCTTGCTTGGAGAATTTCTTCTTGTAATGCTGTTTCATCATTTGGTTAGGGATTTTGGCATTATGAAATATACTGTTGTGAGGATTTGATCCTTCAATGCTCTCCAATATCCTCTACTGCTGTGTTTCGCGGGAAAGGACAGCAATACGATGAAGCTGGGCTGTTGTACCAATTTGGCTGCTCAGATCTGGAGGTTGGGATGTGGCCCATTCAAACATTTTAATTTTCTTTATTATTATTATTTTTAAATAAAGAAGATGTTTTAATATAAAGGTGACTAGAAGATTCCCTAAAGTGTACAGTTCTGAAGAATAAACCCCAACTCTACAGATTTACGAACAACAAAAAAACTAAAATACCGAACAAAAAAAAAAAAAAAAAACTACTCCAAAATACAGCTAAATATGCCCCTCCCATTCCCTTAACAATTCTCTCCCGTCAAATTCTCAAAACCCTTGCAACAAGAAGCCCAAAAACAAATCTCTTTTCTTTTGCTCTATTTAGGATATATAAGAAGGGTTCCAATAGTCTTGGAAGGCTCTACCACTCCTTTCCAACCTAATTGATCAACAAGCCACCGCTTATACCAACAACCATATAGACTTTCCTGTGGCACCAACAGCTGTCCTCTTCCATCCATGAATGAGGCTATTCAGATCAGCTGGAAACCCACTGCAAGACAAAGTGTCCACTGAAACTTGAAACCCCGAGACACTCCCATTGCTTTGTTGCTGCATTTCCATGTGCACGCATTCAACAGGACTTCTTGTTTTTCTAGCAAGTTATCAAAAGATTAGCTTGTTGAATTAGTTTTTCTTCATTTGGAGCATTATTAGAATGTCCACTGCTGTGTTTGTTCTATTTCTACCTGTTATTACTCTTGCTTACATTTGATTCATCTTACAATACCTCTTTCATATGTGTGTCAGCAAAGAAGAGAGATTAACTTTACCTCCCTCCCAAATAGCAGAAAAGTAAAAATAGACGTTCAATCTCAATCTGTTTTTTCTCCCTTTTGATTTAGAATTTGATTCTTAATTCATGCTAGTCTTTTAGGTTTTGGTAAGAAAGTAGTTGAGAAGATTATTTGCTCGAAAGAATAGAAAATAAGGAGAAATTAGATTGCAAAGTTGGGTCTAAAAGCCCCACCTGCTTTGTAGCATACAGTATTGCTGCATATCGCTAAGTATCTATGTAAGGGTACACTACAATATTGCATGAGAAGTTATGAATCATGATGATACTGATATTCCAACACTGTATCGTATTTGTATTTTCATGATACTGATACGATATGGAGCAATATTTTGAATTATCGCCTCTGTATGTTAACTGTAACTTACGTTCATGAATTGTCTTTGAGTGTGCTTTGGAAGCTGTTTGCTTCATCAACCCCTTGAGTTGACTAAGCCAATTTGTCTTGGGTGAGACTTATGATAGATTATTGAGTTCTGTTACGATGTTACTGACTGATTTTTCATTTTGTTATTAGTAGTTAATGTTAACCAGAAAACCATGGACGAGATCTCCTTATGTATGGAATATGTCTATGCAATGCCCTACTAAATTGATGCACCGCTAGCCAAATCTACTAACAAGCCTCCAAGGTTTAATTGACCAGCTTGCTGGCTTCAAAGTTCTGCTGAAGGAGCTCTCTTCAATTTCAAGAGGACTCCCACGAACAAGACTTTTGACTCCTTTAAAACACCTTAGCTTCTGCCTCTTTTGAGTTTGCCTATCCAACTTTTCTCTAAAGGATAACAAGTGTATTTTATCAACTAAGAAGAAAGAATCTGATGTCCCAGCCTCCCAGGCCCACTTACAGGGGACAAGGATGAGGGGAATACGTGAAAAAGCTATCGAGAAGGACATACAATCTCAAAATCTCATGGCAAAGATATGATCCTATCTATGTATCCTCTCTAGAGGCCCCTATCAGGCTAACTCATCCACAAGAGAGTTGGTAGATCTCATCCACAAGAGAGTTGGTAGATCTCGGCATCTAGTGGAATGAGGTATTCGGTGAAGAGGCTAACTTACAAAATGAGCGAACCTCCGTGGGCCTCTCTATCACCTGAGACAAACCATTTGATGACAATTGAGGAGTTTCCCTCTATCAGTAACCTCTTGCTACCAAGAGGAGTGAGCATAACCCGTGAAGCGTCGGCCAAAATTTCAATCCTAAGAGAGTCACCCACTCCAATTGGGCTGGAGAAATGAAGATCACCAACCCTAACCCATCTTTGAAAAGACTGCCAGTGCCTAAGGGACCTGGGTCTTCCAAGGATTACCATTTAAGTTGAATCTGATGGTATTCTTTGGAGGAGGAAGCCAAGGCCTGACTTATCACTTGAGGCAGTTGGGGTGTGAACCAATGATGGTGGACCAATCCTGAACAATTGAATCCATAGAAACTCCCCAAAATATGTCTACAGTAACCACCCATTGTGTCACTCTAGTGCTAATCTGTTCAATGATGTCCTGAAGAGAGTGCCTGATATCACGAAAGGTCTTATTGTTATCCTTTTCCCAAATACTCCATTGGTCTGCCTTAAAGAAATTTTCACATCAGATTGCCCCTAGTCCAACTTGTTCGGATAGAACCTTCAAAATGCATGCAGACAAACTTAACTAAAGGCTTGCTATGAACTTACAGCATCCTAACAATATCTGTCACTTCACAGCCTCCCTACAAATATAGACGTGCCATCAGCTTGCACCTTTTTCATTCTGTCCTTAATAGTGATTCTTTGTCATTGATTCATTAGGCAGGTTCTGGTGTTCTTTTACCCAAAAGTGAAGTTCTTCGGCATCTTCTAGAGGGGACTGCAGGTTCTCTTGCACTTGCAGAAAGAATTTGTGATGAAGTGGAAGATACTCGAGAGTGTTCAAACCATGACATCTCTGGAGGTAACATGCTTCTTCATCTTCCTGTTTTTATGTCTTTATGTGAAAGAGCACTTATATGGTTATCATTTCTCATTATCAATAGCCTTTTGAAATTAAAGGGATGTTAATATGTTATTTTGGAAGATGTGCAAAATTTTATTTTTGCTGCAATGTGAAACTGGAGAAATATATAGGCAGTTTTCATTATTCAGTGTCGTCTGCTTGTACATCAACATGCTTTCAGTTGCGGAATATTTTTATCCACCAAGTTACCACTATAATCCATGCCCTTAAGTTATGAACATCTATTTTAGTTGCAACAAAAGTAAACTTCTGTTTAACACCTCAAAACACACAAAATCAAGCCTTATGTGGAATGAGAAGGAAAAAGAAAAACAAAAGATGAAAAAGAGAGAATAGAGGTGTTTTTTTCTGGCATTGGACATCGACTTCATAGCACTTATATGTTCTTTCTAAAAAGCAAAGTACATATGTATCCTCATTCCTCCATGCACACGTAAAAAATAGAAGAAAATGACTATCCATCCCTGTCAGCAGAAAATTTAAAATCCCACGAGGTCCACAATCCCTTTTGCTAAAAATGTAAATGAATTTAAGTAATGTTTGAGGAAAAACTAATCAACATGTGTATTTTCTCTCCACTCAAGTGTATTATTTATCTATGCTTCAAAGGAAAATCCATGTGATGTAGGACCAAATGGGAATAATCCCGACATGATACTTTTCAGGAGCGCATGATTGGCTCTTTGGGTCTTCCAATTGGGACCATCTCCCATTCAATTCTTGGATTTTTGAATGGGATGGATTCATCTTCAACCCTAATGGCCCTCCCTAGATTGTGCTATGTGGTTTTTGTGTTAGCGTTCCTCATACTGCTTGTATTGCTTTGGATTTTGTAGGAATACAACTTTGATGTCTAAAACAGCTTTTACATAGGATCAGCTACAGTAAAAATAACAGAAAATTAAAGAATTGAGAAAGAGAAGAAGATGCCAACTAGAAATCACACTAGTTGCTATCTTGGCAATCACGCCTAGGGTTCATGTCAATCACACATCCAAAAGCTTTTGCAATTTGCTGCATGCAATCTTCATTCAATTAATCAATAATTAATAATAAAATTTTTAGCTACTATAAAATTCCATATCGTAGAATTCCAAATCTCAATCTAACTGAACTTTCTAAACAAATATAACTCTAAAAACTCAAATCTTGTCACAAAGTGATACCATGCCAGCATTTTGGACTTAACCTTTTCAAATCTTATCGGATTCATAGGATCTTGGACTTTTTGGAAAGGTAACTAAATGACCTTTCAAATGACACCAATATCAAGCCAAATGGGTATGATTTGACATTCCAAAATAAGGCAAAAGACAAGTGATGGAATTAGATCTTTCGCATTCATAAAAAATGAATAAAACCTATTCTACCTAGAAATAAATTAAAATCTCTAAACAAATTAGTAAGAGTGGATTTGCGTGAGAAAGTGTTGAAATGTGCTATGGTGTGTAGGAGGAAGAAGGAGAGAAGAGAGATGGGGAAAACATATGGAGGGTTATTAAGCCTCTCCCATATGTATTCTATATATTCAAAAGGAAAAAAAGATACATCTCTACATGTGAGTATTTACAAGTATACCCTTATACACATAAACTCTTACATACTGTATTATAATATGTTCTCATGTACATCAATCCTCTCCCTCAAGATGGTATGTAAATATTGTGCGTACCCAGCTTGTCAACAATCCTATTAAAACTAGGACTATATAGGTCTTTGGTGAACACATCGGCTAACTGGTCTTCAATTTTCACGAAGGGAATACATATCTGTTTGGCTTGTAATTTCTCCTTGATGAAGTGTTTATCTACCTTAATGTGCTTGGTTCTATCATGTTGGACATGATCATGGGCAATGCTAATTATAGTTTTATTGTCACAGAATAACAACATAGGTACTTGAAACTCCTTAAGAAGGCCACGAATCCATAGCATCTCACCGATCCTGTGTACTATGGCTCGAAACTCTGCTTTTGCACTTGATCTTGTTACAACTGGTTGTTTCTTGCTTCGCCAAATAACAAGATTGCTTCCCACAAACGTGTAATAGATAGAAGTGGATTTTCTATTTGTCACT
This sequence comes from Platanus orientalis, assembly GCA_025762735.1. NCBI lineage: Eukaryota > Viridiplantae > Streptophyta > Magnoliopsida > Proteales > Platanaceae > Platanus > Platanus orientalis. Next base: position 7,658,093 of record JAOXJP010000001.1, read on the forward strand.
GATCCTGCTCAATCAACAACTGTAAAGGTTTTAACATAAGATCCTGTTGCCGACCATACAAGAGTCCTTGACCTGGGCTCTTTTTTAAATATCTTAGGATGCGGTGTATTGCCTCAAGATGCCTTGTTGTAGGGGCATGTATAAACTAACTAACCACCCCAATTGCATAAGAGATGTTTGGTCTAGTCAAGGTCAAATTAATGATTTTCCCCACTAGTCTCTTGTAACAACTGATATCAATGAGCCGGTGGCCTTTATCTGCCTGCAAATGGTTATTAGACTCAATGGGAGTCTCACAAGGTCTACATCCCAGAGTCCTAGAGGAGATCTAACACATGCTTGCGCTAGGATAGGAATATAGTATTCTTCGATCTTGCAACTTTGATTCCAAGAAAAAATCTGAGAGGCCCCAAATGTTTGATCTCAAACTCCTTGCCAAGAAAAGCTTTCAGGTTGTTGATCTCATACTGATCATTACTTGTAACCACAATATAATTTACATTAACAATGAGAGTTGTCACTTTTCCTTTATGATACTTTACAAAGAGGGTGTGGTCCGTTTGACACTGTTTATACCCATTCTTAAGCATGACACTACAAAAACTCTCAAGCCATACTTTAGGGGATTGCTTAAGCCCATACATGACATTTTTTAAGTGACATACTTCCCCTTTTCCAGTAGAGTGCAGTAAATCAGGAGATAACCTTATATAAACTTCTTCTTCAAGGTCACCATGTAAGAAGACATTCTTGACATCAAGTTGGAACAAGGGCCTTCCCTGGTTAACAATAATAAAGATTAAGATAGGAACTAAATTCATCCTTACAATAAGGTAAAAGATCTCATGATAATCAACTCCATATATCTGTGTATGGCCCTTGGCTACTAATCTAGCCTTATACCTCCTTGCCGTGTCATTAGGTTGCAATTTTACAATGAACACCCATCTACAACCTGTAGGTTTTTTCTCATATAGGAGATCTACAACATCCCATGTTCTGTTATTCTCTAAGGTTTGCATTTCACCTTCCATTACTCTTCTTTAGTTAGGTTGAGATAAAGCTTCTGATACACCCTATGGAATAGAAACAAAAGACGAAGAGGTGCAAAAAGCCGTAAACTCAAGAGAAAAAGATTCATAGCACGCATGGTTAGCAATAGGATGTTGTGTACAAGAACCAATACCCCTCCTAATAGCAATAGGAAGATGAGAATTATCACAGGGCATAGTAAGAACAACACTTAGAGATGAGGAAACCGGTTGAAGAGGTTCATGAAATTTAGGGACAATTCTCTTCTTACTATGTCGAACAAACACATGAGTGGAATCTTTTACCCAAGCCTTTTTTTGATTGGTTGTCACTGAAGCATTTGCTTGTTCAATCTCCCCCTGGCTACGATATCTATAAACATAAAAAACATATGAAGGGGCTGGTAAAGGAAGAGCCAACTCATATTCTCGTTCAGATCTACTCTCCTCTTGAAGATGAGGTTTGTTGGTGGAGAAAAAGGAAACACTCTCATGAAATGTGTCATCTATGGATACAATGCACTTCCGAGGAGAGGGGTGATAACATTTGTAGCCCTTCTGGTTTTGAGCATACCAAGAAAGAGAGACATTTAAAAGCCTTAGGGTTTAGCTTGGAATGATCATATTTAGGAACATGGACATAACATATACAACCAAACACATTAGGAGGAAGGGAAGATTTAATAGTAGAACACAAGAAAAGTTCAATGGGATGTTTAAATCCCATAGTATGTGAGGGAATACGATTTATCAAGTAAGCAGCAGTCTGCAGAGCATTAACCCAAAAAACTTGGGGAACATGCATATGACACAATAAGGCATGAGTGATTTCAAGGAGATCATAGTTATTTTCTTAGCAACCCCATTTTTCTCGGGAGTACCAGGACAAATAGTTTGATGGAAGATAGCATACTAAGAGATATAAGAGGAAAAAAAATGAGACATATTCCCCACCATTATCGGAACGAAGAACCTTGAACTTAGTGTCAACTTAGGTTTCAGCTAATTTATGAAATAACTTAAATGCTAAAAACACCTAATTCTTGGATTTCAACAAGTGAATCCAAGTAGCATAAGAGTAATCATCAATAAAGGTCACAAAATAACGAAAAACTAAACAAGGGAACGAGAGCAGGTCCTCAAACATCAGAATGAATAAGGGAAAATGCATAGGAAATGCGACTCGTATTGAGGGAATCAGAGGAATGACAATGTTTGGTTAGCTCACAAGTTTCATTGTGGAAATCGAAAGCAGAAGAGCATATTCCCATAAAGAACTTGCGTAACATGGGAAATGAGATATAGCTAAGACGAGAATCCTACAGAATAAACTGATCACACTAAGAAGTAGATGGGGGAATAAAAGATGAGGGAGATGATGGAACTAGAATGACAAGAGATGGTGTCTATTGAGCTGTAGAGGCAATGGATAAACAACCATCCATAAGATGCAAACCTTGATCCTTATGGCCTTTACCAATCGCCATCCCTGATTGCAAGTCCTGGAAAACACAATAGGAAGGAAAAAAAAGTAACACTGCAATTTAAAGCTTTGGTAAGATGACTAACAAAAACTTGGTGTAAAAGAAATGCAACTAGTACCAGTTACAAAAGACAAGGAGCCGTCCGCAATACATACCATGTCTCTGCCAGAGCAGACCTGATAAGAAGAAAAAAGACTAAACATATTGGTCATATGATGAGAGGTCCCAGAATCATTGATCCAGGGATGATTGGGCAAAGAGCTACGAGATGAGATAGAAGTACCGGAACACTTGGAGAAGACACCATCAGGCGGAAATTGTGTCATAACTGGATGCCAAATACAAACCACGACAAATCACCACATAGTGTACTATAACCAATACCACCAAGAGGCCAAAGCTGCACAAGACAAAGGCATAGAAATACTCAATAGCAAGTACCAAACATCCCCAAGAACGACACCAATGTTGCTGCTACCGAGCTCAATGAAAGGACCACCACAACCAACACAAGCACAATATCACGGCCTAATACAAGGGATGCTATACACATGAAAATATCAATAAGCACCAAAAAAAACATTGCAATGGCCCTAAAGCACAGCAACCACAAGGTACTCCAATAGGAAAGCAACAGACTGCAAGAGAAGGCACACACAGGCCTTCGAAAGCACTTCAACCAAGCCCAAACCAAAAGCGCAGTTTATAAGTACCCTGAATACATCCTATGTATACAGTCTGATAAATCCCAACATAAACAATCAACCAACGCAGCAAGATAGCTCAAATACAACACATAAGGCCCCGACATCAACACAAGGTCTCCAAAAGCTTCAAAGAACAGTTGATGACACCTCTAATAGCTCAACCATGAAGGCACACGACTGTACCCTGAGCTGAACACACATGATAGAAGCCCCAATAACTTAGCTGAAACACATAGAGGGCATCCAGCCAATACAAAGCAAAAGTAGAACCTCACACCACGTAGGAAATACAAAACGAGCTCATACCAAAGCATAAAGCAACAAAGAAGCTAAGAAAAAAAATCGAACAAAGAACAACACTCGGTACTGTTGGTGGTAAGGGAAGGTCATGAGAATCAACACCACGAACTCAATAGGCTATCAAAGCAAGGGAAACTTGTCCCAAATGATGCGTCTGACGGTAAGGGAGTAAAACTAGTATAAATCACCACCCAAAAATTAAATAGAAGTGTTGAAGTAGATTAATTTTTGTTATCTCCTAACACCTTAAGATTTTGGGAGAGTTGGTGATTCAGTGTTAACATGGTATCAGAGCCAGGTTAGGTTGTGAGTTCGAATCTTGTGGAAGTAAAAGTATTCTCCTAGACGTAGTACTACAAGTGTGTGCATGCGTTGTGAACTCGCACCTGGTTCCCCAAGTGTTCCCAAGAGAGAACAGTGTTCCTC
>JAOXJP010000001.1:7667736-7687765 GCA_025762735.1 Platanus orientalis
TTAAACACTTATAAACCATTATACTTCATTACACACTTGGGTATCAATAGTTGGGAATCGGTACCCTCGTGACACACGTTGTCGTACATGTCTAGAATATTAAGTGTTAGAGGTTGATAAATAACACTACACATTGCACAATAAAGCTACAAATCCATAGATAAAAAATATAATCAATGTTAAAAATGTATAAGTATGTAACTAAATAGGACATCCAGTTCAAGATGTTCTACTACACTTATACATGAACATGAGTACATGACTACATGTTTGATGTAATTTTCTGGTTTTTTTCAAAAAAAAAAAAACTTTTTTTATTAAAAATTAACAGCAGAAGAAGTTAGAAGAAGAATGAGTAGAAAAAGAAGTACTCAATCAAGAGAGAAAGAGGAAGAGATGAGAGAGAACACAACCCTAGCCGTAGCTTTCAAAACCTAAAATCTTTATTCCAAATTCAATGTCCAATACATGTGTCGAACCCCCATTTTAAAGACCCTAAAGGCACAAACTTTAAAAGTTTCTAAAATTAGAAACCTTGGACTCTTAGCAAAGAAATCCTAATAATACTTTATAAAAACAAAAACAAGTTAAAACATAAAACTAAAAGGTGGACCCTACTTTGACTCCTTGACTCTACCTAAAATACAAAAATATCATTGGCTTTAATTGGCCTTATTCCCTAAATTACCCATGGCAGACTTGCCTTATTACAAAATTGACCCATTCACACATACTACCCCACTCGGCTAGCATTCCTTGAGTTCTTGGGCCTCCAAAGTGAGTACCTCCAAAGCTAGCATCCCAAGTCAGTGCTGCTGCATCACCCCATCCCCCCACCCCCCACAGCATGCACACGCGCGCACACACACACACAAACAAAATAAATAAATAAAAAGTTTCACTAACAAAAATACCAAGCATGCCCCAACAAAAAACTAGAACCAACCCCCATGTCTGAAATATCTAAAATCGTAATCTCCCACCAAGCCCATACCCAGAGCCACCCATATCAAAACATTCCAAGAGAAATCTACCTCTCCAACCTCAAAGGCCCATACCCAGAAGCCACCCATATCAAAACATCCCAAGAAAAACCTACCTCCACATCCTCAAAGGCTCATACCCTTTTATCAACAACCACTTAATCAAAATGCCAAATTTTTCATCACCCCCAAGAAGAGCAGCTTCCACCCTTGAGTCAAGGACTATTTACTCTCCCATCATTGAAAACGCAAACCTATCATTCCTCACGAAAAACCATACCAGCACAGCAGACTCGACAAATGGAATTGCCTAACCCAAATGTGATCTAGGTTAGAAGCCTCATGAAGGGTGGGTGCCAAGCACAACCCCTGCCCCTTTTTACCCATTTTGAGCTAGCTTATTTACAAGCATCTTCCATCCAAAGCACCATTCTTGCTTTGGGCTCTATCGATACCACTTAACTCTTCCTCTCTTATAACTGATTATTGCTACCATGATTCAATAGAGACCATGCTTAACTCAGTTGAAAAGTTGTATAGTTTTGTCAATTTCTGGATCTATGTATCCTAATTTATTATAAAGACTATGAGCAAAGAAAAAAAATATCATATCCCAAGCCTTGTCCAAACTACTAGGAATAGGCTATGGAAATTACATTTTAGCATTTCTTTTCCCCTTATTTTGGTATGATTGTTCACCGTTTCAGTATAATATCCAAGAACTTTTCATCAATTTATGTGTAAGCCCTCAAATCCCTTCTCAATAACTCAGACCAAATCCTTTTTTCTCTACCCACTATCCCTTTTAGAGCCATTGACTTACAAGTTACAACTATGTGTTCTGTAGCATCATGCAGTCAACAGCTTGGATTTTATACACCGACCCCTAACCTCCGCTGAGGGTCAAACGGGCGGAAACATCAGTGACGAAAGTGATTTTCACTTTTTGGGGGCGAGTGTAAATCACTTCTGACGCTGATGTGGCGGCCCCTTGACCTAGGCGTTTTCTACACCAAGCGTAGAAAAGCCTCGCCATGCAGTCAAAGGTCTTCAGTACACATGAACAAACCATCTCAATTAACTTCCCTTCAATTTATGACCTATTGGAGCTAACTCCTAGGTTCCTTCATGTGCACTCATATATGATTGCTTTCTTACTCTTGCTAGTGGTGTTAAAATGCCTAGGTGAAGCTAGCCAATAGACCTGGCAGCTCGTCTAGGCCCCTAGGCATTCCCCGATAATTTGGGCAACTCTAAATAACTTAAAAGACATTTGATCCTTTTCATTGGTAATGAAAGTCATATTTGCTAAATAAAAAGAATATACAATTACAATTGCAACAATAAAGCTCATGAACACAATTATGCAACTCAACTCAGGAAAGCCTTATCCCAGCTATTTGGGGTCAGCTACACGAATCTTGTTCCACCATTTTACTCTATCTAGGGCAAGATCTGATATTAAAAAATAAACCATTAGATCTCTACTCACTACCTCAACCCATAAACATTTTTAGCCTTCCCCTTGTTTGATGCAGGATGACCTATCCTAATTCCTATAGGTTATGGACCAAAATGAAAGTCCAAATATTAGGGTTTTGACAAATAGACAAATTAGAACCTCAAATTTAGATAAAACTTTGGTTGAATTTAAACCATGTCTCAGAAAGTCAAAATGGAGTGAACTTTTATATGGCAATAGATTTATAGATAAGAAAGAAACCAGCAAAATTTCAGATTAAACATAAGAGTAAAAGTATATAAACACTTCAAAAGTCAGGTCTGTCTCTAGTAACTCAGCATAACAGCAACTAAAAGAGCTTAACAAACTTGGGTAAACAATTTAGAATGTCATAGAAATTGGTAAACAAATAATAAAAAGGTAAACAATAAACTCAGAAAGTTCCAATTGATTTGGACAAGTATTGAAAGTTCAAACTTAAAGAAATTCAGACTACTGTCCAGAGTAATAGCATCAAACCAGAGAATATAAATGGTGTTAAAAGAAGTAATAGAAGAAGAAAAAAAAAAACCCAACCAGCACCAACCAACTGGAGGCTATTAGCAGCACCAACTACAAATAAGAGATCCCACAGCACCAACCAATAGGAAGAAGAAGAAGCACCAACTTCAACTTGGGGTTTCAATAAAACTGTTGCATACGCTGAGGACTATATCCCTTTATATAGAATTACATCACCCTTGAAAATAGGTATTAACAAACCCTAGTTACTAAACCCAAAAAACCTACTTATTAAAAAGACTTAACTTGGGAACCAAGACTAACCAAACTATCCATAGGCCTTTTAGCTATATTGTTCGCTTACGTAAAAGATCTTTCTGACTCACTTTATTACAAGATTGCCACAAAAAATTCCCTAATCTGCCCCAGTTTTTCCAGTAACCTCTTGGACACCCCATGATCATCTAATTTCTTCTTGATGATTGGATGCTCGTACATCATTGTCCTTTTAAAGCCTTCAACTGGCAACATACTAGTACTCACTGGTGCAGTCATTGGTCGTCTTACCACATAAAGAAATAATATGTCAACTTTCCCTCACTTTGTAACCTATTACTATTACCCCTAAGTTCCCACGAGAGCATTCATATCTAATTCTATCTTTTGTAGTATCACTTCTCATCAATCTTGGCAACCTCATCTTAGTTACACACATTCTTTAAATACATGCATACATATATAAGAAGAGATCTGCATATAATATCTACATAACCACTTATATACAATTATCAATTATTCAATTGCCCGAAATATCAGCAAACATCTAATATAGCATCACCTTGGTGGCCTGTTGCCTAACCCCCAGGGTTCCCTAGGCACCCTAGGCAACTGCCTTTGACAACAATGGCACTCACACAAGGGCCTAGGAAAATACCTAATTATTGAAATGTCACCAACGGGCATACAAAACATTGTAGGATACATATTGAAATTCTAACTACATAATCCTAGAGGGGGGCTTGAATAGGATATAATTAAATTTTTAATTCTTTTACCCCTTTTTACTTTTAATTAGGTTGATTCGTGTTGTTCAATTTTAATTCAACTTAATTATAGTGTTTGGTGTTCAAATGCTAATGATTGCAAGTATGAAAATGTAAGTGACAATCACACAAAGATCACACAACACAACACAAGAATCTATAATGGGTCGGTCACACTAGGGCTTACGTCCACTTTCAACTACTCAATTTATTAATCAACACAATGATTACAAGGAATGAGCAAACCTTAATTAACGTGCTTGAAATGACAATTTTATTGAAGAGAAGGAAAAAAAACTAAAATACAACAAGGGGAGAAGCACCTTATATGCAACACTCCAAAAAGGTCCCACTTTGATTTGTTGACATTAAAATTACTAAAATACCCTTGACAACAATGCCTTATGACAAAAATACCTTCAAACTAAAACAAACCCAATTTAACCCATGGCACAAAAGGCATTATTACATGATTATCCCACCCCTTATAACACTTAACCTAACCCATATTTTGGCCCCATCTTGAACTTGATTCTCATGTAAATTGGCACAGAAAATAACCTCTTGATTATATCTGCATCATTAGGTGTTCCCAAGCAGCTTTTAGAGTTGTGTCTTTCATTTTCCTACTGTCTTCCAGGGGTCCTTACATATGATCAACTAGCTGGAAAGAAGGTGCTTCATTGAGAATAGCATATGTTAGAGGTTATTGCTTATACTTCATCTAGGTTCCTCAGATGTCTAGTGGTGACTTAACTCTTATCAAAAGTTTGAGAAGCTTATTAAGAACCATCTTCCTTTGCCTGATCCTGAGTTGCCAACTTCTATAAATGATAACTAAGATGCATCAATTAAATATCTATTGAATCAGACAATACAATTATAGCAAGCACGACAAACTTCACCTTCAATCACTTAAAACTTCAGAAAATATATAAAAAAAAAAAAAAAAACCATTGCATATTCCAAAGTAATGAAAGATTGCCCCAATAGAAAAAATACAAACACGATAATGTGAATAAGTTGTGGAAACCTAAAATTACCTGGTTCCTAAACATAATACAACATCAGCCATCCTGCAGTGCTTCTCTGCAAGATCCATCTCCTTTAGAGGCAATGCATCCTAGGGGAAAGAAAAGGGAAAAGGAGGGAGAGAGAGAGAGAGAGAAAACAAACTCATTAGCACTAAAAATTTCAAAATAAAATACTGATGCCAACCATTTGACCTTTTTTTTCTCCAGATAGTTGAAACAATTGCATTAGATGAGATTAAGTCAAACTTTGGCAAGGAGATCCCTTAAATGGATAAGTTAACTAGTATGTCTCATCCCCCTATATAAGAACACGTTACTGCCAAGCCATAGGCAGACTATTATTGTGGTACACATACCCAATACCCATAGGCCCCTCTCTCTCTCTCTCTCTCTCTCTCTCACACACACACACACACACACACACAAACAGAATCAATAAGTGTCCAAATGCCTCAATTTTCCAATAATCCCAAAATTATACAATTCAGACAAGAAATGGAGGAGCATTGACTGAAATGCATATTAGGTGTAGATCCATGAAAATTACTAGCTTTGGTTTGTTCATTTTCTTTGGTATTTAAAAAGGAGTTGGTATAGTGTTACTTTAGAAAAATCAAATTGTTAAATATAATTCAAGAAAGTATCAAGGTATTGCTTTTGAATTTATTTTTATAGTTGTAGGATTAGGAAACCAAAACTTGAATTTTTAGCTACTTGAGACATTTACAGAAAATTAGAGTTGGTTTAGGATAGTTTAGAAGTTGTTCAGGTCAGTTTTTTGAGTTTGTTTAGAACTATTTTTAGAAGTAATTATGTCGGCATAAGATTTTGGTCTAAGAATGTAAACACGATATCTTATTTTTCCTGGTAGATAAATACAAGAATACTGCTTTTAATTTGCGAGTTTTTGTGAGCCTCCTGAGAATACTACAACTTTTTTGAGAGTTGAAAGGATGAAAATGACCATATAAAAAAAGAGAATGAAAGAAACAAAGCATCAAAGGTTGACTATCAGAATGAGTATTCTTGGAATATTTTCTTTCAAATCATAATCTTCTCAAGATACAAAGTAAATAAATGATCGGCAAACAATTCTGTATATCTTTACACAACCACAACGCAACAAACCAAAAAAAAAAGTTACCTCCCAGTCAAGAACTGTGTCCTTGAGTTTTGCTCCACAGTTCACATCAGAACAACGTCTTGATGTCTCCTTCATTCCAATAGTCTCCACCTCAAAATCCCGCAAATACCTTTATAAATTATGTTCATTAAATTTTTAAAGATGAAATAGAGTATTTCCAAAATATTTACTTTGCATTAAACATTAAAACCAGGCTATAGACTCAAACACATCATGAATAGCCCTAAAAGTATCAAAAAGAAAACTGCACAATCATAAGTTGCAGTAAAGATCAACTCTTACTCTACTCCACAAGAAGGGCAAAGTTCCCTGAAGGAATTCCCATGTAATTCAGCAAGTTTATCCCTCGGTATTCCAGATCGAAGATGGAGGCTGTCCACATTCTGAAAAAATAAATTTCAAGGTTGAGCAAGTATTAACATTTAAGGCCCAGTTTACAATGCTAGAAAGGACAAATGCAAATAGGCAAGAGAACATTGAAACTCAAAAAAATACAGCACCATCAACTTATAATGGTGCAAATGCCACTTCGGCATTTTGAGGCGGGGCACTATTAGAGTATCCAAACACAAAGAATCCCAAAATACAATTGGCGTACATTCAAAACTAGTACCAACTTTGTTTTGGGTTCCATCCAAATGGCCCTTAACTTCACAGCAAGCTAAACCAAGGTCTAAAATTTTGAGAATTTTAGGACTTTATTTTGATGACAAGCAATAACAACAAACAGCCTTATCCCAACTATTTGAGGTCAGCTACACAAATCCTGTTCCGCCATTCCACTCTGTTCAGGGCCATAACTGCTCTTAAATTTCAAGCAGCCATGTCCCTCCTTAATTTGAAGTAAACAATAAACAAAGTCTCCAGTATTTTGACAGAATTTGGGATATCAGATCAATTTCAACCAAGACTAAAATTGATGCCAAAATCAAGATTCAAAACCCTGAGCTTAAAAGATCTTTTCAAAGAAACAAAGAAGGGAAACAAAGACAGTATAGATCAGATATAATATATAATGGATTTAATATCCAGCATCCTCAATTAATCCTACCGCCAATAGGATGCCACTGCCCTCCTACTCATGATCTGGACCACTCAATCAATGGGTACCCCTTTGATGGGGGCAGAGCCCATAATTAGATCAACCAACAGAAAATCTCTTCTGGAAATTTATTGACATTCAACACAAGAATAGACACATAAACATCCCCCATTCACCATTTCATGAAATTAAGGACAGATTTATGCAAACATTAAAAATAAAACATTCTATGTAAAGAAACTGTGCCTTTAAACAATGTAATAGATAGGCAGGAAATCATCAACCATCTTCAAGTTCAAATATTTTCTTAGAAAATGCATGACATAAAGCTAAAGAATTAAAAATATATATATGTCCATAAGATAAGTAGCAGTGGGACCATACCTGGCTTATAACAAACTTCAAGATACCAGCCTTCTCTAGTTCAACCAGAGCCATATGAGTCAAACTTGGCACCGCACGATGGAATGGTAGTGATGCTTCAGGCACACCTTTGCCTTCACGCTGCAACTCAAAAATAAAATAAAAAATAAAAAATAAAACAAAAAAAGATAAATTATAATCAGTTGAACCATTCTGCATAACCAACCCATAATTTCACAAGCACGTTAGAGGTATAATTTGGTTTGCTGAAACAAGCCATACTTGTGCCTGCTTCTTACATGAATTCCTTCTAAGGTGAAGGGAGAAAAATGAAAATCTAAGTACTTGTAAGGTAGACGTTTAGGACAGCATGCAGTTACTCAAGGCTGCATGTGCACTGTGCAGAAGGTAGGAAATAGCATTCGGAAGGCCCCACCTATAAGATCACCTACGCCAAAAATTAGATGACTCCAATCAATTGCATTTTGATTCTTTTGAATGGTTAGGGGGGAAAAAGCAACGATGACTAGTGCAGGGAAGAACACTAAAACAGATCGTTAAGAGCTTTTGAGCCCCTCGTTTTGGCATATAGATCTTGCAGATGGAACAAAACCCACTCACTACACACGGTCATGTTACTATTATGCTGTCACTAGATCAGCCCAAGGGTCTACATGTGGATACCTTAGATTTCCTCTTAAATCGTATAGAAAGGGGTGCTGCTACAATGACTTCTCTAACTTATTAAATCAAAATTTATGCATCTCACCTGAAGAGTCCAAACTCCCTTGGGACCTCGAAAATCAGGTATACCACAAGAAGTTGATATTCCTGCGCCAGTAAATGCCACTAGATGCTTACTCTGCAGTTATAAACAACAACAAACTGAAGAGCTTAAGTGAAATAGAATCAAACACAAATGCCCTTAAAAAAAATAAATCACCAAAGAAATCACTTGAGTTGTTAAAAGATGTAACCTTTTTTATCATCAAAGCCAGCTCTTCAATCTGTCATTAGGCAAATTAAATCAGTTTGGTGAGCAAAGACCATAGCAGATCTTAGGATCTAAAAATAAAAAAACAAAAGAAGCCTCGAAAAGAACCAAGATATATAAATCAACAGAACTTAGATTTTAAAAATAAAAAAGGGATCTACTTTTTTTAATGAATAAAAAACCCATCCCTTTTACTCTGATAGATATATAAATCATCTCTTTTACTACTGAATACTACAGTCTATATATAAATCATCTCTTTTACCAAACGATTTAAGAGTTTGTGAAGATTTAAGGGTTTCGGAATCTGTGCAGTGTGCCAGGCTTCTCTGGCATGTTTGCAATTCCCACCAGAACCCTTGAGGTATTTTCTGAATGGGGCTCCATCTCCCCAGGTTTTAGCAGAGGAGACCGTTTTTCTTCCCATCACTCTCAGTTTGACAGCCATCTTTCCTTTGGCCTGCTGGACTGGATTTGATGAACTTCAAGTATGGATTTTCAGGCCCAGAATGTTAGTTCACAAGAAAACAAAGATGGGCTGGTTCAGCCCCTACATCACTGTCCCCCTATAGGCAAATCAAGTAGCACTGAGTGTATTCACACACACGGCCACAACTGTAGGAAGATAATGCTATTCATGGCTCAAAGCAAGGTCCTCAACCACCACCTACACACATGTACACACCCAAAAAAGAAAAGAAAAGAAAAGGTATTCCATAGAAGCACTACAAGTATCTGCTTTCACAAGATTGGTCATTTTGTTTCTGTTAAATCCAGGCCCTACATATGACGAAACCACATCACTCACCAACTCATATAATAAATTCACCCTACTCTGACATTGCCCCAATTGCAGCCATCGAAGCTGAGACCTATGCATATCATGTGAAGATAGCCAGCTAACCTAGACTCACCCTTGAGACAAGAAGTCACTATAAATTTTATTTTATTCCATAGGTATAAATCTCTATAAGTCGATGGCCTGTTTGACAAAAAGAGAATAAGCAGCCACTACCCACCAAAAGGTGCACAATCGTAACCCTTCAACACACAATGGAGACAATGTAGAAGAGAATGATCACCACCTTCAAGAAAAAGAAAAAAAAAAAACTTCTAAAAAAAAATGCAAATATTTTTTTCAAGCCAATGCCTGCAAAGAGGTCCATAGGAACCTCAAGATCAATCATACAACCACAAGAATGCAAATAAAAGGCATGGCCCTTTTATTCTCTTTATTGTCTTGGTGGGTAAGCCCGCTTACGCAGAACCCAACAAGACCATTAACCATAAAAAGTAAAAAATTAAAAAATAACTATATTACAACTTCTAATAGCTACACCCTCTAGCTTCATTATTCAATATCCTGGATAATATAGTAGGCAAATCACAAGGTAAAAGACTCAGTTAAGTCTTATCCCAACATTATGGAGTCAACTACATGAAATCAATTTCGTTGCTCCCCCCTATTGGCAGCCATATCTTAGGGAAATCACAAGGTAATATCATAATGGAGACAATAGATCAATAGGCTTGTTTGCCTTCCACCATGTTTGTTTAACCTCAAACTTTTTGAAACTTCCTATTACTTTGTGAATCTGTACCACCTCTATTGAAATCTCCATAAACGTTTTAACGGGTTTGCAATAATATATTTTGCATTTTCATAGTTATAATAGAGATTGCCAGTGCTAATGCCATTGACAAACCCTTGAGAATGGAAATCTACCACAGTTTATAGAGGCATTGATTTTCACAAACAACCATGAAAGCAAACAATGAAACCATTGGGGTACACCAATTTATTTATTATTTTCCAGCCGGGTAAATAGAATCTTAAGCTCAGACGAAATTCATCTCAAATAAAATTTGCATGTTCATCTTTATACTCAAAATCATGTTTTCCTCCACTAGAAACCCTCATTCCCGTCTAGTTTTTCTTCTTTATCAGCCTAAATTATAAATATATAGGGGAAAAAAAGTAAGATTAACATGTTTCCAACAAGATCCATGCTGCTGATTAAAATCACAACAACTATTAAACTACATTTGCCTCTTAAACAATATAACTGAATCATCAAACAAATAATGGGTACCCAATTTTCAACTTCATTACCGAATAAACTTCTAGCTTTCCACCATTTTAGACTAAATCAAAATTCATTTTCCAAGACGACTCCCCAATCCAAAACAAAAATATTTAGAGAAAGATAAAACAACAACGATGAAGACAACAACAGCAATAGAACAATTTCAACCCACCAAATTGGTTCTACGGTAAACCAATCTACAATACTATCTCCAAATTTAAGCACATAATCTAAGTAAGATCATGGGTTTCACAGTCTCGGGACATTAAAGTTATCAACTAAAATAAAAATCATAAATAAAATACAAGAACTACAAGAAAAAGAAAAATCAAAAAAAAAAAAATTATGAGAATCACAAGGAATGAGAAAGAACCCACTTTATCTTGCAAAAGGCCGGGTGGGTCAAAAATCTCGGACATTCCAACAGTACCCACATCTTCTCTGTAAGAAAGCTTCTCTGCATAACCTAGAGACATGGTGGATTCCTACTTAATCCTCTTTTCTCCTTCTCGGGAAGTTCTTCCGCACTTTAACTCTTGAGTGCGTGGAGTGGTTTCGTTTCGCTTTTGCTTAAGACATAATACCTGGGACTCTGGGACCAGTGGCTTGTTTTGTAGAGACTCCTAAAGCAAACAAAGCTCTCTCTTCCCACCCCACCCACCTACATAACAGGAAAGAATTTCCATTGGTTAGCAATTGACAAAATTGCCCATCCCTCCCTGTCTATGCAAAGACTCTTCGGATGCCCATGAGGTCCTCTTTGAGGATTTGGTAGAACCAACTAAAATCACCCTAAGGTAGGACTAACATCAGGGCTGAAACATCAGCACCAAAAGTGAAAAGCATTCCCCAAACAGTATGTCACTTTTTCGGCGCTGATGTGTTGGCCCCTAATGTCAGCCCTACTTTAAGGTGACTTTAGTTGGCCCTACCAAATCCGAGGTGTAATGTCCTTGACTTATTTGCCACATTCCCAGAAGTGCTCACGTAGAGCAGAGAAATCTCTTCAATACCCTATTTTTCTTTTAATAAAACCCTTCAATACCCTTGATTTTCCTTTTCTTTTATTTTTGTTTCACTCCCAAGAAAAAAAAAAAGTAGTATATGAGTTGTGTAACACCAACCCCACGTTCCCACTTCCGGGTGTGCATGGCCGGGTCAAAGGTGAGCCTTGGAAGGCTTGAAGCAAGGCCCATGGTTGCATATTACGGACTTGGGTTGGATTAGGATTCAAAGAAAAAAACTCAGCTTATAATGCTTGAACATGGCCCTACTTATATAGGGGTCTTGGACCCTCTTATTTTCTTATAAAAAAAACTAAAACTTAAACAAAAAAAACCTATATCCAATCTATAAGGCCTCGGACCACAGTCCCTAGCATCGGGCCTTGGGGCAGGTCATGGTCAGCCTGAGTATGGCCCAAGCTTAAAGTTCAGACTTAAACACAGGCCCAGGGCACCATCAGGCCTGAGATTGGGCCAGCCCTATGGGCAGCCCTAATTTTTTATTGAACAGCAACAAAACCAGCCAATGGCTTACTTGCTAGCATTCACATCAGTGTTCACATAGAATATCGAAATCTTCACAAATCCTTGATTTTCCTTTTTAAAGCTACATTTATCTCTAAGCAATGGATCATCTCCTACAGATGCTGGAGGAAAACATTTTAATATCTCTAGTGTGTCGACACTTATCTTCTTGAATGGCAGCAGGACCAGCCAACGTTATTTTTTGCCAATCCAATACTGTTCCACAAGATGACGTCAGCACACTGATCCTATGCATTATCCTTTTCTTCTTCTTCTTTTGGTCCTTTTGGTACAGATGCACTATCTTTATTATTAGCATCGTTCTTGTCTTTTCTTTTTTTTAATGGAGTGGTGAACTTTGAAACTGCATAACACTCGGTTACAATCAAGATTCAAAATTTCTTCAATATCTCACCCAATTTTTCCTATATTTAGGGGTAGTGATAAGATATCAAGGATATACAACAGTTTTTGAATTCTCCATAATTATCAATATTTAATTGATAGAAAATTGGGGAAATTCCTCCAATATCAGTACTTTTAACAAAAGCTCTCTAATTCAAGCTAAAACTCATCCCAAACAAATTATAAGTTAGGTGCTAGGGAGGGTGAGATGGGTGTAGATAAACTTGTGAGAATAAGGAATAGGAAATGTAGAGACCTAGACCATGTTAAATGCATTAAAAGTGAGGATCAGAGAGTCTTAATAAAAGATGAAGAGATTAAAGAAAAGTAGATGACCTATTTTCAAAAATTGTTAAATGAGGATCATGTAGGGAATGTCAGTTTAGGAATCGGTAGAGTAGAAGAGATTAGATATCATAGATATCTTCATAGGATTAGTGTAACAGAAGTTAAAGAGGCTTTGAAGAGAATGAAGATAGGAAAGGCATTAGGATTAGATAGTATCCCAATTGAGGTTTGAAAATGTATGGGAGACGATGGGGTATCATGGTTAATTAAATAATTAAACTTTTTAACAAGATCATTAAAACTAAAAAAATACCAGATGAATGAAGGAAAAGTATAATGGTCCCTATATACAAGAGTAGGGGGGATATTCAAAATTGCACCAATTATCGTGGGATCAAACTTATGAGCCATACAGTGAAACTATGGGAGAGAGTGATTGACCATCGACTAAGACGTGAAACTATAGTGTTTGAAAATCAAATTGGATTTATGCATGGGAGATCAACAACCAAAACTATTTTCCTACTTTGGTGATTAATGAAAAAGTATAAAGAAAAGAATGAAGATCTTCACATGGTCTTTATTTACCTAAAAAAGGTATATGATAGAGTACCTAGAGAGATAATTTGGTGGGTTTTGAATAAAAAATGGGTCCCAAGTAGATATAGTAATATAGTTAAGGATATGTATGATAGAGCGATAGCTAGTGTTAGGACATCCAGAGGAGAAACAAGTGAGTTTGTGATCACAGTAGAGTTGCACCAAGGGTTAGCATTGAGTCCATACCTTTTTGCTTTAGTTATGGATGAGTTGACTAGGCGCATACAGCAGAAAGTGCCATGGTGTATGCTATTTGCTGATGATGTTGTGTTGATTGATGAGACTAGAGAGGGGGCAAATGCCAAGTTAGAACTATGGAGGGGTGTTTTAGAATCAAAGGGTTTTAGGATAAGATGGACTAAGATAGAATATATGGAATGCAAGTTTAGCCAAAATAGGAGTAGAAACGAGGGAATAGGTAGAATTGATAACTAAGAGATACCTCAGAGTGACCATTTTTGTTATCTTGGTTCAATTATGCACAAAGAGGGAGATATTGTAGATGAAGTTGCTCATAAAATTAGAGTGGGATAGTTGAAGTGGAGAGGTGCTTCTAGAGTGTTGTGTGATAAACGAATGCCACTAAAATTGAAGGGAATTTTTATAATGCCAGCCATGCTTTATGGAGTAGAATGTTGGGCAGCCAACAAACAATACGTACAGAAAATGAGTGGTTGAAATGAGGATGTTGAGATGGATGAGTGTGGCAAGACTAAAAATGATAGAATTAGGAATGAATCCATTCATGGGAGCTTAGGTGTAGCACCAATAGGTGATAAAATGAGGGAAAGCCGCTTGAGATGGTTTGGTCATGTGCAACGAAGACCTATGACTGTGCCAGTGAGGAGTGAGACAATGCGAGTTGAAGATGCTACAAGGACTAGAGGAAGGTCAAAATTGACCTGGGTTGAAGTAGTAAGGAGGTACATGGCAGCTTGTAATTTAATGGCAGATATGGCCCGAAATAGAGCGGAATGGCAGAACAGGATTCATGTCGCCGACCCCAAATAGTTGGGAGAAGGCTGTTTTTTGTTGTTGTTGTTGTTGTTGTTGTTGTACTTAGTAAACTTTAGCTCACTAATACTTTAATCAATAAACTACCAAAATCTGCAGCCAGATTGATGTTTCGATTGAAGAATAGAAATGAGTCAAGTGAGACTCCAGTTGAGTGAGTAAAAATCTAATCATAAAATCTGATGTCAACAAATATTATTAGTGATAAAAATCAGAGAATATACCCAGGAGAAAATAGATCAGATCTCACCAATCAAGCATTTGAAATAATCAAGAAAACAGTCCAGTCGATCCTTGAATAAGAACAAGAAAATCAGTGTTCAAGAATATTCTACTTTTTTTATGAATAATCAAGAATATTCTACTAGCATCACACTATTAATATATAAGAGTACGAATTCAATGAGAAAACCCAATAACAAAGATTCCAATGGTAATAGTTCTCATAAAAATCAGCAACTCAAATAATGAATAATCCTCCCCATACTTCCGTCCCATAATACATTGTTAGATTTTTTACAATCTTAATCAAACTAGGAATTAAAAATAACAATTACCATCTCCTGTGAGTACTTGAAAATCTCAATCCTAATATTAATACTTGTATATATTTATGTATTTCAAGCCAAAACTAAAGTCAAACTATTAAAATCTGAATTTTGATCTAGATGAACAGAACTTTTCCATGAGATTCCACACGTGTCCTCTTATGGAAGCAAGTAAAAATTACAGTAGGAGGGCTGTGGACCACCCTATAGGCAGCTACAGGAGAATAACTCCCACTGGATACTATGGAAGATCATGGGGATAAAGAAGCTAAATCAGCTCATGTGTCACTATGCCAATCTCCTATTAAAGAACCACATATATCAAGGTTCATCACCAACTAGAACAAGTACAGATTATGGATATCAGGAAACACTATTTCACCCTGTCAAATCATAAAGATGAGTTTATTTTAAGTCTTTGCAGGAGCCAAGCTCTACCATACTAAGGAAATGTTCCCATGCTAAAGCATGTGAATAGAAATAAGTGTTAAAAACCTCTCCATGAAATAGTAAATTTATACAAAATCCAGGATTGAATAGATTTTGTTCTGCAAAACTTGGCATGTTTATAGTACAGAAAGACCATTGGAAAAGTTTTTTCTATTAAAAAAGAAAAACCATAGAAAAAAGCGACTTGATATACGTGAGATGCTTCAAGCTGAATGTGTAAAATGCATCATGACATTAATTTAAAGTCTTGGTAAGCAACATCAAAACCAAAATGGATTTTACAGAAGAGACAAGTACAGATAAAAAGGACCTGAACCTCAATAAAGTATCTTTAGTAGAATATCAACTTGTTGACAACAATGACCTTAAGAACAAGACAAACAGTAGTTAATATCAGAGACAGATTGGCATAGTATAAGAGAGAACATGGCTCACCTGTAGTAACACCACAACCAAGTAGGCATACTTTCTCCAGAGGAGCTTTTGGGTCAATCTTTGCAACACTAACATCATGTACGACACTGTATTGACTAAATGTTGAGGTTCCCATGAAATGATAGATGGGAGTCCCATTTTTTGAGAAACGACTCTTGCGATCATTCAGCATTACTCCAACTCCCGTAGCTTCCCGCACTTTGCCACAGAGATTTGTCTTCCCTGATTTGCAAAACTTGCATTCTCTACATTCTGCGGTGTAACAAGGTATAACATGGTCCCCGGGTTGAACTTCAGTTACACCTTCACCAACACTCTCTACGATCCTGTAGCAAATTTGAAGTATAACTTACCACCCTTAGTAGAATAAATCGTGGTAATGAATCTGTTATGTGACACATACAGAGTACATACCCAGCAGCCTCATGACCAAGAATACAAGGGAAAAGTCCCTCAGGATCCTGCAAAGCAAACAAATTAAATTCAAGAGAACTTTGTGATAGAACTCATTAACCAGAGTAAAGAAAATGTTAAGACAAGATTAAATAGAATTTTAGATATCACATCAACTAGTGAAGGCACAAAGCAAATGCAAGAGCAAGCTTTAAATAGCAACGGAAGCAAGAAGTAAAAAAAAAAAAAAACTCAATATAAGGGACAATTTGGAAAATCTAGAAGAAACTCCTCATTTCCTAAAGTTTCCCCCACAATTCCGTGTTTCCCCCCTTTTACATGCATATTCTATGTTTTGGTCAACCAAGTTGAATTTATTCTTCCCTTCCATGTTTGATAGGAGAAATGTTCGCCAGTCTAAATCTAGTTCCCCTGCAGCTAGGATAAGTACTGGACGTAAATCAAATGTAAAATCTGGAAGAAACTCTTTGGTAAATTGTTACACTTATATGCAGAGCACAACTCAAATAGAATTTAAATACAAGTAGCAAGAAATTCAAAGCTATTTGGACGCATAAGGATACCACATTATGCTCAGAAGAGATGAAAAAAGAAGTTAGCTCCATCATATATTATGAACTATCACTGTTTCTCTCACTAGATAAATACTTACAAAGTTAAACACGGATTATTTCATCCTAGACCTGATATTGCCAAAGCATTGACATCATTTTTTGTTCTTTGTCAATAAAAATAAAAGCAAAAATAAGAAAACAACTACATCAGTTTCGGAATATTATGATAAATTATTATTGACGCAGAGCGGGCCCCAAAAAATCAACTAGTGTTGGAATTCTAGTAGCAAGTTCGAATAATGAAACCTCCTCAAATTCACCAGAATCACCCTAGACCATTGCTTCTTTTAGAGAAGTATGCATTTCCACTGTACATGTGTGGATAGAAATCTAAGAAAATCAAGAAACAAAAAAAATTGAGAAAGTAAACAAATAACCCAGGACTCAAATAAATATTCCCACCATGATCGTGCAATTTGTTCATATGATGGCTATAACTTACCCAAACAACCTTGGAATTGGCAATCTTGGGATAATTGCATGGCAAATTGAATCTTTCTATTACACAAAAGCAAAGGGGGTGACCCCTTCTACGATTTGCTATCAATTTTTTTTTCATAATGCCACGTGGACATACCGAGACCCACCTTCCCTATTCCAATTGACACATCTCTTACACTTCGAACACAACTCTACTTGCCATTTTTTTCCTTGAAGACACGTCTCTCCTCAGCACAACTCTTAATTTCAATCTTCCACTCTCCCAAAACTCCTTCCTCTCTCCACCAAATCTTTCCTCTTCCCCAACACCCCCTCCCCCACATCTGTTCGTCCAGATAAGAAATCCTTTCAAAAACTCAAAGAACTCCCAAAGGGTAATTTGTGTCTATACCATCTCCACTATTGAAGATTCCAAACAGCGATAATGGAAAATAAGGGAGAAAGCCATGTGAAAGATACAGACCACTGCTGTTGGTTTTTTCAAATGGGTAAATAGCAGAAAGGAGAGATGCCATTTTTGAATTGCTATTCTCAGCAATGTGGCTATGCCAACTGCATGGTCTTTTGTTTTATTCTTTTTATTTCTAATTCAGTGCACTGGTGGATGGACAATCTGTCCATTAGATACAGTGGATAAGCACGCTGTGTCCCATCTAAGCAGTGGGCTGATCCAAGTAATTACAAACAATCAAAAGGATGGTGCTGTTGATTAACAGAAAAGAGAAGACTAAAGAAACGCAGGCATGCAGACCTGCGCTCTTTCTTATAATAGTGATCTACAATTCAGTAGCCATCACTTTTGTATTTTCAATCGGTTTAGTTGTGGTTTTTTTTTTTTTTTTTTTTTTTTTTTGAGTTGACAAGGGAGCCAGTGAAAATGAAAACAGAGAAAGTGTTTGGAAATTTCCCATTCCTGGAAGTAATGGAAAGATTCAAAATTCTACTGGAAATTGCCCCTGGTTTTTTTATGCAATTACTATGCCATTAGATGAGTTTATAGAAGTACCATCTTCTCTTACACAGGCAAAACCATTAGAACCTCTGGTACTTTTCAGACTACGGATGAATTGGTTATTCTTAAAGGAATCGACAGGTGGGATATAGTAAGGCACTCAGTTTATTAAAGATGGATCTGATGGAGGAATTTCTACAGACTTGACACAATCAAGATGAACCCAACTCGGTGGTAGAGAAGATTAACCATCTTCCATTGACGGTTAACATATGGTTTAACATATCATGGTTCTCAAATCCTAATAAGGTTTCTTTTTTGGGTGGGTGTATGGAGAGCTTGGATGCTGATGGAGGTGATGGGCTTGTTGCCACAGAGTTCATGGATGAGGATACGTTGTGTGTTGTTGATGTCTTTGCAATGCCCCACTTATTACAATTGAATACAACATCTCCCGGGTCCAAAATAAATTAACTTGGATGGTATGGTTAATAACCATCTGATTTGTGGACTCTTTTATTACTTTCAGCATCTTCATAAGTGGCCATGTAACCATTTGACATAGTATGGAAAAGGTAATAGCTGTTATAGGTGGTGCTATTCTAGACATAATTCTTGCTGGTCATTGTTTCTCCATTGTCTGTTGGTCTGTCTGTAATTAGGAAGGGTGGGTTTTCACTCTGAGCAATTATGTGGGTGTTTATGTTACTGTTTTAGATATTACTATTTATTTTGATGTTTATTTTGTATTTCTATTCATGCTCGCTAATTTTTTTATTATTATAATTATTTTAATTTTTTTGGTGCCCAAAGTAGGATTTCTTTATTATTATTATTTTTATTAATCATGGTTTTCAAATCTTAACAAGGTTTCTTTTCAGGTTCATTTTTTTGGTGGGTTTGAACAGGGAGATCTTTGATGCTGATGGAGGTGATGGGTTTGATGCTGGTGAGTTTATGGATGAGGACACGGTTTGTGTTGTTGATGACTTTGCAAATTCTCCAACATGAAGTTGTTGTTTTGTAAAGAATTTTTTTTCCCTGGTTCAAGAGTCGTGGTATGTTTCCTCCAATTAATTACACTCCTATGATAATGTTGATCTAATATGGTGCTGCACTGCATCTTTGAATCCATCTCTTTGCTAAATAAATATTTTTATATTATGGTGTCACAATACAATAATGCATGTTTTACCAAAAAAAAAAAATACAACAATGCAAGGAGTAGTTATTTCTGACAACCCTAACCATTAATACAGTATTCTACTCAACTATACTATGATCTTCTTAATAAACTTCATCATAACATTATTTTACATAGCCATAATTGAAGTGTTTCAACATTTTGAGACACAAAGAAACATGAAGATAGGATACACCCAATAAATAACATCTCATCAATAGGATTCTAAAGCAGATTCCAAAATGCAGATTCATGGATAACCAAGACACACTGTACAAGAACCATCACTAAAACAAAGGATTTCCAAATGGGTATCCTAAAAGGCTTCCCAAATTAAGAAATAAAGCAAACTTGCAGAGGATAAACAGATGAAAGCTTGACTAACTTTCCAAACAATAACAATAAAAAGCGGCGGCCCAGTGCACTAGGCTCCCGCTAACGCGGGGTCTGGGGAGGGCAAGATGTACGCAGCCTTACCCCCATTTCTGGAGAGGCTGTTTCCG
>JAOXJP010000001.1:7693229-7704013 GCA_025762735.1 Platanus orientalis
AGGTTCCTCTTAACCAAAGGAGGTTTTCAATATTAACCAACACTATTATTATTATACGATTTTCCATAAATATGCAGATGGATTTGCTAACAAGGAGATCTAAGTGACCAAATTATCATCCACATGGTAGCTTAGTAGGCCGCCCTACCCAAAAGGGGTTCCATGTTTTCGGAGACATCATCTTTTTCTCATGTGGTGGGTTAAGGCTTTCAGGCCAATGGTCACCCGCGATGTGGGTAAGAGGATCTTCTTTTCTAGATATTATTTTAGTTGAGTTTTAGAAATTTTCAATAAGTAGTGTTACAAAGTTAAAAAATCTAATACATGGTAATTCATGTTCTTCTAGCAAGATGACTCCCATTGAAAACCTTTAATCATCATCTTCATCAAAGCACTACCTTAGGTCTTGGGTCTGGGCTACGTTACCTCTTAAAACAGTTTAGGGCCTTTATAACTTGCCATTCATTTACATGGTAAGGCTTTCATATACCCAAATAACCTAATATATATAATTTTTTGGATACAGTTGACAGTTTGGATTTGAATTACCCAAGTAGGGGTGGCAACGAGTCAAGCTTTGACCAACTCGGCTCGGGCTCATCACTTTAAGGCAAAGCTCAGGTTCATTATGAGCCTAAGTTGTCAAGCTTAGGCTTGGCTCAGACTCAACTCATCAGCAGAAAAAAAAAAAAAAAAAAAAAAAGACTCAGTAGTCTAATGACCCATTAACCCGATGTCATTTTGAATATTACTAATTGTCACACACACACACATATACATATTATATATATTAAAAAATTAACTTAACCAAACTTTTAGCGAGCTGAGCTTAGTGAAACTTGGTTCAGGCTTACTTAGCAAATGAGCTCAAATCTAGGCTCAAGCTCGACTCAACAAACTTAAAATGAGACCATGAGGCCCAGATTCAGCTCATGACAAGTCAAGCTCATTACCACTCAAAATCAAAGTACAAAAACCAATAGGTACTTAAGTAAAATTATGCCCCTAGGATTTGGTGCATCCCTTTAATGAACACCTAAAGTCATACATGCAAGGGGGGGACACATCACATTGAAAAGTGAAAATCACCTTCCTCAAAATGTGTAAATCATTTTTTTGACATGATGTGTCCCTCTACACATGGGAGGACTTTAGGTCTTCGTTAAGGGAGAGTGCGAAATCTGTGCCAAAAGTTATATCTTTTTTTTAATGGTAAAGGTATTACTTCTCTTTTATTTTCTTCAGTAAAGATATTACTTTTTCTACTCCCAATGAAGATGACTTGTACAATGAATGATGGTCTGATATCAACTGCAACACCCCCCTGATGGGACACTCAGGAGGGGGAATCAAAACCCTCCAAAAAGTGAATTGATTTCCCCCCAAGTGTTCCATCAGGGGGTGGCGTAGAGGATTTCAAACCGAACGACAAAGCAACTTGACACGTCATGAAAAGTGTCACCCTCCCATTGGCCAAACGTGGATTAAAAGAAACCCATGTAATTAGAACCTTTACGCTGAATAAAATCTCATCATCCATCACACAAACTGCGATAAATCTTGACCGTAGCTATCACAATCGTTCTCCTCCCGCCATGTAGCATATACCACGTGTCAAGTACTTAACAGTTAAAAAGAGGATTAATTTAATCTTATCCCGACTCTCTCTCCATATATATCGTTCTAGTCTCCCACCTTCAAGAACAACGTACACAACACAAACTCTTAACCAACAATCAATCGATTGGGACTGATAGACATGGGAGACCCATGATTCTAACATATGGCAGCATAGATGATAGTGGAGTATAGAATGGTAGTAAGTTGAAGGAAATGATGTTCAATCCAGGATTTGGTGTCTAGGATGGTGTTCAAGACACCAGGGACCATCATATGGAATAAAATGCATATTCCATATTCAAAAAATGCATCACCCACTCATTTTATTCCAAATGACATCCCCTGGTGTCCTGGACAGAACATCCTTATGCTAAATTAAAACCCTATTTACATGATTAATCCATATGGTTCACCAATATGATGGATGATTTGGACTAGCCACATAATTTCTTTATGTGGCTAAAAGGGAGGTAAGGCTGCAACTGGACTGGGCTGGCACTAAACCCAACTTGTTTGGCCTGAAATTGGGGCAGGTGTGACTTAAGGCTGGATCAAGTTTAAGCTTTGGTTTCATGAAGAAATTCGGGCCAAGTTTGGGAATGACTTAACTTACTCCGAAGTGCCTAGCCTAGTCTGAACTACTATATATATAATGTAAATAACTTCTTTGATGATATCCCGTTTTTAGCTGTGGAGGAATGATGTAGTCTATCTGGGCTGTCCAACAAGTAGGAGACCCACTAAATTGACTTTGGAGTTCAGATACTAGAATTGGAGTCAACTCTCCATTGCAAATAATTAAATAAAGCGGGAGAAGTGATAGTGATCCCAAATCAGCATGCAACGTAAAGAACACCCCCAGAGGATTTGGTATGAACTCCTTAGGTCAGTCAAGGCCAGTATGGCATAAGGAGCAGACACATGAGTGCCAAAAAGTGAAAAGAATCCCCAAAAAATGTAAATTACTTTTTCAGCGCTGATGTATCCACCTCTCTGCCATACTGACCTAGGTCCCACAGGGACAGTCATACTAAATGTAGCCACATAACAACAACTAAGATTATTTGAATAAGAAAAATGATCTTTCTACACCCGATATGTCTATCCCCGTGTCCCAACACAAAGAATGAGGTGTATAGGGTTAAAAAATGTAGATACCTAAACAAGGCATCAAATTCCCAGAAAAAAAAAAAGAATCACATGTTGATGTGAGGGCATTGGGGGACAGACAAATTTGGGTGTAGAAGATTTTTTGCGGTTTGATAAATGCACATGGGAATATTCATCTTTTATATATTTAGCACCCTTTTATGTCTAATGTATATTTACCAAACTACCCTTTCCATGCATCACCTTATCATTTTGCATTTTAGGAGATTTCTCACCAATGTAGAGTGAAGGTGATTCGAACTCCAATTCCCATGCAGACATCACAACCAGGGAGCATATATTCGCATCATGCAGATGAAAATTTAACGCTGAATGTTGTGAAATAATGATAGAAGGAAATGATTGTCTGTTTTGACACAGACCTCTAAAGGCATGCATGATGTATTTTTGAACTTGATGTATATTTTTGACCACCTACTCTTCAACTGAACACCTTTTTTAGCATTTTTACCCCCAAAAAACAACACATGTGAGTATATAATTCACCATATACAATACAGAGCCATTTTCATCACAGAACTTTTTCTTCCATGATAGAAACTTCGACATGCAAATGTAATAAAATTAATGTTGATGATACAACTGGTAATAATAGAGCAGTTGTAGCTGTGGTTTGCAACCATTTGACTACCTCCTTGAAATGTAAAATAAAGGGGAGCAGATGTTATAACCGAAATGAATGTGGCTATTGGCGTGACGTGCACATAGATAAACATATGATGTGTTTTTGAATTTGCCTCCTTTTTAGGTAAACGGATTGGGTTAAACAACTTAGAAAATGGCTAAAGTTGAAATGACATCAGGGCCAACACATCAGTGCCAAAAAGTGAAAAGCATCCCCCCAAAATTGTATTTCACTTTTTCTGCACTGATGTGTCAGCCCTGATGCCATTCCAACTTTAGCCACTCTCTAAGTTGTCTTACCAAAACCGGCCTCCAAGGACTTACATTTTGAACCGAGCACTTTTTTATGTTTTTTGCTCTTTTAATCTCCTACATCGCATGTAGTCAATAGTCACACCACTTTTGGTCACATAACATTTGTTTTCAAAACAAAATCCTTTAATTTATACCTGCTGAGGAAGCAGAAGCTAGGCATGGCATACCATGTTGTTTATTAATTGATCAAAGTTATTCACATCAACCAATCCAACCGGAAAGTGATGGTCTTCAAATCTAGTCAAGCTCCTCGATAAAACAGATATGGAACCGCCATGGAGCATAAGATCTATCATCAAAGAATTTTATCAAATCATACATCTTCTCAACAATATTCAAGGCATGTTAATTGAATAAATATAAACAAAGCTGTCCATATTATGGCTACAGGAAAGGATCTTCTAGTCCCAATTTTTTGTGTCCCTCGTGTCCCCCACACACAAAGGGTGGGATGTATAGCATTAAAACTGTAAAAATGGTTTTCAGATGAGAAGGTAGGTGCCCAAAAATTGGGGTGTATGAGGTTAAAACCATTAAAAAAGTGGTCAAATGAAAAAATGGGTACATAAGAAGAGGTACTTAATAAAAATAAAGTAAAAACATGTTTAAGTCTGTGGTGTAGGTACACAAGGGGACAGAAAATTTTGGGAGTAGAAGATCCTCTCCCTATGGTTAGACATGCAGATATTAATTGTATTTCTACTTCTTAGAACACTGGCTTAGACATGCAAATATTAATTGCATTTCTACTTCTTGGAACACCACAAAAATTCTAAATTGGATGAAGACATTATTTCCATGGAAAGATATAATTTTGAGAAAAATCAATGTGAGTGTCAAGTCTTTAAGCTTCATGATCATCTCTTGATTGTTGATGATGAAAACTTATAAACTTCAACTTTCACATTTTAACTTTTGTTGTCGACCATTGAAATAGGCATGACTTTAGTAGAAGTTTTACTTAAGTTTAACAATTAGGAGTAGAGTTGTCAACTATCCGCTTAAGCATCTGTATTTAATTTGCATTCGATTCGATTAAAGCAAATATTGATGCATATGTATCCAATTTGATTAATAAATATTTGATTATAAATGAACCAAATGCGGATATATATACGTCCGTTCCGATTAATATTTGGTTGTTTAAGTTTAGGGCCTTAATTTTGGGGCTCGGTTAATTGAAGAGAAAAGAAAACTGAAACAAAAAAAGATTGGCCATCAATGATGAGACAACCAAGAAATAACCCAAGCTTTACCACCAGGTTTGATGTTTCCATGATAGCCTCTTAAGAGAAATCTACTTAAGTTAATTAGCAGGATCAATGAATTCTTTTGTCTGTGTTCCTTTCATTAGGCTTCACAACTTGCATGAGTGATTGGTATTGATGAGTTAGTCTCTACTCAATGTCAATGAAGAAGAAGAAACCATTTGTATAAATCCATTCAAAATCTTGTGAATCTTTTTGAAGCCCATAAGTATCGTTTTCATACAAGAGTGTGAGAAGCTTCAACAACCCCTCAAATTATGTGTCACCATTTAAAATCTTAATTTTTGGTTAGAAAGTGTAATATAATATATTTTTTGTATCTGAAATTCGTTCAAAAGAATAAATACGAATATTAATTCTATTTTTAAATATTTGCATCCGCATCCGATGTTCAATTAACTAAACGAAAAAAATATAAATATGCATCTCTATCTTATTCTAATTTACTTCATCTACAACCCTAATTAGGAGAGGGTTAGGCCAGCTTTGCACCGAAAAAATAATAATAATAATATTCACCATGTTTTAACTTTTTCCCTCCTAATTTTAATCGTCCAATTTTCAAATTTTTTTAATTTAAAAAGATCTTTTCTTCTTCTATAATAAACATTCTAATTTAAACTTATTTGCCGCCTCTTTGCCACTCTCTTCCACGGTGGACCTATCTTCAATTATTAAAGATCCTAGAGTGGCCCACCAATTAAACCAAATCCGTATCCCAAAAACCTCAATCGTGACACGATAACTCGTGATACGTGTTATACAAACGTGTTCTCATCATGAGCCGAGCTTTGTCCTCTATTGCCACGTGTCATAAGCACAAAAAAACCATTCAAAATAATAACTTTGTCCCTAGGTGATGAGCGAGCACCTTTAAAGCCCTTATTTAAGCGAACGACAAAGCAAACTTGACACGTCACGAAAAGTGTCACCCTCCCATTGGCTAAACGTGGATTAAAAGAAACCCGTCAAATTGGAACCTTTACGGTGAATAAAATCCCATCGTCCATCACACAAACCGGGAGAAATCTTGACCGTAGCTATAAAAATCGTTCTCCTCCCGCCACGTATCGTATACCACGTGTCAAGTAATTAACAGTTAAAAAGAGGATTAATTTAATCTTATCCCGACTCTCTCTCCATATATATCGTTCTAATCTCCCACCTTCAAGAACAACGTCCACAACACAAACTCTTAAACAACAATCAATCGATTTGCAGAGATGGCGCTAAGTTTATCCCATCAGATTTCGTCCTTATCGGCGACATCCTTTCCACCGGAATCCGGGTCTTTTTCCGGCGACCCGGCGGCAGTCGTGAGTGTCGTCGCTGTCTGGAAACCTCAGACGTCCAACCTCTGGTGTAGAATGAAGAAACAAGACTTGGAAATCGACGCAATGTCTCCGCCGTTGAGTCCTTTCCGTTCTCCGTCGCCGCCGCTTGGAGGGTTCCGGCCGGATTTGACGGTGGCGTGTCAGGCGTTCGCGGAGACGGCGGTGGAGGAGGAGGTGAGGGAGTATGGGGAAGGGGGTGTGCAGGGGAAGGGGAAGGGGGTGCCGGTGTTTGTGATGATGCCGTTGGATAGTGTGACGATGGGGAACGGAGTGAACAGGAGGAAGGCGATGAATGCGAGCATGATGGCGCTCAAGAGCGCCGGAGTGGAAGGGGTGATGATGGATGTGTGGTGGGGTTTGGTGGAGAAGGATGCACCCGGGGTTTATAACTGGGGTGGGTATACTGAGCTCTTTGACATGGCGGGGAAGAATGGGCTCAAGGTTCAAGCGGTCATGTCTTTCCATCAGTGCGGCGGCAACGTCGGTGATTCTTGCACGTATGTTTATCCTAATCTGTCAATTTTTCTTTCTATTTTCCAAAATCAATGGATTACGTTTTGAGTTAGGTACTGTTGAGTGCTTTTCGTTTAAATTTTGCGAGTTTCTTGGTTAATTTTTAGTATTAAGTGATGAGATAGAGATGGGTTTCGTCTTTTTGTAGTCTCTAATGCTCTGTTTTCTAATGAATTTTCTTCTTTTGTGATGCAGGATTCCGTTGCCCAAATGGGTGGTGGAAGAGATCGACAAAGATCAGGATCTTGCATACTCGGATCAATGGGGGAGGAGGAACTACGAATACGTTTCGCTCGGCTGCGATACTCTTCCGGTACTCAAGGGCCGAACCCCTGTTCAATGCTATGCCGACTTCATGTGTGCTTTTAGAAATAACTTCAAACACCTTCTTGGTGAAACCATTGTGGTAATTACTTTTTCTCTTCCGAAATGGACTGGATTACTTAATTTTCTCTAAGGCTGCAGATGAGTCCATCTCCTATTGCTCAATTTTCTCTTTGTTTGTCCTGTTTCGTCCAGGAAATCCAAGTGGGGATGGGTCCGGCAGGCGAGCTCCGATACCCGTCCTACCCTGAACAGAATGGAACATGGAAATTTCCAGGAATTGGAGCTTTTCAATGTTTTGACAAGGTATGTTCAATTCCCATAATCTTCTCTTAATCAAGTTTCTTCCCTTCCCAAGATCTAATGTAATTTGTGTGGATGAATGTGCAGTACATGCTCAGTAGCTTGAAAGCCGCTGCTGAAGCTGCCGGCAAACCAGAGTGGGGAAACAGCGGCCCTACAGATGCCGGCCATTACAACAACTGGCCGGAGGACACCCAGTTTTTCCGCAAGGAAAGCGGCGGTTGGAACAGTCCATATGGTGAATTATTCCTCACTTGGTACTCTCAGATGCTCGTGAACCACGGGGAGCTGATACTGTCATCAGCCCAATCCATCTTCCGAGGCACCGGCGTCAAGATCTCAGTAAAAATCGCAGGCATCCATTGGCATTACGGATCCCGCTCGCATGCCCCTGAGCTCACAGCCGGCTACTACAACACCCGGTTCCGAGATGGGTACCTCCCAATTGCTCGCATGTTGGCTCGTCACGGTGCCATCTTCAATTTCACTTGCATTGAGATGCGTGACCATGAACAGCCCCAAGACGCCCAATGTGCGCCTGAGAAGCTTGTCCGCCAAGTGGGTTTGGCTGCCGGCGAGGCTGAAGTGCCACTTGCAGGGGAGAATGCATTGCCACGGTTCGATGAGTATGCGCATGAGCAGATATTGCAGGCATCCTCGTTGGGTCTCGGCGAAAGCGGGGGAGAAGGGAGAGAGATGTGCGCCTTCACGTATTTGCGCATGAGCCCGAGCCTGTTTCAAGAGGATAACTGGAGACGGTTTGTAGCGTTTGTTAAGAAGATGAAGGAGGGAAAGGGGGCAAACAGGTGTTGGGAGCAAGTCCAAAGGGAAGCTGAGCACTTCGTGGACGAGACGCGGCCGCTGGTGCAAGAGGCTGTAGTTGCTCTTATGGACTAAGAGTGCAAGGTAGTCTCCATGAACACCCAGGGGATAGGTGTTGTCATATGCTTCATATATGGATAGGTGTTGTTTTGGGGATAAAAATGTCCAAAAAAGTGTTCAGTTGAAAATGTACGTGGTCAAAAAGAGACATCAAATTCAAAAAACACATATGTGTCAATCAATGGCACGCCTACATAGGCCTATGTCAACACAGACAATCATTCTTCTTTTTGTCTGGTATTCTATACGTTGTGGTAGTGGCATTTGCAGAGTCATATGATAAGATGGGTATTCAGGGGTTCATATTGATACATGCATAATTTTGTATTTTTGCAGTAGCCAATTTTTGTAAAGAATATGTTAGTTGCAGTATAACTCTCTCTCTCTCTCTCTCTCTCTCTCTCTCTCTTGTCACCCGAGCTATGCTTCAACAGCTTTAGTGGTCCAGCCAAAGTTTGCCGAGTGGCTGTGTTGATTCCTTCAACTCCCTTGACTTGCCTTGATTCCAAAACCTAACTAGTTTAATACTCGAAGTCTAAGTTTTTTACTTGAATGACTCTTTTGAGAACCAATTCTTAGTGACTTCACCCTAATCAATTTTGTTTATATATGAAAATAAAGAAACGGGACGCTTAAAACAATGACCAAAAGCCAAGTTATAACATGTTAAAGAAACCTTTTGGTTTTTTCTATTCTAAATTTTCCAACAAGTTAGCTTTCAAAGACTTTTAAAACCCTAGAAAAGAAGGCTAAAGGGGGGAAGATTAAACTTCAAAATTTAAACCTTTACCTACTTTTTAGTCATATAAGTTTTGACCTTGAAGATTGGATTGTTGTTAGCACGGATTTAATTCCATTGGCGAAGTTGTATCCACGCAATGCATTGGATCAAAGGTGAAAGACCTTGTCGACAACGTTCAAAGTCCAAATTTGCATGAATGGAGTTTGAGTGCATATAAGATTTATAAAAAATGACCAATACCTACAAGAGTATAATTTTATCTGTAGTGATGAAATTTGGCAAATCTGTTTAAATGATTATCTGTGGAACCACAATGAGGAGGAACAACTTTTAGTTAGTTATAGATTAGGTTCAATACCCAATAATAAAATAAATAAATAAAAGATAAAGATTGTAGAAAGATTCTAGTTGGACTCTATAACCTTAAGTGTTTTTCTGGCTTGGCTTGTGTGAGTATAGAATCCGTGCACAATGCATGTTGGGGGCTGAGAA
Organism: Platanus orientalis; assembly: GCA_025762735.1. NCBI lineage: Eukaryota > Viridiplantae > Streptophyta > Magnoliopsida > Proteales > Platanaceae > Platanus > Platanus orientalis. The sequence continues at coordinate 7,702,817 of JAOXJP010000001.1, forward strand.
CACTTATATCAGCATTGAAAAGTGACTTGCATTTTTTGGGGCATGTATTTATCAATTTTCAATGCTGATGTGAGTGTTGACAAGCCTTTAAATACGAATTGTGCATGGATTTTGTGTGCACAGAATCTAGAGTGTTTTCCAAGTTATTTTTTGTTTTTGATGGAGGGGGGGGGATCCAGTTATTGGCTACCACAAATTGACTCCCGGTAGGCAAGCTTACCTTGTTTTCCCTCCCATTATAATGGTCCTCAAATTAAGTAAAAAAGTAGATTGGTAGCTTCTGACTAGTTATAGTTGCACGAGCGAGTTTGATGGGCAAGTAGTCTCTGATCAGTCATGGTTCCACTGCATATAAAATGGGATCATTTTGATTTTCGATAATTGGTATTTACAATAGAAGGCCTGGTAGGTACTTGGTACCGATTATCGAATAAGCACCCAATGCTGTTTTGTATGAAAAAAAGTAGGTGAGAACAAATCTTGTGAGAACTACGAAAACGGCATCAGAGTGTGGACACATCAGCGCCAAAAAGTGATAAGTACCCCCAAAAAGTGTAAATTACTTTTTGGTACTGATGTGTCAGTCTCTCTGGTACCCTTTGCACATAATTTGAGCCCTGTTTTGTATGCACCTTCCTTGTTCTGAGTTGCACCTTATCCTCTTCTAGTAGGTACCTAAGGTACAATTTAGAACATCACTCATGCATGCCAAAAAGTGTTCCCTTGTTTATGTTAGAAAAATTGTATGTAGAATAAGAGATGACAACGTATGAGTCACAAATCTCGTTTTTCTTAAGACAGTATTTGTCACTTATTATATTCTTAAGACAGAAAAAGAGATTGCAACGAGTCAGTAAATTTGTCTTTAGGATAAAACGGATCTTATCAAAGTTGTGTAGTTGATCGATGATTTGCAACATCATAAGACCAACTTTAACCCTTAAATACTTGATATTATCTCTTAGAAATGTACACAATGAAAAATCAAAGGATTTGCAGAAAAACATAAAGTTTAGTAAGAAAGATGAGGGAAATGTTTCAAGTAGTGAAGTTATATTTTGGAATTTCCCTTTTATTTATAAATTTTGTAAAGGCACTTAGGAGATATGTCTATAGATTTTAAGGCATATTTTGGTATGAAGAAACACAAACAAGTGTCTACAGATACCTCTTGTGTTTGTGCACACTTTCCCATGT
>JAOXJP010000001.1:7704113-7718922 GCA_025762735.1 Platanus orientalis
GAACTGTGCAAACAGCACCAGAGGGGCTGACACATCAGTACTGAAAAGTAATTCACACTTTTGGGGGGCACTTATTACTTTTCGGTGCTGATGTGTCCGCACCTTGATGCCGTTTTCACAGTTCTCACGAGATTCGTTTTCACCTAATTTTTTTCCCATTAACCTCCTCTCTTTGGCACAAAGTAACCCTAACTTTTGTTGAAGTAACGTGGCCTTGATGACGACCCATGCAGCGCTCTCCACCGCCCACGTTTCTGACTCACCCAAGCAAAACTTTATCAATTTATAAGATATCTCGTCAGCACAAGCCACTAAATCGTACTGCATGAAGGGAAAAATAAAATAAAATTCTCTTTTAATACTTTTCTCCATGCAGTACGCTCAAGTGCTTGAGTTACTCCTTTTTTAAAAATATTATAAATTTCTCAGATTCACGCAATTGTCGCGTGGATATCAAAGCAGCCATAGAAGTCTACCCTCACGATCACGACAAAACGACTCAACTCGAAGCTGCTGGACACGTGACCCTCCCGTCACGTGTCTCCATCTCATTGGCTTTCCTGTCGGTAAGGAAAACAAAACCCAAAAAAAAAAAAAGGAAGAAAATGTTCTGTGATGACAAAGTGTCACATGATGTGTTTGGGGTTCCAAAAAGTGTTTTACGTATAGATAAAAGAGAGACAAATTCAAAAACATATCATGTGTCAATCAAGGGAATGCCTACATAGGCCTGTGTCAACACAGACAATAATTCTCTAAAAACAAAAACGCGTAACCTGGAACCTTCATGCTGAATAATATCTCACCGTCCATCCACACAAACTCCGAGAAATTATGGCCGTACCTCACGCAGTTCATTATTCTCTCGACACGTAACTTATAGTACACGTGGCACCGGAATAAATCGTTGTTAGATCTTATCGGGTCTATATCTATATAAAGAAGTGACCGATAACCTCTCGTCTCTCACCTTCAACAAAAACGAACACCAGAGAAGTCTCTCAATCAAACAAGAACAGCGAAAACCCTCTTTCAATCTCTCGCTCTCTCTTGAATCTCCTCTTCTCGATCGGTTTTCTTTGCAGAGATGGCTCTGAGTCTTACACATCAAATTGGGTCCTTGTCGGGGACACCCATCTCATCGGAATCCGGGACGAATTCCTGCGACGCGGCGGCTGTGTGGAAGCCCAATACGTCGAACTTGAGGTGTAGGATTCAGAAACAGGGGCAGGAAATGGAACCGTTGTCGCCGACGCGGAGTCCTTGCCGGTCGCCGTCGCCGGTGCTGGGAGGGATCAGGGCGGATTTGTCGGTGGCGTGTCAGGCGTTCGTGGTGGAAGCGGAGACGGAGACGGAGGCGGAGGCGGAGGTGAGGGAGTATAGGGAGGGGGGTGAGCGGGTGAAGAAGGGGAAAGGGGTGCCGGTGTACGTTATGATGCCGTTGGATAGCGTGACGATGGGGAACGGGGTGAACAGGAGGAAGGCCATGAATGCAAGCTTGATGGCGCTGAAGAGCGCCGGCGTGGAAGGGATTATGATGGACGTGTGGTGGGGTTTGGTGGAGAGGGAGTCCCCGGGGATTTATAATTGGGGTGGCTATTCGGAGCTCTTGGAGATGGCGAAGAAGCATGGCCTCAAGGTTCAGGCCGTCATGTCTTTCCATCAGTGCGGCGGGAATGTCGGTGATTCTTGCACGTACGTATCATAGTTCCCTATCCTACGCCTTTATCTTTCTTTTTTTTTCTTTCTTGGAGACTGTTTGAATCTGAAATCCATGACCGGATTGGATTTGAGATTCCGGGAAATTTAGGGCAGAATTGAATCCTAATTGGAATCAGATTTGGTAGGAATTGATGTAGTTTTTCTTGTTCTGTGTTGCAGGATTCCATTACCCAAGTGGGCTGTAGAAGAGATGGAGAAAGACCCAGACCTTGCTTACACGGATCAATGGGGGAGGAGGAACTTTGAATACATTTCTCTGGGCTGCGATAGCCTTCCTGTGCTCAAGGGCCGGACGCCTGTTCAATGCTATGCAGACTTCATGCGGTCTTTCAGGGATAACTTCAAACACCTTCTGGGCGACACTATAGTGGTATTTACTTCCTTCCATCTTTCTTATGCTGTAGATGGATTGGCTTAATTGCTCAATTCAATTTTTTGTTAAACTTGAGAACTGTTAATATTTTAGCCAGCGCGAGCATCACATTCCATTGCCACTCTGGTTTTTATTAGGCATTAATGGAGAGTTGTGTGTTTTCTGAATTTTGCTTTATCTGATTCTGCCAGGAAATCCAAGTAGGAATGGGTCCTGCGGGCGAGCTTCGATACCCATCGTATCCAGAGCAAAATGGGACATGGAAATTCCCAGGAATAGGAGCTTTCCAATGTTTTGACAAGGTATATTCAATTCACAGAAAATTTCAAAGTCGCTCACTGTAGTTTTGTAATCAGGGTTCTTATATGATTTCTCTGGATGAACGCAGTACATGGTAAGTAGCTTGAAAGCTGCGGCTGAATCTGCCGGGAAACCAGAGTGGGGAAGGAGCGGCCCTACTGATGCCGGTCACTACAACAACTGGCCAGAAGAGACCCGATTTTTTCGCAAAGAAGACGGCGGTTGGAAGAGCTCATATGGCGAATTCTTCCTCACTTGGTACTCCCAATTGCTCCTAAACCACGGGGATCAGATTCTGTCATCAGCCCAATCCATCTTCCGAAGCACCGGCGTCAAGATTTCAGTGAAAGTCGCCGGCATCCATTGGCATTACGGGACCCGTTCCCACGCCCCTGAGCTTACAGCCGGCTACTACAACACCAGATTCCGAGATGGGTACCTCCCCATTGCACGTATGTTGGCTCGCCACGGCGCTGTCTTCAACTTCACCTGCATAGAGATGCGCGACCATGAGCAGCCCCAGGACGCACTGTGCGCGCCGGAGAAGCTCGTCCGGCAAGTTGCTTTGGCGACCCGTGAAGCGGATGTGCCACTTGCAGGGGAGAATGCATTGCCAAGGTTCGATGACTACGCACACGAGCAGATTTTGCAGGCGGCGTCGATGAATCTCGACGATGGCAAGGAGGATGGGAGAGAGATGTGCGCATTCACGTATTTGAGAATGAACCCGGATCTGTTTCAGCCGGAAAATTGGAGGAGGTTTGTGGCGTTTGTGAAGAAGATGAAGGAAGGGAAGGAGTCGAACAGGTGTTGGGAGCAAGTGGAACGGGAGGCGGAGCACTACGTGCATGTGACTCGGCCACTTGTGCAAGAGGCGGCAGTTGCTCTCACGCACTAGAAGAGTCGAGGGTTGTTTCCATGAACAGGAGTAGATGATGGGTTGTGGAAGTTTTATGTGGGTTTATAAAGATGAAGAATAAGAGTTGAGGTCCTCAATCCCTTTCTTCTGGTTTCGGATCCTCTTTTGTTATGGTCGTGGCTGGAGTCTTGATGATAGATGGGGGAGTTTGGGGTTTGTTGATAACACATACATAAGGGTTGCATTTTTTACATTATCCCAGTGAATTTGCTTCTCCTAAAAAGGATCCTTATATTATTACCCAAAAAAAAAAACTAGTATGTTGTTACGACTTGCGGTATATTTGAATTTCTCTGTTTCTTTAATGAGGTCAAGACGAAGAAAGTGATCACTGACTACATGAAATCAAATTAAACGGAAACTGAGCTGGTTAAAAGTGGGCCCACATTTTAGTTAAAACTGGGGAAGTATACAGCTCGGGAGTCGAGACAAAGGAGGGGAATCAATTCAATTTTTAGGGTGAAGTGACAACAACTCTAAAAGTGAATTGGCCCTCGTGCGCCGTCATAGGATTAAAATTCCAATTTATTAGTATATATGTCGTATTTTGAGGTCCATCTATTTAAGCTTGTTGCAGAGGATTTGCTCTCCTTACTAAGAACCATGGAAGACTAGGTTTTGCACCCATCAACAGAGCCGTTTCATTTTCCTGGTCGAACAGGTTTTGCATCCGTTTAAACAGGATTTGGAGAGTTTGAGAACGGTACTTTTGTTCTAGAATAGGAGTAAAATATGGTTCCGGACATCTTTTTGTCTTGCCTCACCAACCAATAACCAACAGTTATTCTGAGGGTGTTAGTGACGATACAGCACTAAAAATTAGGTGAGAACGAGTCTTGTGGGAACCGTGAAAACGGCATCAGAGTATGGACACATCAGCGCTGAAAAGTGATTAGTGCATCCCAAAAAGTGCAAATCACTTTTCGGTACTGATGTGTCAGCCCCTCTGGTGCCGTTTTCACGGTTCTCACAAGATTCATTCTCACATTATCCAAGCCCCCTAGAGGCCCTACCCAAAAAAGAAAAAAACTGTCACCTATTGGAATATTTCCCTTCGTTTCACAAAAGACAGCCAAGATTGCCATCAGCCGCGATTTTGGTAATTTAATGAAAAATAAAAGCTTGATACATAATTTGTCTATCATCCTCGTTTCTTTCCTTAAAGAAACTCTCTCCCGTTGATTGTTAGAAGTGAAAGCAAGCAAAACCAACCACCGCAGAGAGAATGGATTACCTGTACGCAAAGCCTCAAAAAGATGGACAATTGCCCCTCTAGAATGGGGCCCTGTTTCTGTCCTGATTACCGAGTGCCCATTCTTTTACTCATCTAAAGTCTTGCATGATTACTTACCAAAAGAGAAGAAAAAAAAACAGTGTTGCATGATTTACATTTCAGATTATAGGCAGGGTGGCAATATGACCCAACCCGGCAACTGAACCAATGTCGATGTCGTGTTCAGGTTTCTTGTCTTATAACCCGATTCGATCTGACTTGAACCATATCATCCTGGCCTTTAACAAATGGACCCCATCAAATCAGTCCTCTCCCCCCTCTTTTAGGTTTGGTCTTGACTACTCTCAACCTGGTTTAATTTTGGGTTGCGCATGTTTTCAACCCGGTTTAAAATGATTACAAATTAAGGTTAGAACCAATCACTTAAAGGTTACGGAACAACTTCACAACTAGCAAAGGGCACATTAGGAATTTCAGAACTGGAAAATTTCTATATAAAGTTTGCAGAATGCAGGAGACTATACATTACTTTGACAAAAAACATAAGAATCTGATTAGTTTGTGAACATGGAGAAGGGAAAGAAGAGGCTGGCTACGTTGGTCGGGTGCAATTACCCGAACACCAGAAACGAGTTGCGCGGGTGCATAAACGATGTCCTCGCTATGCGTGAAGTTCTTGTTAGCCGATTTGGGTTTGAACTGAGCAACATCGAGCTCTTGACTGATGAACCCGGCTCGTTAGTCATGCCCACAGGTGCTAACATCAGGACAGCGCTTAACCGGATGATTGATCAAGCGGAGGCTGGCGATGTACTGTATTTCCATTACAGTGGGCATGGGACGAGGATTCCGTCGAAGCAGCACGGCCATATCTTTGAGCAAGATGAAGCCATTGTTCCTTGTGATTTCAATCTCATCACCGGTAGGTAACATATGTAGGAGGATATATTTTCTTTCTTTTTGCATGAAATTTGATTAATAAAACATGGTTATGAAACGTAGACTGGATCTGCATTGTTCCGGCCACCCTGGAACAGTTCCCCCTAGTGGGTTGGGCTAGCTCAGACTCCGGATCTTTCATAACATCTGGATTGAACTGGCTAACTAGGCTGGATTATGTTTGAACCAGTTGGGGAATGAGCCTACGAACCGATTTGGTTTAGGCTACACTAATATTGTTGTGAAAAAATATTAATGATGTAACGCCATAGGGTACACCCTGTTCTGAAAGAATATTAATGTTTTTGTTTCAACCAAAACATCCTCGCCTCGCTTAGAAGGGTCTTCCAATTTCCGCTTTAACATAAAGAACAGTTGAGGGGATTAGATGATTGAAGCAAACCTAGGGGGTTGGTTCAGATTCTTGGATACTTCAGCTGTCTGTAAATTAAAGCTATGGTCCAACCGTTGCTTTGTTCAATAGATTGCTTTTAAATGTTTGATCCAAACGAAGAAGAAAATCGACGTGGAGTGTTTGGCTTTCAATAGTTTTGTGTTGGCAACCTCAATCTGTCAGCTGCAAGTTGGGCTGAGGTCAGCCCAAGCCTAATCCAAAATACAGTACCTGGGTCAGGCCCAGGGGACTGCCCGAATATTGAAGTGTGCTGTTAAGCTTATATAATAAATTACAATGTGTGTGTGCGACTATAGTTTGGGCTGAGTTAAGGGCTGCTCGAACTTGGTTTGAAGTTTATGTTGGGCCTTAAAATTGAGCTCGAACTTGGCTTGAAGTTTATGTTGGGCCTTAAACTTAGAGTCCAAACTTGGTCTAGCCTGAAATAAAGCTAACTCAGTCTACCAAAGCTTTGGGCTGAACAAATCGGGGTTTGAGCCAGCCTGGTCCAAGTTGTATCCCTACACTTATGGTGCTAAGTGGACAAAAAATTTGAACCAAACAATGGCCGGGAGAGGAAATTGCGGGGGAGTATCCTCTGCGCTGTCCCCCTTTGTGCGACTTCGTGAGCCGAGACAAAGGGAAAGTATCATTTCACTTTTGGGGGGTGATGTGACATCTCCAAAAAGTGAAATGATACCCCCTTGTGTTTTGGCTCACGAAATCGCACGAGGGAGGCGGTGCAGAAGACATAAGGCCGGGGCCCAGGTAGATCAAGGATTTTTACAGCTAAACAAGCAACGAGGGTGTTACAATGGTTGATAATATTTCTCATGTTGAAATTCTGCAACCAACTCAACTAACGAATCGGATGTCCATAACAGATATCGACTTCCGGCAACTAGTTAACCGCTTGCCAAAGGGAGCAAGCTTCACCATCCTCTCAGACTCATGCCATAGCGGTGGCCTAATTGACAAGGAGAAAGAACAGGTTGGCCCTTCTGTTACTAACAACACATTGCATTCCCATAGGCCCAAGACCATCCCTTTTGAGTCTATACTGCATCACCTTACCACACTCACCGGCATTGACTCATCGGACATCGGAACCCACTTGTCGGAGGTCTTCGGGAGGGATGCAAGTGTTAAATTCCGTCTACCTGAGCTCCAACTGGATATTTTGGGATCCCCAAGGCCTGATGCCGGAATATTACTAAGTGGTTGCCAGGCAAATGAGACATCTGCAGATATGAATCCGACGGAGGACGGAGGGAAGGCTTATGGGGCATTCAGTAACGCCGTCCAAATGGTGCTGAAGGGGCATGTATCCCCAGTTAGTAACAGGGAAATCGTCAGCCAAGCTAGGGAGGTTGTACGAGAACAAGGTTTCAACCAACATCCTTGCTTATACTGCAGTGACGATAACGCTGATGCTCCCTTCTTATGGCAACCACAGCGCTGAGGTTTAAACTGAGACCATGGTGGTGTATTCAAAACTGTGATTATTTTGTTTGTTGTTGTAATAACTAATAAAAGATCCTAAAGAAAGTCTCTTTTAAGTACTGTGCCTTGGCAACTAGCATCTGTTGATCGCTATATGAAAGTTCTATTGATTATTTAAATCAATAAAGAAATAGATAAAATGTTGTTATAGAAATAGCATCTATTGTTGTTGTTGGTTTTTTTTTTTTCTTTTGAGGTACGTATAGTCAAAGAAATCTTGCAGTTCTCGTGTACAAGGATCATCGTGTACAAGGATCAGGATCGCCATCGAATGCATAATACCTAAAAGTCTGGTGAGTCAAAAAATTAGCATTATCAGATGATCAAAACCAAGCATTTTTGCTCAAATTATTTCAATGGTGAGAACAATTTTTAGAGCTCAAAAATAGTTTGCAGATCAGCGACCCATTCATCTTATAAAAAGTAAATGAGAAACATTTCCTTGGTCCAAAGCCTGAGATTTTTTCCTGTAGCACCAAACAACGTATGCTATTGGAATCACTGTGTTCCAATAATCTCTTTAGCAATACATTTATTTGCACTCTTAAATCAATTATTCAAACAATTCCAAATTAGTAACCAAGTGGGCTGAATCAAGGAAGTGTCATTACCACATTTCTTGAAGATAGTTGAGCCTCCCACCTGATTGTGCAAGGGATTGTGGTGAAGCTAAATAGGGGATACCACCAAGCTCGAACTCAACTTCTTGTTTTTCATTGGTTTGCACTACCAAGCAGAAATGAATCAAACCTCTCAAATACTTATTGCTTAAAGGTTGGGAATTTAAATTTTGTTTCAAATTCATCCCCAAACCTTGCCAAAATCTTGGCATGAAGTAGGTACCGAATGGTTTTTTATTATTTTTTTAAAATCTTCTTTCACCCAAGTCAAGAGACAAGGAAACCAATCCATGTTTCAAGTGGTTCTCAAAAGAGAACCCACTAACTATGAAGTTCTTGCACAAAGATCCAAGCTATTTTACTATTGAAAAGCACACCTGTTAGACTATATTTTGAAATCCACCAGTCAACGAATGACACGTAGAGACAAGTAATGATTCAGCAAGTAGTTATCAAGTATAACATGTCAGACGGGAGATGAAGAGGTTAGAGTATAGTAGTGCTTACCAGCTGTCCCACGTCTAAGTAATGAGCAAACTGGCTAGAGAGTGGAAAACCTACGGTCTAAACCAATTGATGAGTGGGACGCAGTTCAGATTAGTAAACAAGTGGGGTACCCATGACTCAAATTAAAAAAAAAAAAAAAAAAAAATAGTTGTGAGCAAGCGTGGGAAGGAACGATGACGTTATGGGAGGATTTTTATAAATGGAGAAGACAACAGAAGAATGAGGACAATCATCATCAACGACATTATTTTTATCCTTAGGAGTAGGGTTAAGTTAGTCTTAGATAGATACTATAGTAGTTCGAAGTCCTATATCAGGCGAATAGACTATACTGCAGAACCGGATTCAACAGTCCTCCTTCAATTCCAAGAGAAAGATCTTAGCTAATCTACCTATTCGAAGGTATATCTATGATTCATATTGTACACTGTATTTTCAATTTAATGAAGTCTACTTCTCTTATCAATTTAATTGGTGTTGCATTGTTGTAAAAGTCCTTTGTTTAAAGGCATTACTGAACTTGAACCTTTTTGATAATTTGAATTGGAAAAATTACCCACAGGCTTGACCCGATGATTAAAAATTACTGTTGACACTCACCAACAGATTGACAACCATAGTGAGAATCGATTAGGAATGACACCTAGAAGGGATAAGCAACTTGCTAACTCGAATGAGAATGAGATGAATGAATCATCTCAGAACCTTGAAGGCAAACTTAGTGATCTTCTTAAGAGAACCAAGAAAGGGTTTCAAATGATACCAGGTATCCTGGGTGACATCTTACTAAAAGTGCTGCAGTCGATAGTAGAAAATATTTAAGCCAACTCGAACCCCGATATTAGGAATAGAGGGGTGAACGGTGAGAAGGATATTCTAGAGACCTTGAATAGACTCAGGGGGCATGAACGACCTCCCGATTACCATAGAGGGCCAAAGATCGAAGATTTCCCTAACTACCCCATCATAAACCAATCATGGTTTCGATAGGGGGACCAAAACAGGGAAACCAAAACTTTACAGGTTATCCTGTGGGATTGAGTAGGCCTATAGGACCAGAAAGGCTCAAGGTTCATGAGAACCTAACATTTAAGATTAAGATTTCCCTAACTACCCCATCATAAACCAATCATGGTTTCAACAGGGGGACCATAACAGGAAAACCAAAACTTTACAGGCTATCTTGTGGGATCGAGTAGGCCTATAGGGCCAAAAAGGCTCAAGGTTCATGAGAACCTAACATTTGAGACTAATAGAATGCCTCTACTTGAACAATGGGTGTCGCAGAATAAGGGATAGGACTAACAAAATGATCAAAATGGTTATTTTGATCCAAATGCCCAATATGCCTATCAAAACGATCATTTTGGGCAAAACATTGACGGATATGACTATTCAGGGCTGGGTCCTCCACCAAACAAGAGACAAGACCTGCCAAACTAGTGGGGTAATCTTTTTTATGGGAATAATGCTAGTGGATATGGGTATGCGGGGTAGAACCTTTTGCTCAATAGAAGGCAAGACCCACCAAATTATTAGGGGAATCCTTTCCCAAACAACATTGAGTATGGTGGCACAAAAGCGAGGTATAACGCACAACCTAAGCACCATACCAAAGGGCTCATCCAGTCCAAGGGCGACCATATGGTGTTGTACCATAGAGATATTTCCAAAATCATCTAGAACAGGTTATCGGCATCCTTCAGGAGTTGTATGGCACTGGCCTCAAACGGGATGCATGGCCAACATATAGGAAGCCATACCTCGAACAAATCGATAAGGACTATGAGTTCCCTCGAGGGTATAAGATACCTAATTCTACCATATTTTCAGGAGAAGATAGTACCCAAATTTTGACTCGAGTCAGTTGATAGAATAAGGACAACATGATAACATTTAGGCATCAAGACTCTAAGCACCTTTGGTTTAGGAAGAGAAAACCTAGACTCTAGGAGGATAGGCATTCCCCGAGGAGTCTTTCTGGATATTTCAGTAGCAAGCGAATCAATCAAAGTAACTCATTATAGTTTAAATACATAATTTCATGTTAAACCCTAATCATTCACCAAAGCATCAATAAGACTTTGAGGGTCCACATTTAAGAGCTCCAACCATGTTATCTGCAATTTTTCTACCTCTGTAAGTCTTCCTTCAGCAAAGCATTACAGGTAAAAAAATTACCATTTTGCCCTTTTGCCTCCAAAAGTCTAGAACTCATTATCTACCACTCAGATCATTGAATTTATCTCGCCTATATAAGACTTCTTGTCGTGAAGCATCACAAGCAAAGAATCTTCATTTTCACATTTTTTGACTTATGGGCAAAAATTACCATTTTACCCCTTTCACCTCTGAGAATTTACCCCTGGACCCTCAAAGGATCCCTGAAGTTTCTCCCGTCACCTGAATAATGTAATTATGGTGTTCGAACAAACACGAATGCATAAAGGTTGCAATTTAGTAGCCACCTATATGTCCATACAGGACAATCATGTGTCAAAGGGATGTTTTAATAGCCATCTTCATGTTTGTATAGAACATACATGGTTTAAAAGGGTTGATTTAATAGCCACATTTGTGACTATTCAATCCAAACAATCATGAAAGGGTAAAACTGTAAAAACTGCATGAATAGACACACCCCCACACAATTTAATCATTTATGGGAGAAAGAAAAAAAAAAAACCAAGTCGGTTTGGTGCGCGTAGGTGTGTTTATATGGGCTTGGCCCATGTTGGTTAGGTCCTCCCCTATCCACAAAACAACGGTGCCCCTTGGGTCCTACACTTATGTTCAACATAACTGTATATGAACACAAAAAGTTTTATGGGCTAACCCACATGGGACTATTCAAATTTCACACCCTGTTCCTAGTTTTATCAGTGTTCAACTAAGCACTTTTGGAGACAATTTCTCATTCACCTATTAACGGTTTTGAGCATCCAACTATACAGTGTTGTTTTTCTCATTGAGGTGAACACAAACCCATGTGGAGCCACCTCAACCAAAATGTGGATCCCACTTTTATTTTGTCTCAAAGATAGCCAAACAATCAGATTTTGCATAATAAAATCTGGGTACTTTTCAAAACCATTTCCAACATTTTTGAGAATGGATTTTCTCATACCTTGGAGAGTTGTGTAGGCTCTTCTTATAGAGTTGAGGTAATACTTGGCTAAAGATTTTTTCTTGAATCTTCAGGATGAGAGAGATTTCTGCACAGGATTGCCGATTGGCTTTCCAAATATGTTGTTGGGTTATGCTTGGTTGTTGGTTATTTTTTATCATGTCGCCTGCTAGCTGGTTGTTTCGTATCTTCAGCTTTTTTCGGCATGGATCCCATGACTGTTATTGCCCTTCCCTATTTACTAAAAAATGGGTCAACGGTCGTGGCAAGATGTCATTATTCTATGAGGTCGGGCAGTCTTGCCGACCTGAGTTTCAGTTGGTCTTACTATCCAGAGTACTCATGGCCAAGCTGACCTCATACCCGACTTAAAGGGGTACTCGGTCCTGACCTATCAACCATTAAAATGGTGGAGTATTAAAAATATGACGGTCAAATTGAAGTTTTAATCCCTTCTGAATAAATGACCAACTTTGACTGGACAAAGAGAAAAGGAGAATACCAATTTGAAAAATTAGCTAAATTTAATGTAAAATTGATATCACTACCATTATCCTTAGTGTTTATTTTCCATCTCACAATGGATTTTTGTTATTGTGAGAATATTCAAGTTGAATGAATTGAACTTAATGTTGAAGTTCCAATATTGATCCTAGAGGGGGGGTGAATAGGATATTTTATAAATTCTTTTTAATTATCCCAAATTCAATTGCTTGTTTTAATTGGTTAAGTTGTTCCAAATGATTAATTAAAATGTATACATGTGTATAAGTGGGTTCAATTGTGTTGCATATAAAAGTGTATCAATGTGTGCAATGCTTTGATGACAAGAGTGATGAATTAAAGGCAAACCACAATCAAACACAATATGCACAAGATGTATAGTGGTTTGGCACAACGGCCTACATCCACTTCTCAAAAGCTCACCACCAAGCTAAATAATTTTATTAAGATTGATAATATTACAATCAAAGCTAAAATTAACAGAAAGCTTAATCTATTTGCTAAGCAAGTTACACCCGATGTCTCCGACGGAAGAGCTATAGGTACACACTACCGGTGTCTCCGACGGGAGAGGTCTCACTAACTTTGAATAAAGTTAAGAAGGTAAGTATTTACCTCTTAAAGGTTGATGTTGCCTTTACACACAAGTTGGAGTTGCTCCTCTTGAATTACATGTGACTATTGCTCCCAAATACTACTTGATGACTCTTTAAGCTTGTAGAGTCAACACCGGTGGGCTCCTCCTCCTTGAGCAAGGTGTGGCACACAATCTCACACTTCTCTTCTTGGGTTTCCCTTTTGGACAACCCTTGTAGCCTACTTTCAAAGGATATGCCTTAGTAATATTAAAGAGGTGGTAATGGAATGATCTTGGATATAAACTTACCTATCTAAACATAGGAAGAGGTTCTCCAATCTTAACCTCTCAAGATCTACCATAATGGATAAAATGAGCTTTCAAGTATATAAAATTTTAGCAAGAACTATTAGATTGCTCATGGGGGTTCATCATCTTTTATATTGGTCGAAAATGATGCTAGTCCATTAGATTAGAACATTCACAAATGGTAAAATGATATTGGCCATTGATTGAAAACGAAAATTTGAACTTTAGACCATTATACAGTGATTTTGCAACTTTGGATCGATCTATCCTAGATCAATTCAAATGCAAAAAACACTCAGAACTTGCAACCCAAGAGTTGTTAGGTCGATCCAAATCCCTTGTATTGCCTTTTAAATCCTTAGAACTACTACAAAAGACTTTGGATCACCCCTCCATCGTCTGAAAAAGTCCTAAAACCTTTAATACCCTTCCTTGGACCCTTGATTCACCTAGACTACCATATAATACTTGATTTACATTGAGATAGCTTGGAGTAGTGCGTGAATCCTTCGAGATAATTTGTCGACTCCCGGATTGTCCTTGTGAGGCTTTCTTGGCGATTAATGATAATCTTCATGATGCTCAAACCCAAAAACCTCCTAGACTCTAACATGACTCATGTCTTAGTGTACACAATACATGTATTTTATAGTTCATAAAATTTACAACATATTACATTTACAAATGTCATGGATTTAGCTTCACCATAAAACTTTGTACAATATTTATAGAGATGTTACTAAAACCCTTCAGCCTCAAGTCGTCATGTAGGGTTTGACGTTAAACTCACAAAAAATATTAAAAAATAAAAATAAAATACAAAACTGATAAGTTCTAGAAAATGAAATAAATGTTCTGTCTAGAATTTGGTGTGCAAGATGGTGTCTAGGACACTATGGGACTTCACATGGAATAAAATTGGTAGGTGTTAGATGAAATTTTAAATTCCTGCCCATTTTATTCCACATGACGACCTCTGGTGTCCTAAACACCCGACCTAGACATGACATTTGCTCCCTCGAGAAAAAAGCCAAATTACTGTCATTGAAGTTTAATGCTAATAGGAAAAGCTAGAAGGGGTCTCCTTAGAACCTATTCAGTGAAGAAATCACCCTTATTACATATTCATGTTTATTTCTGTTTTCTGGTACCACTTATAACACTTTAAATCCACTTGGTTGCATTTAGAACATGTAAAACTCTTTAGCAATCAATTACCTCTACTTTAAATCCACTTGGTTGCATTTAGAACATGGAAAACTCTTACCAATCAATTACCCCACTAATTTTCTCGAAATCTTACCAAGGCCCAGTTGAGGTGATGATTTCATTGGGCACGCACATGTGCCTTCAAAATGACACTTCTTTTTTACTGTATTCAGGTCATCAGGGTCCCTTATAATCCACGATACTCACTTCAATTAAAGCTCCCAAATTTGGTGAAAGCATAAACAAAGGATGGAATACTATGGGTACATGTGAAAGAGGATGACTTTCACCGTGAGTGACCTGACCTTTGCTTTTTTAAGGGCACATGAGCCCCTAAAGTGAAGAAGGTGCCTTTCAAAGTTAAAAGCTGAAGGATTTCACCCCACCCTTGTGGTGGCAGGGGCTAGCCGTGAAGAATGAATGATGTCTTCTGAGTAGCTTTGCAGAGACGGGCTTGGATTATGTGAGAACGAATCTCGTGAGAACTGTGAAAACGGCACCAGAGGAGCCGACGCATCAGTACCAAAAAGTGCAAAGGGGGGCACTTACCACTCTTTGGCACTGATGTGTCT
>JAOXJP010000001.1:7719022-7735363 GCA_025762735.1 Platanus orientalis
ATATGGCACACTATCCGTCATGTTGCTTATGTCTTGATATGTCTTTTGGCCACGCCAAGGGCTTGGTGCTTCTGAACACTCACCCTTCCTTAAGGTGTACGCTAAGCTTTTTATCTGTTGCAAAAAACGAACGTCCATTAAAGAATCTTCGCTTTTCTGAAATTCTTTGATTTGAACCATGTAATCTTATCGTAATTTTATGAAATTTTAACTGTAGAACCCTTAAACATGTTAGAAACTACCTTAAAATTTTCGGATTTTTTTGATGTGTTAGAGGGATATTTTGGTAATTTTTAGATTCAGTCCAAAATTATAGAAACACCCTTTTAGGTTCTTTTCTTCTATTTTCTCTTCTTTTTCTGTTCTAAATCCTTATAACCTTATTTCTGTGATTTTATTTTCTGATTCTTAAATTTTCATAGTTACTTGTTTGTTTCTAAACTCTATTCTTGATTTATTTTGCTTCCGCATCTTTTATTTATATTATCTGAGGCTTTGAAAAATTATTCAACATCAATTTTTGGTATCTTCCCCTTTGTACTGCATCAATTAGATTTCTGTTTGAGAGAAATGGACATTGTGCACTCACTGCCCATATGCGGCTCTTCTCTCAGTCCATTACCAAGATGAACCTCATTGATCCTCTGTTGATTAGAGCTTCGTTCACTTGGTCTAGCAATCAAGACCAGCTAGCTATGAGCAGGATTGACAAGTTCTTGTTCTCCGTTAGTTGGGAGGACCACTTCAACTAGGCTACTTAGCTCACCATTTTGAATCTTGGGTTAGATCATCTGTTGATTATTTTGAAGTATGAGGATAGGAAAGGGGCCCCCTCACCCTTCTGTTTTGAGATTATGTGGTTAGAGGTGGAAGTATTTAAATAGAAGGTGGCTTCTTGGTGGCAAGACTGTTCCTTTGAAGGCTCTATGAGTTTCGTCTTAGTTCATAAGTGAAAAGCTCATAAGGAGGTCATTAAGAAATGGAATGCAAAAGAATGTGGCATGACTGAAGACCACAACAATAGATATCTTTAAAAAATTATAGCTATCTATATGACGGAGCAGCAGTAGAGTGTCATCTCGTTGGCGTTGAAAGAGTGGAGATGAGACATGAATATGCTAAGTGGATCCGTATGGAGGGAATTAGCCGGAGACAGAAATCCCTGGTCTTGTGGTTGAAAGATGCTGACAATAAGTCTACGTTCTTCCACAATTTTGTGAATCTGCGAACCAAAGCTAAGTCTATCAACAAGTTACTAATCAATGGAGACTGGGTTATGGATCACCAGCGGATTGTATCCCACATCTAAGAGTTTTTTTCTTCTTTTTTCAGCAAGCGTGTTGAGAAAAGGCCCTGTCTAGAGGGGGTCCTGAATTTAGATGGATTTCCAAGGAGAGTAGAGATTGGCTTGGAAGCCCTTTGTCAGAGGCTGAAGTCCTAGAAGCCCTCAAAAGTTTGTGTAAAGATAAGCCCCTGGCCCGGACAGTTTCCCTATGAAATTTTATATAGAATTTTCAGCCGTCAGTGGGAGGATGTGATGAAGGCTATGGCTCTCATCCCAAAAAAGAGTGGTGCAACAAAGCTTAAAGACTTTAGGTCCATTAATCTCTTGGGTACTTTTATAAGCTTCTTGCAAAGGTGCTGGCTAGGAGGCTTAATGAGGTCTTAGGTGGTGTTGTTTATTCCGTCTTAAAATGCATTCATCAAAGGCTGCCAGATTCTTGATTGCTTGCGTATATCTAAAGAATGCAATAATTCATGAGGAGAGAAAATATGGGCTTTTGTGTAAGGTGGATATGGAAAAGGCATATGATCACATCAACTGGGATTTTTTTGGATGATGTTATGTTTAAAATGGGGTTTGGTAGAAAATGTAGTCATTTTATTGGAGTGTGTATCTCCTCAGTTTCTTTCTCAGATCTTGTCAATGATTGCTTTGAAGGATTCTTTCATGGGTGTAGAAGCTTGCATCAAGGTGGCCCCTATCCCCATTGTTTAATCTGGAATGGAAGTTTTGAGTTGTCTGGTTGCAAAGGCAGTGGGTTCGGGTTTGATATGGAGCTATAAAGTTGGTCCAGATGCTCCTAATATTTCGTTGGTTCAATTTGCCAATGAAACTCTGTTTTTTCTTGCAAGTTGATGTTGATCAAATGCTGATCCCAAGGTACCTTCTATTAATGTTTTGGGCAATTTCAAGCGTAAGGGTTAATCTCAACAAAACCAAGCTTATTGGGGTTGGTTCCATTCCAAACCTGAAGGTGTTTGCTGAGATGTTTGGGTGTCAAACTGAGGTGCTGCCACTATCTTCTTTGGGGCTTCCATTAGGTGTAAGATTCAGATCAAAGGCCACTTGGAATCCTATTCTTGAAAGAGTGAAGCGGTGGCTAGACATGTGGAAAGCTAAGCTCTTACTTAAAGGAGGTAAGCTAACTCTTCTTAAAAGTTCTCTCTAGTCTTCTAATCTATTACATGTCTCTTTTTGTGGTCCTCAAAACCGTCATTTAGTAAAACCGTCATTCAGTGCTTGGAGAAAGTCATGCGAAGATTTCTTTGCGGGTTGGCTGAAAATGATGAAAAGATCCATTTGATTGACTAGAGACAGGTTTGCTCCTGTCGACCATGGTGGTTTGGGAATTCGATCTCTTAAGATAATGAATAAAGCGTTATTAGAAAAGTGGCCTTGGAGATATGGGGTTGAAAAGGAGGCTGTTTGGAGGAAGTTGATTGCTGCCAAATATGGCGCTTGTGTCAGGGAGTGGATGAGTGAAATGCCATGTGGTCCTTATGGATCTGGGCTTTGGAAAGCCATAGCTGATGGCTACTAAGACTTTAATGAGCGTGTGACCTTTAAGGTTGGGAATGGGACCAAAGTAACCTTTATGGTATGATGTCTGGTGTGGCAGCCCTCTTAATGAGGATTTCTAAGAGATTTTCAGTTTGGCTCTCTACAGAGATGGGCTTGTTTCCGATCACATGTCAAGGTCGGCAAGTAGTGTGTGCTGGAATTTGCATATTTGAAGATCATTCACTGATTGGGAAGTTGTTATGATGATAGGTGTTGCAGCCCTCTTAAGGAGGATTTTTAAGAGATTTTCAGTTTGGCTCTCTATAGGAATGGGCTTGTTTCCGATCACTTGTCAAGGTTGGCAAGTAGTGTGTGTTGGAATTTTCATCTTCGAAGATCACTCAATGATGGGAAGTTGATCAGATGATTGATCTTCCCTCTCATGTTGAGAAAGCTCATTTGGGGAGGCATGAAGAGGATGATTCTCGTTATTGGATATTTGATCTATGTGAGTGTTCTCAGTGAAGTCAAGATACTTTTTGATGATGGCCCAAGATGATGGTGGCATTCCTTTCAATATCATTTGAAAGACCAAGCTTCCATAAAAAAGCTGGTTTCCTCCATTGGTTAGTGTATTGGTGGTCAATCTCTCGTAGTTATAGTAGACAACTTAATGAGATGTGGTTTCCATATGACTGATAGATGCCGCATGTGCTTGTCAGAGGCTTAATCAATGAGCCATTTGTTTCTCCATTGCGAGGTGTCTTACTTTGTAGAATATTATATTAAGGTGTGAGGGGTGTAAAGGGAAAAATACAACTTTTTTATAATACCCTAATATAAATAAAAGGGATCATATGAATAGAGAATACACACGATTTGTTCGACCATTCTTCCTCTCTTCTTCTCCTTTTTTCCTTCTCCAATCTTCATATATCGGCTTCTTCTTGGTATCAGAGCATTTATCCCTATTGGAGTCACCACTGGCGTACTGTACCATTGTTGATGTCAACATTTGTATGGCTAACGTTAGCACCAACAACCCCAACAACAAGTTCGAGATTGGATTTCAATAGATCTCAATTTTTTTATAAATTATGGTGGGGTTGGTTTTCTGATTCGATGATTGGTTGAGGTCTAATGGATTTTTCTTTGATTTATCACGAAAAATCCATTTTTTTGAAATTTTGGCTACTGTGATTGATCTAGAAGTTTTTGAAGAGAATGGATGATACGGAATTGGTCGTCCAGACATTAGAATACTTTTAAAAATTGTCTCACGAGATTTCGTGAAGGATTGAAGAGTTGGTGTGAGTTCACGTCAAGTTGGTTATCGTCTGTGCACTGTGGATCGACTATTGTGGGGTTTTTGTTGAAAATTGACCTAAGAAAATTTATCTTTGTTGATTAATCTCTTATGTAGATTTAGAGTGATCGTTGGTGGTAGAGGCTTTGAAGTATGCTGTCGACCCAGGCATGAGATGATGGATCCCTCAATTTTGGCTTCTGTACATTGTTGGTGATGGTAGTTTTGGATCGTGGACACTAAAATTCGAAGGTACAATTTTTTTTGTTTTTTGTTTTTTATTGGAGTTGGGGAGTTGTGTAACCGTGAGGCCCTGGTTGAATTGAGTTATGTATTTTTACCCTATTCAAGAATGTCGGATGACGGATCGAAGTTTGGTACAACTAGTATAGATATTGGGGGAATTGTGAATGAATCCCCAAACACGCTCATTACTACGGTCCGTCTAAATGGGACCAATTTCCTCGTTTGGTTGTCAACCAATCTTTTTATAACTGGGAAAGGAAAATCTAGATATTTGAGTAGTGATATGAAGATGCCAAATACTAACGATCCATCATATCCGAAATGAGAAGCTGAAAATGCCATGGTGATGTCATGGTTCTTACATTCCATGTAGTTTAATATTGCCTACAATTATCTATTCTTGACCACAGTTAAAGCCATATGGGATTTAGTTACAAAAACCTATTCCAAGAGGGAAAAATGCCAGATTATACGATCTTTGTCAAAAGGTGCCTCAACTGAGATAGGGAGACCAGTCTTTAACTGCCTACTCGACACTTCTTAACTTTTGGGAAGAGAGAGATTTCTATAAGGGCTTTAAAGCTCTGTGTGCTGAGGATGTAGCATTATATAATTAGCAGTTACAGGAGGCCCTTATCTTTGAGTTATTAGCTGGTTTGAATCCGGTATATGAGCCTATGCGTGTGTTAATTCTCAGAAAGGATCCTCTATCTCCTCTAGATGAGGTATTCTCGTACTTAGCATAGGAAGATAATCGTCGCAATCTTATGATTCATCCATCGCAACTAGTTATTTATTTATTTATTTTGATAAGTGAAAAGGTTTCATTAAAAGAAAGGGGGATGAGAAATCCCCAAGAAAAAGATACAACCAAACAAGGTAAAAGCAAAACTAAGTATTTCGAAGGATATTTCCCCACCCATTTTTTATTGGGGTCTGCTCTAGTATTTTCCTCACAATGTGGAGGTCATGGCTTTTTCCTTGGTTGTGGTGGTGGTTGGAGTGGTTGAAGTTTGTTGGGTGATAAAGATAAACTAAAATGTGAACATTATGGTTGCACCAGATACACCCTAGATCTATTGAGTGAAACAGGGATGTTGGGAAGTAATCCAATTGCTGCTGCAATGGAACCCAACAAAAAACTCAAGGAAAGTGATGGTGACAGATTAATTGATGTAGAGAGATACTGAAGACTTATGGGATGATTACTTTATCTCTCTTTTAACACGGCTACATATAACCTTTGCCGTTGGTGTTAGTCAATTTATGCATGCTCCTACCACTAGCCACATGGATTATGTATATCGGATACTGAAGTATCTCAAGGGTAGTTTGGGTCATGGCTTATTGTTCACCAAACATTATGGTTTGCAGGTTGAAGACTATACAGTTGAGGCCAATACAGATGTTGATTAGGCTAGTTTAGGCACACACAAATACTCTACTTTTGGGTATTGTACCTTTGTAGGAGGTAACTTGGTTACCTAGAGGAGCAAGAAACAATTTGTAGTTGCTTGCTCAAGTGCTGAGGTTGAATACAGGGCTATGGTGCATGGTGTTTGTGAGTTGTAGTTAAAAATTCTTTTGTTTGAATTTGGATTTCATGTTCACCATCCAATGCGACTGTACTATGAAAACAAAGAGGCAATAAACACAGCTCATGATCCTATCCAACATGATCGTACCAAGCATATTGAAGTTGATTGTCACTTGATTAAAGAATAGCTTCTGTTGGGTCTGATTTGTATTCCCTTTGTGAAGACTGATGAATAACTTGCAAAAGTATTCACTGAAGGTTTAAGCGGTCACGTTTTTCATAACTGTATTAGCAAGTTTGGTATGTGCTTTATTTACATACCAACTTGAGGGGGAGTGTAGAATACTATATTAAGGTGTAAGGAGTATAAAGGGAAATATATAACTTTTGTATAAGACCCTAATATAAATAAAAGGTATCGTATGTATTGTATGAATAAAGAATACATATGCTTTGTTTGAACCATTCTTCCTCTCTTCTTCTTCTCCTCCTCTTTTCCTTCTCCAATCTTTATATATTAGCACAATATGTACGATTTCTTTTATTTATATTAGGGTATTATACAAAAGTTGAATATTTCCCTTTATACCTGTTGCACCTTAATATAATTTTCTACATACTCGGTTTGGGATTTCTTCCTCTATAGATTTTGGAGATCATGGGTGTTGCCTTCATCCGTGAAGATGCAACTTGAGCTTTTTGATTTAAGAATGAGTGGACAACTTATCCATTAGAGGGAAGTTTCTTTGGTTGGGATTCCCAACTATCGTGTGTTGGGTCCTATGGAGAGAACATAATAGTTGTAGCTCATCCAAATAAACTGCTTGATATACCTATTTCTTTGTTCTACTCTTGGGTGTCCCATATCCCTCTTTTTAAAGATGTAAAATATGTAGACTGGGTGTTGGGTTGAGATGCAATGGTGTTTTTCTAGCTTTTCTTTTGATAGTGTACCTCTTGTGCTATTGTTTCTTGGGGGTGTTTTCCCCTTTCTTTTCTCTAATATTATTTTAATTCTTATCGATAAAAAAAATCCAGTACATACGAGATATTTGGTTTAGTCAAAGAAAAATTAACTTACCCAGTAGTCTTTAATATCGACCTATATCAATAAGCTTATCACCTTCATTCGCTTTGAGACAATAATTAGGATCAATAGGAGTCTCACAAGGCCTACAATCCAACATATTGGAATCCTGAAGGAGGTCTAGAACATACTTGCACTAGGACAGAAAGATACCCCTCTTGGACCAAGCAACTTCAATGCCAAGATTTTATTTTAGATGTCCTAGATCCTAAACCTCGACTTCCTTTCCTAGAAGTCTCTTTAGATAGTGGATTCACACTCATTATTCCCACTAACTATAGTATCATCCACATACACAATGAGAACTATCATCTTGCCCCTTTTATGCTTTACAAAGAGTATGATTGGCTTGACACTGTCTATACCCATTTTTGAGCATGACATTGTGAAATCTCTTAAACCACGCTTGAGGAGACTGCATCAGGCCATATAGAGCTTTCTTGAGACAATACACCTTCCCTCTACTGGTGACATACTAAAAGCTTGGAGATAATCTCGTGCACAACACTTCTAGATCTCCGTAAAGAAATGCATTCTTAACATCAAGCTGAAGCAGAAGCCATCCTTGATTAGCTGCAATTGATATCAATATATGTATAGAGTTCATCTTTGCCACAAAGGTTTCCTAGTAATCAATCCTATATGTTTGAGTGTAGCCCTTGGCTACTAATATATGGCCTTGTACTATTTGGCTATAACTTTGTTGAAAACACTCATCTACACCCTTTAGGTTCCTTAGGGTAAGTCAATTGCATCCCAGTGTTTTTTTTTTTTTATTTAATTTTTTTAAGGCATTTATTTCCTCTTCCATGGCCTTTCTCCATTGTGTTTGGGTAATAACTTTAGACACATTGCATGGATAGTATTAGTAGACAAGGAGGTGGAGAAGGCTCTAAACAAGGGAGATAAAGAATCATAACACTCATGGTTAGCAATGGGATGATGAATACAAGAATGAGTCATTTTGCCTAGATCAGTGGGGAGATGAGAATCATAGGAGTGGAGGAGACAATACTTGGAGAAGTAGAGTCATCTTGGAGAGGCACATGGGGATTTGGGGAAGCTTTTTTCCCTGATAATACACCTTCGATAAATCTTTCTTTTTTTTTGGGCTGCCATTGGCTTGTCCTCCCCTAACTACAATGGTAGGCTTGCTTCTACCATCACTATCATAGATATATGGAGAACTATTTAAGGGAGAGAAAACTCATCTTCACCTCTAAGTTACTCCTGAAGATGAGGCTATACGAAAGAAAAGAAAGGCACATAACCATGAAGCTAACATACATGGAAATAATACGCTTTCGAATGGAAGGATGGTAACACTTGTATCCCTTTTTGGCTCGGAACATACCTAAAAAGATACATTTGAGAGCCTTGGGATCTAGCTTTGATCGATTCGACTTATGAACATGCACATAACATATGTAACCAATGACTTTATGAAGAAGATAAGACGTAAAAGAGGTGCAAGAAGGAAGAGAAAGAGGGTACTTGAATCCAAGAACCCAAGAGGACATTTGATTCATAAGATATGCACTAGTTTGAAGAGCATTTGCCTAAAATTTTTTTGGGAACGTACATAGTGAACAGTAAAGCACAAGTAGTTTCTAACAAATGATGATTCTTCTTTTCAGCGACATTATTTTGGTTAGGTGTTCCTAGACAAGTGGTTTGATGAAAGATCCCATGCTATGAGAGATTAGAAGAGAAATTGCTAGACATCTATTCACCAACAGTATCAGATCGAAGAATCTTGATATTCGAGTGAAATTGAGTATCAATCAGCATATGAAATAATTGAAGCTTTGCGAATAAGAAATATACCTAGTAGTCTTAGTGTAATCATTAAAAAAGACAAAGTACCAGAAGCCAAACTAAGAAGTAATAGGTGCTAGCCCCACACATCAGAATGAACAATAGCAAAAGGAGAAGAACTTCTATTAGTAATGATCAACAATGTTTTGCAAACTTGCAAGTTTCACAATGAAAATCTGAAGGTATAATAGAAGTACATAGTGATGGAAAAAGTATATGTAAGAACAAGAAATATATGTGGCTAAATTTGTAGTACCACTTAAGATTTGCCATCGAATTGGCTTCTCTTGGAACCTATACGAATGAGATGTTTAAGGATGACGCAAGAAACGATGTTTCTTTGACAAAATGGGACTGCTACCATGGACCCTTTTGTCACCTTTCAACCATCCAATTACTATTGCCAAGTCTCCTTCCTCTGTGATGGGAAGATGATGATCGTCCCTAGAGTGAAATAGCCATAGACTAAAAAGTTGTGCCTTCATTTCGGCCATGGCAGCATCCCCTCATCCCAAGGGTCCCGAAAAGGCCATTGTACAAGCACACGAAGCATCAGAAATCAAGCCACCGATTCCAAAGGGGCCCATGTTCCCTAAGGAGTAACCATCAAAGTTTAGCTTCAGTTCAAGGCCCGAGGGAGAAGCCCAAGTATGAGAAATTTCTAGAACATGAGGTGTGGAGTTGATGATTGGAAGATCCTTGATTAGATTGTCAATGGAGATACCATGTGAAAGGACTTCCTCAGATGCCCAGTGAGGTATGTGAATGAAAATAGTCAATTACCTAATGAAGATTCCTTTTCTTGTCCTGAAAAATTCTTAGATTTCGCTTTTCCCAAATCAAACCTATAATGGCAATAGGGAGATATCTCCATTACATCTTTCCCCCTCTTGGCAAAAGGAGTTGATGACCATACGCACTAAAAGTCTACAATCTCCATGGGAAAAGCTAAGTAAACACCAAATATGTTAAGGAAATAACACCAAATCTACTGCACAAATGGACAATGAATAAATAAGTGGTTTATTGATTCTCCATTCCGTAAGCATAGATGACATACATGAGGAAGAAAGCATCAACCTTTTTGTTTGTGTTGAAGCATATCACATTTATTCACACTTATGAGCAACCTCCCAGCATAAGGCTTCGAATCTTGGAGGGTCATGAGCTTTCCAAACAACATTAATAGGAAAGGAAGGAAGAAGGTAGTACAAAATAAAATTTTTTCTAAAGGATGATGGATAACATTTGAGGAGAGATACCAAAGATGAGCGTCTTGAGCTAATGGTTCAATGAATATGTCAGATAAGAAGCAGGACGATCACAAAAGAGCAGCATCCACCACAGCTTTGCCTTAAATAATAGATTGTATCCCAATGAACACAGATAGCCTTGCAACCCCATGTTTAGCTAGATCACGTGCAGAGGAATTCGTTGATATATGCATCCATTGGAACAAGATGTTCATGGAGAATACTGAGAATTGGGTCTCCTTGATAAGATGAGGGATCCTCTAAGGACCCCCTCTAGCATATGCCAACCATCTGATCATGATTGCTGAATCCTCCTCAATCTTCATCCTTTGGATCCCTAATGAGGGAACCAATCAGAGGTAAAAAAAAAAAAGAAGGAAGAAGTAATGCTTTAATTTCTGTTTACTCTGTTGCAAACATCAATTGTGCTTAAGGCTAAATCACACTCTGAATTGTCTCTAAATACTGCCAGTGCCTAAGGGGCTCGGTTTCCCCAAAGAAGACCTATCAAAGTAAAGCTATATGGAGTTCCCAAGAGGAGAGATGATGTGGGACACAAAGCAACCTATATTCAAGATTCAGGCGTCTTTTGATTATTTTGGATTTAGTTTTCTTTATTTGGTTAGAATTATTAATTTGGGTAATTTTATTTTGTTTTATCTTTTATTTTTGTCAACCAATATAGGGTATTTACTTTTTTTTCAAGTAGAATAGGTTTTAGTTAATTTTTAGGAAAATGAAAGATCAATTTCCGTCACTTTTCTTTGGACTTTTGTTTTGGTAGGTCAAAACTTACTCGTTTAGCTTGACTTTGGTGTTATTTAAAAGATTATTGAGTTCCCTTTCCAACAGGTTCAAGATCTTGCAAATCTGAGATGATTTGAGAATGTTATGGCAACAGGGTATCAAAATATCATGGGATTTGTATTTTTCTTTAGAGTTTTACTTTCGTTGAAAGTATTTCATGGGTTTCAAGGTTTCTCAATATGGAGGACACGGAGTAGTGTAATGTATACAGAAAATTTATCTTATGAAAGATTGTTCTTTGCTTTGGTGGATTTCAATATGTTATTTGAAGTTGGATTCCCTGTACCTCTCTCTTGGTTCAATGGTGTTTGGACTGATCTTCTCGGTGCTTTTGTCCTACATCAGGAGACCATAGTGACAATCTGCCGAGGATTGGGAGAAGATCTGATAATCTAAGTCCAAAAGCGTACGATGGAATCGGTTGAAAACCCGTAAAATATGTCCTTTGTGATAGATCTTACAGAATTATTTTACTTCACCACATATGGACGAGGAGGCCTTAAAGAAGAGACTTTACCCTTCTGGGAGGATTGCAGGCCTTAGAGAAGAAGTTTGACCCTGAAAGTTACAAAAATTCCCTTAAGAGTTCATTATTCAGTTGAAATTTATTGTTTGTTTTTTATAAGATTTTGTTTGGTATGGCAAAATAATTTTGGGACTGAAGGGTCCCAATAAAATATTAATATGCAGCTTTTTATGGTTCACATTGAAAAAATGTACTGAAATCTATGAGTTGATGTAGTATTTCACTTTCCTTAACTGAGCTGATTACAAGTTTACATCCATGTTGTAACTAACAACATTTGTTTGGTATCATCTATTTTGTTGTATTCTGTGTACATCAAGATTGTGTATCTTTTGGAAGTCAACTTAGATGGAAAGTAACAAGGTTGTTTAAATGCATTTTTAAGTTCCAAGCTCATGAATACACATTCTCATGCACATGCAATAAACATAAGCAAGTGGTCTGACATGTAGTGAATGACAATCTGCCCTTGTTAGTAAGTACATGTCACATGGACAAGTTCCAATGAGATTTGGATTCTGGATTCTTTTGTCTCCTTGATAGCTGAATAGTGGCATTGGTTCTCATGAAAGGATCAATTGTTATTAGCTGACAGTGACTGCATGCTTGGCTGTATAACCTATGTAACTCAATAAGGTCTTATTGACTGATATTATAAATAGTTTATCCAATGGCTAAACTCAACGTATTCAGCCTTCGACACTATTCTATGACTAAACGAGTAGTTTGCTTTTTTTACTTGGTTTCATCACCAACATCATAATATTTACTGAGTAATCAACTAATCTAACGTGCTTGTGTTAACATCACCTTAACATTTACTACGAAACTGTGGACAAAAATATAGGTGGATGTCAAAACTCAAATCGCTGCGGTCATGGACAAATATTCTTTTGTAGGCAATAACTTTGATATGATATCTAATGTAAAAACAAGATTTTTTTTATTAATAATGCAAAAACAAGATTAGTTGCATCTTTTGATTTAGTTTTGCTTGAGTCTTCTTGTTATGAAGATCTAATACTTCTTATTCTTTCGTCAGAGGCCCTGCATTCCAAACTGTTTGATTATCTTGTCTGTCCATTTTGATTATCTAAGTTCTATAAACCAAATGAACATGCTGAGCTGGCATATTTGATGCAGGCATCAGGTCCATTTTATCAAGTAGTATGGCAAGCTCAACATCAGCATCGCTTCTTTCCACAATGGCTACTTGTTTACTCTCAGTAAGGACGTTTACTCTTGCTGAGCTTGACAAGGCCACAGGAAAGTTCAGTTCTAAGAGGATTTTGGGTGAAGGAGGATTTGGACGTGTTTATCATGGGATCATGGAAGATGGAATTGAAGTTGCAGTTAAGTTGCTTACAAGGGATGGCCGGGATGGCCAGAATGGAGATCGTGAGTTCATTGCAGAAGTTGAGATGCTAAGCCGATTGCATCACCGTAACCTTGTCAAATTAATTGGTATATGCATTGAAGAAGACACCCGCTGCCTGGTATATGAGCTTGTTCACAATGGGAGTGTTGAGTCCCACTTGCATGGTATAATTGCTATGCTATCTCTTAACAAATACACTTTATATGACATGTGGTCTGTAAATGATCCATCATTGATGTTCAGGTCCTGACAAGATAAAGGGGCCTCTTGACTGGGATGCTCGGATGAAGATTGCCCTTGGTGCAGCAAGAGGACTGGCATATCTTCATGAGGATTCTAATCCTCGTGTCATTCACCGTGACTTCAAGGCCAGTAATGTTTTATTGGAAGTTGACTTTACCCCCAAGGTCTCAGATTTTGGGCTGGCGAGAGAAGCGACTGAAGGAAGTCAGCATATTTCCACTCGGGTTATGGGAACTTTCGGGTAAGCAGGACCTCCACTTTTATAAATTGTTAGATGTCAAAATTTTCTTCTTTTTTTCAATATGCATTGAGGCAACTTGCTTTTGATCTGTTTTATTGTTAATGGAGAGTACATTCACGAATTTACAGGTACGTTGCTCCTGAGTATGCAATGACAGGGCATCTACTTGTTAAGAGTGATGTCTACAGCTATGGAGTTGTACTACTGGAGCTTCTCTCAGGAAGGAAGCCTGTAGACATGTCTCAACCTCCTGGACAAGAGAATCTTGTAACCTGGGCACGGCCACTACTGACTAGCAGAGAAGGTCTGGAGCAATTGGTGGATCCTTCCTTGGGTGGAGCATACGATTTTGATAACATGGCAAAGGTGGCAGCCATTGCTTTGATGTGTGTTCACCCTGAGGTGGTTCAGAGGCCATTCATGGGTGAAGTTGTGCAGGCACTGAAGCTCATCTACAATGATATGGATGAGACCTGTGAGGATTGCTGTAGTCAGAAGGAATCATCTGGTCCGGACTGTGACTTTAAGGGCGATCTCGGCCCTTCTGATTCCGGCTGGTGGAATGCAGGTGGGATTACCCCCCGCTTGACTTACGGGTTTGCCTCTTCCTTCATAACAATGGAGTACAGTTCAGGTCCACTTGAAGAGATAGACAACAGACCACATTCAACATCAAGTTTAGTAGGGGAAGGGGGATCATTACCAATTAGGCACAGCAACAGATCAGGCCCCCTACGGACAATTCGCAGCAAGCCAGCCTTTTTCAGATTAAGAGGGAGTATGAGCGAGCATGGGGGACTTCTTTCAAGGCGTATCTGGAGTGATGGGTATTGGGTTTGAGTCTTCTTTCAACACCATTATTCAAATGTACAGTTCCAAAGGAGCAGGTGTTTCCACCCATGATTGATTAATATGGTATTGCTGTGGATTTCCTTGTTCATGGGAATGGGGGAGGGGTGCCATGCCATGGCTTCTAATTTTGGAAATCTTTATTCATTACTACATATGCTGGAGATGTAATTCGGATACTCCCTGTATTATATGGCTGTTGAGTTATTTTCTTGTTCAGTGTTAAGTGCAGTGACATGTTCTGTCTGTTCACCTGTATTTTGGCGGATGAATTCTTCTTCGGAGTGTTGTACAGTCAACCTTGTTCAACCTCTTCGTTACCTGACAGCAGATTAGATGATCATTACTGTCTGACATTTTTTTGGTCATCGATGACTAAATTCAGTTGACCAAAATTGTGCAATAGATCAGATACTTACTAGGTTAACATAATCAATACCTACTGATCTAACTGTTTTGACTTGGGAGTCTTGATTGATGGTGCAGTTAGGATTGAGAATTGCTTATACCCATGTTAACTTTGTTAAATGAAACTGGTTCAAACCATGGACTGTAATGATCTGTATCTTAATTTGGCATGATTCGGATCTGAACTCGACTCTAACATGGATTTATTAAGCGACAGATTGAATGGTTTATATAATCTGCAAAATTGTTTTCTGCCCTAAGAGTTCTCTTAAATAGGAAACATTGCATGGTTCTTACAAAGTGTGTCATATTTGAAAACATAGAAATATTGAAATTTCCATCTCCCAAAGAGTACCCAACTTTTTCTTATATTCACAGAATTTTAAAGATAATTATTAGCGATTTATTACAAGAAGAAAATTTAAACTCCGTTAAAATTTACCTTGGCAAGACTACTATGCTCAGGAACAGGGATGCACGGTACCCCCTTTTCAGGAGGACAGCTAGGGTTGTCTTCCTTAGGTCAAAAGCGTTGGATTGGAATCTTTTTGTCTCAGGATTTAATGCGTGTGTAAAAACCGTCGGTTTGGAATCTTCTCCCTGATGCACAAGGGCTGCAATATTGGCAGCAGAGCCTAAGTCCATCCACTCAAATGTTACGTAACTGCCACCTTAACTGCCGAGAGACAGCAGTTAGTTGGTTCAGTAGATGTCAGCCATGGCTGCTTTCAAAACCAATGAAGCCCAGCTCACTTCTTTCACTGTTTCTGCTCTGCCTCATCTAAGCTCCTTCAAAAACTTCAAAATCCTAACTTCAAACGTCAAGGTGTTTTTCTTCACCGAGTTTCCATAGAAAGTTTAAGTTTCGAAATCGAATCAGAGCGGCAGAGATGAGAAGTTCTAAGTCTGTTGCTTCTGCGAGCCAAGCCGAAGTACAGGAATCTGTTGAGAAGGCTAGCAAACGGCCTCCGTTTGTTACCCATCTTGATGTTTCAGTTGCTGGGTTCTCCTTTGAAGCGTACTCCTGCCCGCGTGTAAGTTTGTACTGCACTGGACTCCTTTAGCCATTAATTGATTTAGTTAGAGTTACTTTTGTGATGTTTCTGATTTTCCTGCTTTCTGCCATTTGGGCTAAAAGACATTTTCATGTTTGCTCTTCATTGAAATTCATAACTCCATTTGTTTCTGCATTTTGATTTACTTGTCATCATGTGTTGTGTGGAAACCCCATATTTGGAGTTCTTATGCAACAAAATAAAAGAAAGAAAGTAGCGAAAAACAGCAATCACACTAAGCAGATAGACGATTTATGTGGTTTGTCTTGAAGCCTGCATCCATGGGCGAAAATGGTGAGAGAATTTCACTTTGAAGGAAGAAACAAGAGATTACAGTCAGTGCTGTGGCACAGTTCCCAAGATACCCCATATAACCCACGAAAAAACCCCATTCTCTTTGTGGGTCGGGTTGGACCCCAAGCAGGTCAAAATATTGTTCAGGCTTTTCTCCAGATCGCACACCCAGGTTGCATCTTGGGTTGAGTTTGAGACAACTTCACAACAGTCTGTTATCTTTCAAAAAAGAAAAATGGTTATAGTATGCTGCTTTTCTGTCTCTGCAATTGTTTACGCTATTTGATGCCTCTTGTTAATGAGCGCCAGGACTTATTAGGATGACTTGATTGATTCGTATCCATGAACTAGTCAAATTAGACCCATATCAGGAGCTATGTTGTTGGGTTGGCTGGCATGGGTCTCACTGATGATGAATGATCGTTTGTTACTAAATTCAATCTTGGGTTCCATTAAAGCAAGTTCTTATTTGAGAATTTCAGGAAGAGACATGGGTGCTGTTAATACT
>JAOXJP010000001.1:7735463-7748883 GCA_025762735.1 Platanus orientalis
AGAGTGGAATGGCGGAACAGGATTCGTGTAGCCGACCCCAAATAGTTGGGATAAGGCTGTTTGTTGTTGTTGATTTTCATATTGGAATTTAATAATGGACCCAAAGTTTAATGGAGACTAAATGATGAGATTTTGTCTTCCCATATATATATATATTATAAGAGAAATTTTATTAGAAAATGAGAAAGGGGTGAGGGGCTGCAAGACAAAAGCCATCCTATGCCTTATAAGGCTTCCCCAAACGACAAGCTGTATGATATTGATGCTCAATTAAAAAATAAGACAGCTAAATGATCATAAGCTGCTGGTTAAGAATCATCCAATCATGATGATTTTTGTTCCAAACAATCTTTGAGGTGGCACCTGTTCTGTTCAATGGTGGGTCCTGATCCTCTGAACATGAGGCAAATTATAGGTGCCTCATACTTGTTGACAGGACTTCTCTTGTCTGTATATTTTGGTCTTATAAATTTGGTTAATTGTCAATAAACATACATTTTCCATTATACTTTCACTCGTCTTAGAGTTTTGGAAAACGGTTTGCCAACCAGGTGTCGCGGTGGGAGTGTCAGCTGAATCGAATGCTCAGAGCTAAACAATTATGGAGAATTATTTTTGTCCTTATATGCCCTTGTTCATTTAACGGAAAATATGGCCCTAAACAGAGTGGAATGGCGGAATAGGATTCGTGTAGCCAACCCCAAATAGTAGGGATAAGGCTGTTTGTTGTTGTTGTATATTCCCTTGTTCATGTTACTGCTATTTGCATTAACTATTGTCTCATACTCTCATTGCATGCATTATTTTGCTGGTAAGGAATGTTTTAGGTGTTGAAATTGGCAGATTCAATGTGTTTCTATTGGTAGGCCTTGCCAATCCAGTACCCTAAAATTGGATCCAGATCTTATCCTTGGCCTGAAATCATTTTTGTTGTTGATAATGGTGGGTTTTCAGGTTAAATATAAAAGCTTTGATGAAATTGATCAAGAGAAGCAGTGGTGGCGGATCCCTTTTGTTTCAGATTTTCTTGAGAAAAAAGGTTTTAAGGATGCTTTAAAAATGGTTGTTGGCTCTGAGACTGTACAAGCACATCAGTTTGTACAATATGCTTTTGGGCAATTAAAATCATTTAATGATGTTTACCTTCAGAAGGACCAGTTTTCTAAAAGTGGTAGCTATTACACGGAAGGCTCTGGAAAATCCATAAATCCAGTTGGTGTCCCTGACAAGACGTCACAGGAGAGTAGCCTAGACAGCTCTTTAGATGACACAATCTACGAGCAAGACAGCAGTACAATGGAGTGTCATTCTAATAACGGTTCTAGGAATAATGAAAATAGCTCCTTCATGGAAACACTGGTTCCTGAATCGATACAATCAGATAAATATTTTTGGAAGAGTTTTGGTGATGTTATTAATCAAACTGTTGTTCAGAAGCTTGACATACCCGTTCCTGAGAAAATAAAGTGGGATGGATTTGACTTGTTAAGCAGAAGTGGCTTACAGTCACGTAATATTGCAGAAGCAGGTTACATTGAGTCAGGGCTTGCAACTCCAAAAAATCAGGAAATCAATGATGATACAACTGGCCCACCTACTATGAATGCATTTCAGTCATCCCTTGTAGATATTAAGAAGGCATCATCAGATGTATTACGACAAACTGATTCCATTTTAGGAGCATTGATGGTTGTGACGGCAACATTTTCTCAAGAAAATAAGCAAGCACGTTCAGTGGAAAAGAATGAGACGGAAAAGGATGCTTCTGCAGTGGAGGATGATGTTTCAGGATATTCTATAAATGGGAAAGTAGAATTGTTGGATAAAAGCAAAGCAGAGGAGATGAAGGTCCTGTTTTCAACGGCAGAGAGTGCCATGGAAGCCTGGGCTATGCTTGCCACTTCATTGGGCCAACCAAGTTTCATTAAATCTGAATTTGAGAAGATATGTTTTCTTGATAATTCATCCACTGATACACAGGTTAGATTTTATCCCAACAGGTACCTCTTTTCTCTTCTTGTTATTCACTGGACTTAAATTTGAGACATACTGGTTTGAACCGTAAGTTAAGTAGAACGACATCTCTTGACATTTGGAGAATTTCTTGTTTTGTTAATTGTGAAATTCAAAGAATTGCAGGTAGCAATTTGGCGTGATTCTTCACGGAAAAGATTAATTGTTGCTTTCAGGGGAACCGAACAGGTTGGTTTTTTTTTGTTATGCGCCAAAGTAGCATGGGCTGATTATTCACTAAAAAAAGGTTGGTTTATGTTTTAATATGCTATATTGGTTGATTTTTGGCCAGGCCAGATGGAAGGATTTGCGAACTGATTTAATGCTAGTTCCTGCTGGGTAGTATATTTATGTGTTTATTTATCTACTTATTAATCCAAGATATGACTTGCTTAGTGGTTTCCTTAATTTTATTCTCTAAATTGAAGGTATCACTTAGAGAGCCCCTTTAAAACTGAATCATGGTTATTTCTTTCTTGATTTCATTGTTGAAAGACTCCCCTTATTATTATTCTGGAGGATATGAGCTGTAACTGAAAGATAACCAATTTGATTGCAACTGTGGTGCAGCATCTAGTGTTTGGTCTGTGTATGAATTATAGAATGAAACACATGACCATATCGACGATAAAATTAGAAAAGAAAAAGAAAAAAAAGGTAAAAGTGCGATCATATAAAGAATGAGGTTAACCCAAGCAGTAGAGGAAATGACAAGATAATCATATACTGTTTTCCAGGTCATGAAGTCTAGCATTTTCCAGTTCGTAAGTTTGGTTGGGCTAGGGTAATGAATTTGTTTTCAATGTAGTTGTGCTTATTGTGTTTCATCAAAAGCAAGGGTTTTCATTCAAAAATCACATCAAAGTTGTATACTGCTTTATCCCAGGGTGGGCTGTGTCGGAGTCATTTTGTTTAGTCACTGGCTAACTCTTATTTTTCTGCTGTTATAGGCTAAATCCTGAGCGTCTAGGTGGCGATTTCAAGCAAGAAATTCAAGTAAGACCAATAAGATGCTGTTCACAAATTATTTCTGTACTATTTATGGGATAATATGAATGATTGACAATGAACATTGTCTGTTTCACTTGTTAAAAGTGGAAAAAAATTGCCTA
Organism: Platanus orientalis; assembly: GCA_025762735.1. NCBI lineage: Eukaryota > Viridiplantae > Streptophyta > Magnoliopsida > Proteales > Platanaceae > Platanus > Platanus orientalis. The sequence goes on from JAOXJP010000001.1 coordinate 7,738,589, forward strand.
TCTCTTTCTCATATAGTGAAAGGTGATGCTTTTGTCAGGTTCACAGTGGTTTCTTAAGTGCGTATGATTCAGTCAGGACTAGGATCATGTCACTCATTAAACTGGCAACTGGTTTTGTGTAAGTCATAATGATAAAAGGCTAACATGTGGATATTGAATGGAAGGAAATATCTAAACAGCACCTATTGATAATATGAAAGAGATTTAATTTGCTAGTATATTTGTCTTTAATGTGATTTTTCATTTAGCAACATATTTCTTCTTCGAAAGCATTAAGTCCTTATATGTTACAGTGGGAATTGAGTTAGTGACTTAGGGTTGTTAGAATTTCTAACCTCTTGGACTTGGATTTTCATCAACCAACTTTCTGCAACCTCATGAATTGGTGTATGTTCCATTCAATGGAAAACCAATTGATTTGAACCCTGAAAGTATTCGAATGTAGAAGCATACATGTATTCACGCAGTAGGGGTATTTTTGTTTTTTCGATAAAAGAAAATATTCATTAAGGGAATAAGAAATCCCAAGAGAAAGCAACAGCCCAAAGGCAACAAAGAGGATTACATCTTGAAAATGTTTCCCCACCCCCTTTTAGTATACTAAGTTGGGTTACTCTTGTAAATATACTGTAGTTTACATGTATTTCTGTATAAGTTGGATATCTTGGATTGTTGACAAACCAGTTGCTGGTCAACGTTCCAAATTTGACTGATTAATGTGGAAGTTCACCAAATGGACCCCCTAGGAGGGTGTTTACTATTATTACAAGTTTGGTCTGTTTGGAGAAGTCTATGAGGGTTTTCTAGGATGGTTCAATTTCCAGAAAGTGGTTTCCTAACTACAATCAAAATTCGTGTGGCTTTACGTGTTTGTGTTTGGTCAACAAATAGATAATTAGTCCAGATTTTGTCAGTTATTACTTATTAGTAACTAGAAACTCAGAGTTTGAGTCCAAGATGGATTGTGCATGTGCATGCGCATGTGTGTGAAATGAAACTGTTTAGTTCATAAATATATGGACATCTTAGGGATGTAAACATGTTCTTGATTAAAGAAAATTTGTTTTTCTTTCATTGCTCATAGTGCTGTGACCTTGTTGGTTTCTTCCTTGTTTTTTGATCTTACTCAGCACTTACTCTTTTTAATCTGCAGCCTAAAACCTTGGCATTTGTTTCTTTTAATTTTTAGCCAAGTAATAGAAGCAAGGAGGCCGTCGTCAAGCACTGGACCTTTTCTCTAGGAGTAGTGCATATGTATTCATATGTTATGTCCAGAAGTTGTTTATGGAAACCAATAATTTGTCTAACAATGAGGAGATGATGCAAATATGAAACTGGAGCAGAAACAATTCCTTTATTTAAAATATTTATGAAATTTATCGTGGCCCGAGTTCGAAATTTTGTTTCAATTGTAATTTTTGCATCAGAAGTTGGTGTTACTGATGGCATTTCTTGGCCATACAAATTCTATCCTGTTTGTGTCTTCTTGTCATGATATGTGATTTAAGTTATTTATTTATTTATAATTTTTTTGGGGGGAAAAACATAAGCTAACTGTGTATCATGGCAGAGATGGTGTGGAAGCGGAGCCCAAATGGCATATTTATGTGACTGGTCATAGTTTAGGCGGTGCGTTAGCTACCCTTCTTGCTCTTGAACTTTCATCAAGTCAATTGGCAAAGTAAGTTCCGTCTATTTTTTATTCTATACAAAAATTGTATTCTCTTCCCATTCTCATTAGGTTATATGTGAAGATATGTTTGTGATATTTATATTTTTGACTAAATATTACTTATGATCTTCATGTCGGTTGTTTCTGGTAGGAATTTTAAGTATTCAATGTGGTATTTAATTGATTTGAATAATGACAATGGGAGGATTCATGGATTTTGTCCAAATGTCACCTACATGTTAGCATCGATGTATTTGACTTTGATTTATGTCCAGTGTGGTATTCAATAAAATTCCTTTTTTGTTGCCAAAAAAATTCATGGATTGTGTCCAGCCAAAAAATTCATGGATTGTGTCCAAATGTCACCTACATCTTAGCATGCAAGCATCTTGTAGTCCCTTGCTTGAAGAATGTATTTAACTCTTTGATATTTCAGTAGACATGATTCAAGAATTTGATTGGTTTTTGGGTTCATGAATATTTGCATTAGAACACCCACAAAACGAAATGTTCTTCCCTGGAAGTGGTCATTGTTTGTGGGTTGTATTACATTGAATATGAAAAATAATTCAGGGTGAAGATTTTTTTTGCTAGAATATCTATAGTTGCTCCTGGAAGGTCCTGAATCATTCTGATCCAACCCCATGTCTGGCTCATAGCATATCACTAGTTGCTAATTGTTGTGGAAAGCAGTGCTTGATACACACCATATGATAACATTATGAAAGAGTGCCATTGTAACGAGTACAAAAAGGATCAAAATATTCCTAAACAAATTTTATTAACTGCCTTTTTTTTTTTTGGTGAAATCCAGCATCTTTACTACAGTAAAGTGTTGTATTTATGTAGGTTGTGTTTCTCCTTTTGTTTTTATAATTCCTTTCAAAATTTTGGCAATGATTTTTTTTTTTGCATTTTTTAATGATTATTTGTCATTACGGAAGACAATGCTTTGAATAATTAATTGAAACAAGTGGAGTCGACCCTCTAGTAGCTAATTGTCATGGTAGATGAATTCTATGAGTTATTAGAGATATTAGATATTAAGTTTTCTATAGACTCGTGAGCAAAAAAAAAAAAAAATTCCTATAAAATGTCCTTCAGGAAGGTCTTTTCATATGCATCTTCTTTCAAGTCTATTCTTTTCACACCTGAAAGAAGAATAAGGGGACCTTATCCCCTTATTTGACTTTCTCTTTCTTTTCTTACTTTTTAATTAGGTCTACTTAGTGAAATACATAAATTAGTTATGCACTAGGGAATCAATTTGGTTCCTCAAAATACCTGCAAACCAAAAGCTAAATTTTACATGCACTATATACATGTGGACTATAAGTTGCAGGTTTTATAGAACCTATGTACTCATAATGATTCATCTATTTTGTTCTCTATTAGGTGTGAAGCAATTTCTGTGACTATGTATAACTTTGGTTCTCCTAGAGTTGGGAACAAAAGATTTGCGGAAGTCTACAATGAGGTAATAAATAGTTATGCTTTTCAAGTTGTGTGTCACTGACATGATGGATGTTGCAAGAATTCTCTCTCCTTCTCCTTTCGGTGGATTTCGTTGAAGGAATTAGAGTGAATTTTATTTATTCCGAATTTTTAGAATCATTATTTGGTGGTTGTATGCTTGACCACTTCACATGCCTTGAAATATAATTAACCATTACACCTACTTTGTTACTGATTGATTCTTTTTAAAGGAAAAAAATTATCTATTTGATTCAGTTGTTTCTTATGTTGAGATGCGATTTTAAAGTGGTAATTTAAAGAAAAAAATTGTGCTTTCGAGTTCAGCATATCCATTATAGAATGTCATAGGAGTTCCTTGTGGTTGTAATTTCTGTTCAGGATTTAGTACTGAAATTACAGAAAATTATTGTGCTTTCTAGTTCAGCATATCCATTATAGAAGGTCATAGGAGTTCCTTGTGGTTGTAATTTCTGTTCAGGATTTAGTACTGAAATTGCAGAAAATTATTGAGCACAAAGAGGTGTTGGGGTGCTTTCAAGTGTATAATGTGTGACCAATGAGAGCTTCAAGTGAATGAGATGTAAATAATTGCAAAACCCCTTGGAATATGAGTTGGGTCTATCCCCATCATAGTTACAGGGAAGCTTGGTACAAGGTGGGAAGCTCGCTTCTTGCAAAGCTTGTTTGGGAAGCTAATTCCATTTCTCTTCCCCAAAAATGGGAAGCACGCTTCCCAAATATGGGAACCTTGATGAAGCAAGTGAAAGCTATCTAGGGAAATTAGTGAAGGCCTCTAGAAAAGTGAGTAGAAATGTCTAGAGAATTGACTGAAAAGCGATCCAAGAAAAAATATTTTATTTTATTTAATATAAATCTTATGCTGTTAGCATTAAATAAAATTTTATTTGCAAGATTTAGTAATGATTTTGTAGAAAAAAAAGGTCTAGAATAGAATTTATTGTTTATATTATTTTATTCCAATCCAATAAAAAAGATTCAAATCTGATGGTTTTTATACAATAAACTAACCAACTCTCCCAAAACCTTAAGGTATTAGGAGATACATAAATTAATATACTTCAACACCCCCCTCAGGAGGAACATTGTTCTCTCCTAGGAACACACTTAGGGAACTAGGCACGGGTCCACACAATGCATACACACGCACACAACACTACATCTAGGAAAATACTTCCACCGGAATTCGAACTTACGACCAAACTTGCTCTAATACCATGTTGACAGTAAATTAACCAACTCCCCCAAAACCTTAAGGTGTTACGAGATACACATGAATATACTTCAACAGGTCTTCTATAGTCTGACTCTAAGATGTAAGTTATTTGCAAAAAATCTTATATATGGTAAAATCTAAGGTATGGTTGGCTATATTAATAACAAATGGTTTGCATATTGATTTATATCTCATGATTTTTTGTACTTATTATTCACTTTGTAGTATTGTAGTTGAAATTATTGATTATAATTTATAGTTATTTACTTTATTATCGCTTTTCGCTTCACGCTACCCAAGAATTTATTGAGCTTCACTTCCCGCTTCTTGTTTTCGCATTGCTTCCTGCTTTCGCTTCTCGCTTTGATAACTATGATCCCCATACTAGGATTGTGAGATAAGAAGGCAAGACAGGAGGGTTGATTTGTTTTGGAGGTTCTTGTTGAGATCAATTGGCATTGGTGGAGTCTGCACTATCTGAGCTTAGTGTGAGGAGATTTATTTCAATGTTACAGTCCCTCATTTTATAGGATTAGGGAACACATTTAGTACTATTTATGCAATTGGTTCTTGATAGAGTTCAGAGATGTTTATCTAGGTTTCCATGCTTCTAGATTGGCCCAGATATTCTGATGTGGCATATCTGGTGTTCATTGCTTTTATTGTGATGACAATACTCGTGAATCATGCAGCATTATTGTCCGAAGAATGTTTGGGAACTTTAAGCATAACATAATAGAGCATCACTGATGCAGGATGGCCTAGGGCTTCAAAATCCTGTGGGTTATGGACCCAAAAGTGTTAGTGTATATGGGTGAACATGTCTTGAGGGTATTACGGTTCGTACACATACTTACTATGCCATACGGTATATTATATTTATTTCGTATAACTACCAAGCAAGTGTATGGAGTTGAATATTCTCCATACGATTACTCTCACATACAAATAATTTTCTCTCTTCTTCTTTTCCTTTCTTCTTTTCTTTTGATGCAACATGCATGTAGGTTAACGGGTGTGTGCACAGGAGCTAGGAATAAAATTGATAAAGTAGTGTAAAAAGATAAACAAGATTCCTACTTGCACATCCTCAGGCCAATTCAAATGATTCTCTAAGTTTAATTCAATATGCATGTTAAGAATTCAAGAATACAAAATAAGAAATATTAAAGAACCTAATTAATGAATTAAAGTATCCAACTAATTTAAAAATTAGAAAATTTAAAGTTGCTGTCAAGACAAAATCTGATGCTTATAATGAAACTAAAAGTGATCAAAACATATTGAAGATATAGGAAAACAACAAAGCAACTAATGGCTTATAAGGGGAACAATAAAAGGATGTTGGAGAATATGTTTAGACATGTGTAGGCTCAGAAAAATAATGTTTAAATACTAGGAATAGACTCAGGAAATTAATCACAGCCCAAAGCCTTTATCCATAATTATCCCACAAAATCACCACTTTAGGGATTGGAGACAGGTATTGAATAGAGACTGTAGAACCTGTTTTGGTCAGATCGTGAAGCCTTGATGCATTATAATATGAAGCCAGCCAAGATCACCATTCAAAATCGCAGGAATAATGGGGTTTTAAAAATTTCCCAAATCTGACCTAAGATTATAGGTGTGCCACCTGGCTATGATGAACTCAGATGGGGATTTGAATCAAGGTAGGCTTTCGTTAGTGTGTTGCTTGATGATGGATCGCCTATGAGTGTAGAATACCCTGGAAAGAGAAAATCATACAAAAGCCTGACTGTGAGGAGTTGGTGAAGGATCTCTTCCAAGCTGATTCAGCCCCTGACTCACGCCTGATCCTGAGAAAACCTTAAAGGGTTTGCTTCAAAATGAGTTTTGGTGATACCTTCCACTTCCAGCAGAATTGAGTAGGCCTTATACTTATTAGGGAGGTCTCAAATCACATTGGTTCTTAGCCTACTGCAGTTGGTGATTGAATCCCCACAATGAACAAGAACACCTCCTTCAACGCCTAGTCTAGATAAAACCATCTTGGAATCACTACAAAATTGGCTTTTGTTGTGGAAGGTTGCTTGGGGTAGGGTCTTCCAGCAGTATAGGTCATTCTAGAGTAGTTAAAAAAAACAAAACTGTAGTCATGGAGGAATGGAATCCAATCTCCCAGAATAACCTATATACTCTGTTTCACGCGATGCTCTTGCAACACCAGTAGTATCACTCTTGTGAAGGGAGTTTTGATCAATCTCTTACTTCAAATATGGTTGTCCAGATGTTATACACCATGTGGAGGCTTCGAATCAAACGAAAATCTGATCTAGTTTGTTTGGTAATCAGTCTTCACAACCTGGACAGATTTCAACAAGTAAAATTCTGTAAAAAAAACAAGAGATTAGAAGAAGATGAAGATGGGAAAGAAGACCTTTAACCCAAGGGGAAGGGAGTGACCTCCACCACAACCGTTAAACTATGTTTACCTTAGACCCATTCCAGGGTTTTATTGTTTTGCAGTTGCAACAAGCAAGAGGAAGAAGAAGAGATCAAATGAGAGCATCTAATTTTCAAAATATGATTGCATAAAAAATTCAAAAGCTGGTTGTGGGCTCTTATTATAGAGTCCCACAACTAGGTTTACATAAGAAATCCCATATGTTGACTAAAATAACCCTCCCTCTACTAACTCTTCTCTAAATTACCCCTAAACTACAAACAATAACAAAAATACCCTTATGCAATGAATAAAGACCAACCTACCCTCAAAATTTTGTGCCCCCCTTTACATGAGACACAATTACATAAAAGAGAATAAAAAAAAGTAAATAAATGAATGACTATGAACATGGCCTAATCATCCTCGTAGTCATGATGTCCGCATCATCTTTAACCTAATTTCTTGCCGGTTTACTACAAGGAATTGCAGAGTTCAACTTGGTATCCGAGCTTGAAGATCATAGGGAATCTGTGGCACTCCTACTGTTGATGTCAGCATGCCTAGGGATGACATCAGCAGCCATACAGACACCCAAGGTGGAGTTCAAGGATGTAAATTATTGAAAGATCTCTAATTTACATACATTATAGTGATTTTTCTGAAGTGTTTTGAAGTGATGAAATTTTTTTTGAAAAACTTTTGTGAACAAACAATAAAATTCCAGATTTGCATTGTTTGAGGAGTTTTTGGCTGGGTTTCTTTGAATCGTTTTGGCTCTGTATTTTTGTGGGACTCTAATGCAACAAGTCTCATTGAGTTTCGTTGAGTATTAAAGTTTCTGTGAGTATTTCGTTGGGAAAGGTTACCCCCCCTTTTCCACATGATTTTTTCTGTTTGATTTATCTGCAACAAGGATCTTCTACTGCTGTACAGGGTGTGGGGTGATAGCATGATATTGGATTTGGTCCTTGGGGATCTGTTTATGCTCATGTTCATGGTTGGCTGGTTGTTCTTCATCAGTTATGTGAAGGAAACAATATGTGCTTTATTTTTTTTATTAACTATGATGTTGTGGTGTGTTGGGCTGTGCAGCCAGTGGTAAGGATTTATATGTGCATTCTTTTTAGCTTGTTGAATGTGGAATTCAGGTGTTTTTCCCTTGGTATTGTTTGATTGGGTTTTGTGGGCTATGTAGCCTTGTGGAGTTGTATTGTGTTGTGACCTGTGGAGGTCAGTTTGTAGCTTGTTTGTAGGTATGGTGTCTCCCATATATCCCCGAAGTAATGTCGGAAGTGAGCCAAACCTCAAACATGTTTGGGGTTACTAATGGAATTGTTAGTTATGCATCCAGAGATTTGTCACAACTGCAAATTACCACTGTGAAGTTTGATGGTAGCAACTATTTGTTGTGGTATAAATATGCTCTCATTTATATTAAAGGGAAGGATAAGGAGGATTATCTAATTGGTGATATAGAGATTCCCTCTCTTTGAGTTCCAAGGTATTGGAAGTAGAAGACTAAGAATGCTATGGTTATGGGTTGGTTGCTGAATTTAGGGTTTAGGGCCATTATTGGCCATTATTTGTTCTTTATATAGCTCAACAAATCTGGAAAGACTTGTCTTAGACATTCTCTAAAATTGACTATACTCTATGCCAGGATATTGCTCAGTTTAAGCAAGGTGATCTTCCACTTTCTATTTATTATTCTTCACTTCAAAAGATGTGGGAGGATTAGAGAACTATATTACTAATCATCCATCATATGTTAGAGATTCTACTGCCAAAAATAAACATGTGGAGGAGATCTAGACTTTTGAGTTCTTAGCTCGTCTGAATCAAGAGTATGAGAAAGTTTTAGTCAATATTCTTGGAAAAGACACCTTTTCCATCGTTAAATGAAGTTTATTCACATGTCCATCGTGAAGAGAGAAGATGTGGTGTTATGAGTATTGACTCCCACTGTAGAAAAATCAGTTCTAGCCTCTTCATCTTAAAGGGGAAGTCGTGGTGTCAGTGGTAATCGTGGTCAATTTTATTTGAAGTAGTTTATTATTGATTAATTTTTTTGGGTTCACTTATTATTGATTAATTATTGTGTATGTATCTGTAAGTTTACATCAGCATGCATATTCTCTTCATAATTCAGCTACTAACTGCATCTTTGGTGAATCTTATGTATCATCTTACTACTAATATTTGCAGAAAGTTAAAGATAGCTGGAGAGTTGTGAACCACAGAGATATTATCCCAACAGTCCCTAGGTTAATGGGCTATTGTCATGTAGCTCAGCCTGTTTATCTAGCAGCTGGTGAACTACAGGATGCCTTGGTGGGTAATTGGTTTTGAACTCTATGTACTGGAGATTTCTTCTTTATTTTCAGAGGAAGTAATGCCTATTACTTCTTGTCCTCTTAGTAAATACTTTTGTTACTGTGCCATCTGCTTGTCCTCTTGAATGAACATAACTCAAACTGGTCTATGAGTACAAAGTTTTGAATATCGATTCTGAATTAGGATTTGACCTGTCTTGAAACTGAAACTTTTGTTGAAATCTTGAGATTCCATTGAAATGTAAGGAAAAAAAATCTTTTATCTCGAAATAGGTTATCCTTCCCAATTTTTTCTTCAGCATTGTTCCTAATTTTTCCTTATTTTCTTCTCTATCTTTCTATTTCTTTTCCTTATTGTTTCTTTTTATCTTTTTTCTTTATATATATATATATTTGCTTTGTAGATTTAATTTTGTTTATTGTCAAAATTGGAATGAAGTCCCAAAATTCTGAGAGTTCCGTTGAAATTTAAAATCCTGTATATGGATAGTTTGATGCAGCACAAGGGAGAAGATACCAAAATTGATGTAGAGTAATTCCAAAGCCTCAAACAATGGTTAGATTTAAAGTGTGAAGGCAAAAGTTTTCAAGAATGGAATTTAGTATTTCAAGTTGCCACAAAAATTTAAAAATCAGAGAATAAAATCACAGAAAAAAGATAAGAAGTAATTAGAACAGAAAAAAGGAGAAAATATGAGAAAAGATCTCAAAAGGGTATTTTTGTAGTTTTGGACAAAAAATCCGAAAATTACCAAAATTACACCTCTGACTCGTCAGAAAATTCTGAAAATTTTATAGTTGTTTCTGACATGTGACAGAGTTCTACAGTTAAAGTTTTATGAAATTTCGATAAGATTTAATGGGTCAAATCAAAGAATTTCAAAAAAAGTAAAGGTGCTTTAATGGAGGTTTCAAGAGAAGGAAGAAGAAGAAGAATAATAATATGACAGAAAGAATGAGAAGAGAGTAGTATAGAAAGAAAGATAAAGTTAGGAAGAAACTAAAAGAAAAATAAAAATAGAGGAGATTTACCTTGAAGGAGAAAGAATTTGTAATTACACCTAAGGAAGAAGAGAGAAGGGAGCCAAGAGTGACATAAACCCTTGGAGAAGGAGAACATGGCTATAGCCACACTTTGGAAACACCCCAAATCTTCAAAAATTCATTTAT
>JAOXJP010000001.1:7748983-7762108 GCA_025762735.1 Platanus orientalis
AATACCATCAACATTCCGTCTCTATTCCTGTGTTGTCTGATATCTAGAGACTTCCATTTGCTAATGTAAATGGGATTTACGCATAAAATAGAAAAGGTGTGTGGTTTTCCAACACTCCTCAGCATTGCTCTATGGGATTCTTATTCACTGAAAGACTTGAAGTGATAAAAGCACCATTAGATAGTTACATTAATATTCAAAAGTAGATTAAAGGACTACTTGATGCATTGTCACCTTGTAGAGGTCCAGGTAATCTAGTTGAGGTTTAACCGTAGATACGGGTTATACCCTCATGTAGGGTTGCTTGATTCAGACGATGCCGCCCGGTACATGGCAAGGACCTGTTTACACATCATTTTTTTTTGGTTTTAAACCATGCACAGATGATTCAAGTTTGGGAAATGCTTAGAGGATTGCAGAGTTAGGTACCAACCTCACAATCCAAATGGGGTTGCGCCATGTGAGACTATCAACTACTTGGTCTGCCTGGCTGGGATTTAGTACAGACACCTCATGAACGAACAAAGTGTGAACGGCATTAGGGGTGGACACATCAGCGCAGAAAAAGTGATTTACACTTTATGGGGGGCACTTTTCACTTTTTGGTGCTGATGTGTCTGTCTGCTCCTATGCCGTTCGGACCTTGTTCCCTAGGATGGTCCGCCTAATAACACTCTTACCTGTTTCAACGTTCAAGTACACACACAGTGATGGAGAAAATCCTATCCAAATGGTTCAACTCCCAACTCTCAACTCCCCTCAGTAAATGCAATTGAATACGTTATCGTGTTTGCCTTTATTTCTCTGCCTTAGACATGTCCAAATTAGTTGATCTGAATCATTTTACTTTGTTTCACCGGAGAGATTTGTTTTATTAATTTTTACTTCAAGCTGATACCCACAGGAACATGATTTTGAGATTAGGAATCCCATTCTCAATGTAATAAATATTCCATAATATATTATAGCAATTCTTTATTACACTTTTAAGTTTCTCTTATTCAAATTAAGACTTTGGGTCATCTGTTAGGGTTTTTACAAGTGCCGATAAAAATAAATGCATTGAGCAAATGTAGTGTTGGAAGGAATTAACAGATGTGATTAGCGTAAGCTTCAGGTACTTATTATAAGGCCATTCATTCATTCTTGGGCTAAGGCTCATCAAAGTGTGTGACCCTGACCCGCCATTGTTGTGAACTATCTTTCGGCAATAGCCCACAAAGGACACCATTTAGGTTTGAAAATCTGGTTGGTAGGCTCATGTAAGTTCAATGGCCCAAGCAAAGGTTAATTTACAACAGCCCAAAACCTCAGTCCATATTGTAATTTAATAATTCAGCGTTAAAACAACAAAATACTAGAGAAACATTAGCTCTTAGGCCCTCTGATGGAGTAAAAAATAATTAGAGATTAAATATTTGGTATTACAAACTAATAAATTTTTGTATGGGACTGATGAACAAAGAAGACTGAAAGGTGAAAGAGAGAGGAAGCTATTTATAGAAGGAAAGTTTGAGAATGGATATTTACTTGCTTTTAAGATTAGCAATAAAATCCTCTGTACAGGGAGCAGGGTGTGCCCTCTCACAGGGGGGTGTGAGTCCCATGCAATTTTTGCATGGGGCCCCATACCCCCCCAATGAGAGGGCCACCCTGCTCCCGGTGCAGAGGATCTGGTCCCTTAAGAATACATGAGAATTGATGATCCTGGCTTATGGGCATTTTGGATTTTTCCCAGGCCCACCATAGAAGAAATGTGTGCCCCAGTCGTAGCTGTATGAGCTCTCGATGTCATAACAATTGGGGTTTTCCGCAAGGGTGGAGATGTCTCCAGCAGAGCTGAGGCTGTTGTCGGCATCAACGATCTCTAGGTTTCGGAAATAGCTTGATTGGCCAAACCCTCCCTCGGCAAAGTGGCCCGAACCCATTTGAGTGGATGTGTGCTCTCCGTTGGGCCATGCATTCACCACTTCACCACCCCACTCGGCCATGGTCGCATGATCGGATAGGTGTGTGAATAGCTCTGCCGGCCAGTAACCGACTAGTGTGTTATCACCGAAGCCCATCCACCAATTCCCTAACTTTGGATCCTGAAAAGAGGAATGAATTTAACCCTTTCGAACATCAAAAGAGCTACTATATCAACCTAAGTTAGGCCCAATAAGATTGGTCTAGCCAAGGAAATCCTCTAGGTCAAACATTTGACCAGGTTAAAACATCTTAATTAAAAGAATAATTTGTTCTGATTTTGTTTATTCAAGTTAAAAGAATTTGAGTTTTAGTTGTAGTAGAAAACGTTCACAGACCTTCCAAACGAGAATGGTGATGTCATATTGGTTGCCGGAGAACGATGAGACCGGAGATATAGCGGCCCCGATGGCTATCTTAGTGTTCGTCTGTATGAATCCCGAACAGAGAAGGTTGTAGCACCCTGTTGCCTGATATGCGTCGCTCTGTAACATGATAAGAAATAATCAGCTTAATGTGATTACAGTGATTACAATTACATAACATCAATTGTTACAATTGATGCTATTGTTCTCTAACTGGGCCACTGAGGAGGTATATGGGTTAGGCTGACCCATGGAGGTTTTATTTAGCATAGAGGACTGTTGGTTCAAGGTCATCCAGGGTCCAACTGAATTACTAATCTGAGATAGTCCCAACGGTCCGATTTGCTGGATATGATGAATAAGACCCAATTAGATTTGGGTCCAATCCAACCCTCTTAAGCTTTGGATAAACCCAGCCCATTGTATCCCTACCGAATAAGTAGCTGTCTCAGAAAGCTTGATCAGCTTTGGTTCAATCTTGGGCCGACCAATTTAATAACGAGACCTAAGAGGGCCCGCTCTGTACCCAAAGCCCATTAATAATCAGGGCACAGGTGTGTCATATGCTTATCAATGTGGGCCCCCAAGGTGTTGCCAATCCTTGATTAGATCGATTGATGGTCATGATTGCCCAATTTTGCAAAGGGATAGTTGCAGTCCTCTGATCAGGTTTAGTTTTGACCCAATGTGGGTTGGGCTGATTATCTAATGGTGGGTACCCACTATCTGCTTGTGTGTCGCGTATCATTCTCTTACCATCTACAAAAGTTCCCCAAATATTTCAAGAAAAAAAATATATTAAAATGTTTAGGTGTTTAGGAAGAGATCTGACCGTCCAATAAGTGAATAATCTGGGCCGGCTGTCCCCATATAGCACCGGACTGACCTGACTAGTAAAAGAATCAACGCTTCAGAAAAAGCATATTTTTATTAATAAATGGGTTCATTTTTTCTACACCATTGATTTCATATTTTGTAGAGGAAGTACCTGCCAACCAGCTTCAATGCTGTTGAGATCTGAGCCGTCGAATGATCCCGAAAGAATCCAAATCTGGGAGAGGCTGAACTCGTTCATCTGTTGGATGGATGGGTCCCACACGTTTATTGTAGCCTTTGCACCGTATAGCTGTTGTGATGTTCCCGTGTATGCTATTGCATGCTAGAGAGAGAGAGAGAGAGAGAGAAAGAGAGAGAGAGAGAAGTGAGTACAAGCAGCAAAACTAGAGAGATGGTGATGCTAACATCATGGACCATTCATTCAATGGGTCACCTACTGGTAGGGTCATTTGGCCACTACACGATACCAATCGGACGATCCTAATCATCAAATGAGATTGATCTTCCAAGTCCAATGCAGGGCCAGCCTCACGTGGCACCTCCTATGACAACCGTCAGATTAGGATTAGTTCTGGGAGTCACTAATACAAATGTTCCGATCGGAGGATTGTCACGTGAGGCATTGGTTGCTTGGACCATGACCTGAGTCCTCTAGGAGCTTTGCACCACCATATATTGACATTTGATTTCAAGTTTTATCCCAGCTACAAATTTATGGGTTTTCTTTTCATTTTCCTTCCAATCAATTCTTAACTGGTACAGAGAAAAGATGTCTCTTTTGTAGGTTGGTTAGTAATTATTTATCTAAAATATTTCTGCAATCTGTTTGGAATTGTAGATGAAACCCACCTAATTTCACATACTAATGTCTCTTTTGTTTCTTTTTTTTTTTTTTAATTTTTTGAAATAAAATATATAAGATAAAATCTCATTAAAACTTAAAAGAAGAAGAATACATGGAAACAAGAAGAAGAAGAAGGAAAAGGAGGAGATGCAGACATGGAGAGACAAGGAGCAGAAGAGAAATGATACCTCATGGCCATTGCCACTGACCACATCAGGAGCATCACTGTATCTATCAAGAGGCACCCTACGTTGTTTCTTCCCAAAGTGATACAAAGACTTGGCTCTCAACACATCATTCACTGTGCTTCTCCTTATTGGAACCGTTCCCTTGGGACACCTCTCTCCCCCTTCATGCCACGTTTGCCATGCACGTCTCACTTCTTCACTTCCATTGTAATTCTTCATTCCATCTCCTTCCCTGCTCACCTGTCTCCATCTTGGCCTCTCTGGTGCCACTCTCTATTACACCCACACAACATTACATCAGCTTTCTATATATACATATGAGAGAGAGAGAGAGAGAGAGAGAGAGAGAGAGAGAGAGAGTTAGTTCTGCATCTACCTGGATCTTGTGGTTCTTTAAGAGGGGATGATCCAAGGCTGGTTGTTTATGTTTATGAACACAATCTATAATATCTCCATCTGGGCTCTGAACAAATTAATCAAACATTCAAAACCAGACCCACCCACCTGAAAATAACTCAAAATAAAAGCAACCACACAACATCATTGAATGATCCTGGCTTATGAATACAGACCTGTATAGTTTTAATGGCAGGTTTGTTGATCTTGTCCAAGTGTCTCTGAATCCTTGCAAGTCTCAAGCTCCCAACACTTCTGTAATTGGTGAAATTCAAGGCCAAAGAAACTTTAGATGTTTGCAAGAAAACAAGGAAGAAGAACGAGAGAAAAAGAAGAAGGGGAGGGGATCCTCTCTTCCTCCTCCTTCCAATATCCATAGCATTCAGTGCCCAAAGAGAGACTGGGACTCCTAGAACTCCATTACTAGTAAAAACAAACAGCACAAATCCACAAACAAATCAGAGCCCACTTGAATTAATAGCACAACACCCAACGAAGGAAGAGAGGAAATTAAGACCACGATGGGCAATAACTTGTTTTATTGCTTCGACAGGAAATGGGTACACGTTATTTAACGTGTACACACCCCCTTCCTCCTTCTCAACGTCATCATCACCTTCACCATTTAAATTTGCATTTGCACCAGCGAGAAGGGTGGCTTCAACTCATTATAAAAACTTGACCTACCCATGTAGACACCCCTTTAATTACAACTTGAATATCCATCTGCCACCTTACAATAAGCCATTAATACATTTTAAACCGCACACACTTTCTCAAGTACCCTTCTTTGTTTATTTGTTTTTTTAATTTTTTAATTTTTTAAAAATGCATATGGTGCTCCCTAGAAGTATGCTTTCATCAATCAGGACCACTGATCATTCATATAAAACCCTAATCATGCCTACATGGCTCGCCAATTCATTGATAGATCGACCGATCAATTCAAATCTTTATAGATAGAGAGTAGCCCTAGAAAGAGAATCAATCGTTAGCGGGCCCTTCATTCATCTTTGCCATCGATATGTTATCCTAACCACGGATGGACCCACTATTTATGTGAGGGTGATCATCTTTGGTACACCTAGGGTGTATCATAGAATTTCTCTCTTTTCAAAACATCTTGTTTTAGTTTCTAGGGTTGGCGTGTGGAAGCCAAGCAAAGAAGGGCTTTTGTTGAATATTCAATAGAAGGGGGGGCCTCTATTCTTGTGTTGAGTTTTGGGTTGCAAGCAATGCCTTGATCGATGGTACTATGCGCTCTTCTCTATGTGGTGCATTTTAGAATAAAATAATAAATGAAAATAAAATAAATATTTGTAAGAATTTTTCTGATAATTTTATGGGTAAGTTTCAATTCTTCATTCTCCAATGCTTCTTTGCCTTATTCAAGGGAAAATTGGCTGTCAATCTCTGTGTCTGTCTCTGTTCCACATCCACCTGAAACTCAGGAATTGACTCAAGATAAACTCCAGTGACCAAAATGCCCTCCACAAATCATCTCATGTTGTGTTGTAACTTCTCGGCAGTTGATTTCTCGTTCACTACGAAGCCTTGGTTTGGAATGTCATAGGCTATCGTATTTGATATAGATCCCACAGGGCAAGGTGTTTCAATATGCTAAGGACTCGTTTGGACCCGTTCAAGTGTTTAGAGAACAAAATGAAATCATTGGTTAAAAAATGTTGCAGATTCATTAAGGAGGTCCTCGCGTGATGGGTCACTTTTATATACTTATTAATACTTAATACATGACGATACAAGGTTGTGTATGGGTGTTAAGTGGATTTTAATTTGATGTTAAAATAGTTTACCCTCACATGAAAGGTCCCTCTCTGAATTAATCGGGCTCATTAACTTATTAACATATTTTTATCAAAAAATAATAAAAAAAACCTTATTAACATATGGTTAGAAAATGCCGGGTAAAGGAGTTAACAAAGTGGATCATAAGAAGTTAGCATCACTGCTTTGTTTTATTTTATGTTTAATAAATTTGTCTTCCAAATTTTTTTATGTGATCTTAATAAAATAAAAATAAAAAATAAATCTTAAGAACTTTGTCAACTTGATTTTCTAATACAATACAGTTAACGTGTGAAGAATTTGTATTTTTTATAAATCATCTCACATATAATAACCTTAAACTTCAATGGACCATAACATGAGAGACATCGGGAAAGAATTGAAACTTCAATCATTATTTAATCAATGGGGTACATGAACTCTTTAATCCAATCTCCCCTCACATCATTGATCAAGACTATTCTTTGGATCTTGATCCTCTCAAGATTTGAGCAAGGGCTAGTACTTGGGTGTGTTATACAATTTTTTCAAGAGATTAAGAATCGAAATAAATGGTCTGGCCAGGATCTGGGATCCAGGACACCAAGGGACATCACATGAAATAAAAGGGGAAGGGATTAGATAAAATTTATAATTTCCATTTTATTTCAGAAAATGATGTTCTATTCAGGATTTGGTAGCTAGGATGGTGTCCAGGACACAAGAGGCAGTTGTATGGAATAAAATGCATTACCCACCCATCTTATTCTATATGACATCCCCTGGTGTCATGGACAGAACATCCATTCCCTTTTATTTCATATGATGACCTTTGGTGTCCAAGACACCAAATCCTGGACAGGGCATTTGCTCCTATCAAGAATCTGATGGCCCAAAACACCAGGAAACTTCACATAGAATAAAATGGGAAGGGGTTCGATAAAATTTAAAATTCCCATCCATTTTATTCCATAGGACGACCCTGGTGTCCTGGACACCAAATCCAGGACAGTATATTTGCTCCCATTAAGAGTTTAACGGTCTTGGGTCAAACACTCGGTTCTCTCTTTACAATCTGATGTCACAAACTTAATCAATTTTATACATCATTGACCTCTTTTAATACTATGGTTTAGGACGTGGAAACATGGTTTGAAGTGTCCGATCAGGTCGACAGAGTTATGAGGATGGTAGACTGTTCTTAGGGTCTACTAAACTCTATATTTTTACGATATAAAAAAGAACAGGTTTTCCGAAGACAGCATGGCGGGCTATAAAGGGCATTTTGGTCAAATGGATGATCGAACTCGCTTTAAAGGCAAGGAGTCGTCGCGAATCGTGACTCGTCGCTAACCCAAAATTCACCCCACGAATCAGACACCATTTATGATTACACGACAGGAAAAATCTCTATTAAAGTTACTGAAATAGCCTCAGAATGCTTTCCCTTCTGGGAGCCCGGATTTCAAGGCCACAAAAGAGGGCATGGACCAGGGGCTGACGCATCAGCACCACACTTTTTGGGGTGCGCTTATCACTTTTCGGCCCTGATGTGTCGCCCCCTGGTCTCTGCTCACAGCTTGCATACATTTTTTATGCGCATGAAATCCAGGGGCCCTTCTGGCCTCCTCTGCTTGGATGCAGGGATGTTTACGTCATTTCATTATACAAAGACTTTGATTCGAGGTCAAAGGTCCCCTTCCTTGCTACCAACTGCACGCTATGGTCATACGTTTTCGTACCCTTTCATGTGCTTAACGGCCAAGGGAAGTTAAAAAGAACCCAAAAACAAAAAAAACAAAAAAAAAGGTAAAAAATAAAATAATGAAAGAAAGAAGAAAAGGAAAATCTTTGTCAAAGCCTCGTGGGCTGTTACACTCAACAGGGATGATAGAGAAATGATAATATGATACCATGATCAATTTGTTATCATGATAATGACATCAACACCCTTCAATGTATGTGCGGACATGCATGTGATCTTAACTAGGGGACCAACCTGGGGCCGGGCTTGGGCTGCTATCAGACTGAACCCGACTGACCAACCCGACGGGTCAGTTGTAGATAGGGTTGTGACTTGGAATGGGCTCAACCAAACCCAACTGATGTGTATGGGTTAAAAGATTAAAATCAATTAGTTTGGTGGTGGGAGCATTGCTTTAGGTTTATAAATTCAAATCTTACCATATTCATCATTGCTTGATTATAACTTACATAATATGGTTGTATAAACCTAACCCAATCTAGTATGATTTAACCAAACACAACTTGAGTTTGGTTAGGGTTAAGTAGAATAATCTAGGGTTGGCTACAAGTGTTTCTGGGTTGAGTTATAGCTTGACTGTTTAGTTCTTATGGTTGGGCTTGGGTTAGTCCTATACCTGAAATAACCCAATCTAAGTCTGATCCAACCAAACCCAACCTGTGTTTGGTCAGGGTTAGGTAGAATAGTCTATGGTCGGGCTACAGTTCAGTTAATTCTCATGTTGAGTTGAGTTACAAGTTGAATGGTCAGGCTTGGGTTAGTCCTCAACTTGTAATAACCATTAGAGTTTGCATCCATAACTGATACTTGTTGTAGCATTTATATGGTTTTACCTAGGGTGGCAACGACCGAGCTAGCTTGGCTCATGATGAGCCAAGCTTCTTTAAGCTCAGCTCACTAAAAGCTCGGTTTGTTGGGTCTTTTTTTTCTTTTTCTTTTTTCGTTTTTTTTTTTGCGAGCACAAAGCTTATTTTTTCAAGCTCAAACCAAGCCTGAGCTTTGCCATCATGTGACGAGCTCAAGCTGAGGTGGACAAAGTTCAGTTTAGCTTGGTTCGTTACCACCCCTAGTTTTACCATGGGACAAGTTAAATAGATGGAAATTTCTTTCTCCCTAGCTGCCTCATTAGAATTTCAAAAGGTGACTAGGTTTTTGTGATGAAAAGACTCAAGAGCTCTCAAAGCAACCTCAATCCGATAACCCAATTTTTCCATACTGAAAAATAGCTGAAGAGGTCTTTTGATCATAAACAATTTGGAACTAAGTACGTTCATATTCATTTCCAAACTTTGCTGCAGCAAAATAAGAGTCAACCAGCATTAAATGTTCCTCCTTTAGATAAATGTGGTTTTAAATAGGTTTTCAATTTTCAGCCCAAATCTGCACTCGTAATACACAAAGACTTATCAACTAAGCAGGCAAGATGCAACATGTATTTAATTTAAGACAGCAAAAAAGTCAAAATGGAAGCCAAGGATTTTAGATTAGTCATACAAGCCATGGAAGTCTTCTGACACCAGCAAACAAGATCGGATATAAGATAATACCATCTCCATCAATCTTCTGACACAGCGACTCTTAAGTTCTGCGGAGATGTCTGAATCGTACTCTTATAGATAGTGACAATTACCAACCAGATGGTTTTTATAATAGGATCAATTTCCACTGGCTTCACTTAATTGCAGTTGATGACCCCCACTAGCATTCTCCTTCTATAATTGTATTTGTTTTTACAAACACGTTCCACCAAAAAAATCAACTCTGCCTGCAAAAAGTTAATTTTATGGAAGGTACCGAAATAAAATTTTGTCAATCTTGGATCACAAAATCTCATCTAGAATAACAAATCTGTCAGCCACTAGCCACATAATCTTCACTTTCATCAATGCCTTTACAAACCAAGACAAAAGCTAAGCAACCAACAACTCATACAAGGCATGCATGCAAACACAATGTTTGGACCTAGGGCTGTCAATGAACCGAGCCTGAGTTTGATTCAAGCTCATTTCTAAATGAAATAATGTGTGATCATCCTAATATAAAGTCATTAAAAACATATTTACTTAAAGTCATGGAAAAAATAGGCTTCAACAACATAAGGATAAATTGTATAAGGAAATGTTTGGAGATTGTTTCGTATCAAATACTGATAAATGAAACACCTAGGAAAAGAGTCTACTTTACCTAGGGCATAAGACAAGGTGATCCATTATTAGCCTTTCTTTTCTTTATTTGGGCCAAGGGACTATTGGCAATTTTAAGAAGTAAGGAAGAGGAAAAGAATAATCCAAGGGAATAAACTTAGAAGAAGAGGGCCGCCAATTATTCATCTGCTTTTAGAGGATAACACATGGGCAACCCCACATTTCCTCTCTCCTTCCACTTTATCCTTTCCTATTTCTTCTCTTTTCTAAGCTATCTCATGCACAATCCTACCTATTATATATTTATTTAGTGAGCTTCTAAATCTGTTTTTAAAATAAAAGATATATACAAATGTTACGCAATGGCATTCTCTTACTCTCATAAATTTTCTCTCCATACGTTTCCCTGTCCGATTCCTTTTTTTTTTTTTTTTTGTTAATAATCCACTATCTCCATGTTTCCCTCTTTCACAAGTCAGGTACACGTGCGAACACAGGTCATCCACTAATTAGAACTATAGAAAAGTGCTTCATGTCAAACAGCTAACTTAGAAAATTTTGAAATCATTTTTAGTAAAAATACTCTCCAAAGGAAAATAAATAAAATATTAGAAATCATATAGGAACAAAGCCTAGTCAAACCCCAAGTAAATACTCAGAATTGCCATCTAAGATCGGGAAAACGAAGTTAATATACTCTCCCATATAGAGAACAGAGTCTTTGGGAAAATCCAATGATGGAAGGGGAAATTGCTCTCCCAAGCTGATAAAGATGTTTTACTTAAATCAATATCATCAGCTATACTTGTATAAACAATGTCATGTTTTTATTTGTTAAAAATATTTGCAATTAAATTGATAATAAATAAATAACATCTTGGTGGGATCAAAACAAAAATGAAAGAAAATTTAATTGGATAAACTAGAAGGAAATGAAGAAAAGTAAAATAGATGAGGGCATGGTATTTAGAGATCAACATCTTTTCAACCTACCCTACTAGCAAACAAGCAAGGACAATCCTAAAGTAGGTTAAGTAACTAGAAATTATATATTTTCCTTCATATGGTTTTGTCAAAGCAAAGTATAAACAGTTCATGGGCCTGAAAAAGCATACTAAGAGCAAGGGATCTCTTATGCAAATGCATTAGGTAGGAAGTGAGGAAACAAAATTGATATATGGGATAACCCATGGATACCAACCTTACCACATTTTAAAATCATATCTCAAAAACCATAGTATTCCCCATAAATAGAGTATCAAATTATCCTTCAAGATGGTAGGTTGTGGAATCTTATTTTGATGGGCATTTTTTTTAATGATGAATAACAATTTTATTGGAAAAGGGGAAGGATATACAAATGGATAATGTGGTTGAGTAGAATAGAAATAAAGATATAAGGAAAGAGACAAGAAGGAAACCAGGAAAAAGAAAAAAAAAAAAAAAAGGAGAAAGAGGGGATAGGAGAAACCAACAAATACAAGTCATGCTATCAAATTGAAAATAAACAAGAATGTCAATCCCTAATAAGACCATTGATAGAAAATCCATCAAATTCCTTTGATGCCATGACCCATGAAGCCGCATGAAAAAGAATGGAATCTACCACCTTAGAGAGAGATGTTCTAACCCCATCTAAGATTCTTTTGTTTCACTCCTTCTAGATGCCCCCAAAATACCCCATGAAGAATGATCAACCAAAACTGCTTGCCTTTGGGATCAAGAAAAGCTACTTTCCAGTGCCAAATGAGATTAAAAAGAATAATAGGCATAGCCTAACATAGGGGCATACATGATAGAAAATAATTTTATATGAAGTGTGCAAAGAGCAATGTAGCATAATATGATCACCCAATTCCCCTTCCAACATACAAAGGACACAAATGTGTAGAGAAAACATCATATATGGCCACCTCCATTGGAGGTCCATAGTGTTCATATTACAAAAGGATACAAGCCAAAGAAATGTTTTGAGCTAATATGGAGAGAGGCCTTTCAAATAGTATTTACAAAAAACAAGAAGGGATGAGAGGTGGGAGGTAGAGGAAATGAAAAAAAGATTTCGAAGAGAAAGAACCCAAGGGATCAATGGTCCACCTAAATCTATTGGGAAGGGAAGAGGAGAGATGGAAGTACATACCCAAGGGAATCAAGAAGAGAGGTGATGGGATCTATCTCAGAATTCTGAAGATCCCTTGAAAAATGTAAATTTTATCAAAATACCTGCAAATAATATGAGAGGATTTTGAAGATGAAGACATTTTTATGAGAGACAATGTGACAAATTATAGGGAAGTGAGAAGATAACATAGAATCTCTCACCCAGACATCGCTCTAAAAGCGAACACGACAATCGTTACCAATGACAAGAAACATATAAGAATAAAAGGGGGGACAGATTCCAATGATGTGTTTCCATATAATAGTTTTTCTAGAGTTAGTTGTTGGGTTTGAATACCAATCATTGAAATCTGATTCATACTGGCTCAAAATCAAAGAATGTCATAAACTTCCTTCTTTAGATATGAACCTCCATGAAGTGATTTGTTCTTTTGAACAATTTTTCAATGCCAAGACCACCAGCCTCTTTGATGGGTAGTTACTTCACACCACAAGAAATTACAAAAATAAAGAAATCCCTCCACACCCAAATGGTGAGGAAGACACTTGGATATAGTACTATGATAAATTTAGTGTTAAATTAGCATATGTCATAGCATCCTAGGAGAATAACTTTCTGAGTTGTGGAAGGCCTCGAGATGGCCCCCTAAACAGACCCAAAAATCTGGGTCTTATATGACCTAGGTTCAGTCCATTATTTGTGATTTTTTGT
>JAOXJP010000001.1:7766513-7776679 GCA_025762735.1 Platanus orientalis
CTAGCACCTTCAACTTGTATTGTCTCACTCCACCTCACTGGTGCAGTCATTGGTCTTCGTTGCACATGCCCAAACCAAATGTTTGTATCTTCAAACATTGCCGGTCCCAAGCCCGGATAAAGGAGGAGGGTGGCAGGTTGAGAGCCGGCCTTAAAACTTACTCAAACCATTTAACATGAATCCTGAAAAAAAAATTTATAGATATGGATGATTTTTTTTTCTTTAAACCAAAAAGGGAATGCATGAGAAATACATAGCACTAACTGTAAACAAAAGAGTCCTACCCAAACAAAATCCAGAAATTTAATCCCTTTAAAAATAGTGATGTGGGCGTCTACGGAGAAGCGAGAAAATCCTATCTGATAACTTAGTATCCACAGCTTAACTCAATGGTTAATTTTCCTTTAAAAGGACAAACTCAAATGGTCCCGTTTATCTGTAGATAAAGGTGTAAGGTTCAGTCATTTAGTTGCTGGAGCTAACTTGTTTTAAGAAGAAAATATTGAGCCACTGTGGAAGCATCTCCTCGAAGATAATGCAGAGCTGGATTTCGCGGCTTTTTTTTTTTCTTAGAGAAATGCTTTTCTCCATTTTATATTCTCTTTATTGAACATAATATTATTGTCCTTAAATTCCTACGGCCACAATCTTTGTTGTCTTTGCCCACCTTTTCGTTAATGGTAATATAATTTTCTACTTTCTTTTAAAACATAGCCCTTTGTTTTGCTAGTGTCAGTGAAAAACTCAATGTTTTGTTTCTGCCCACAAATTCCTTTATTGCGGTGTTTAAAACCATGCATGGTGGGGTGTTACCCATACCTAACCCATCTCACTGCAAGCAGGGAACAATTGCTAAAGAATTGCAATTTTCTATGGCTGTGAACCATGATTTTGCATGTTTTTATTAACTAAGAAAACACCATGGAAAACTTCAGCCTTCTTGTGAGTGGTGGAATCCATGTTCTGTTCTTCATTGGAAAGACCATTAATTCCATGAATACCAGTGTGATATGGTTTTTGATTTAATGAATTAAAATATAGTTGGTAAAGGGTATCTTTGGTATCTCACCAAAGATACCACACACACACACACAGATATATATATATATATATGAGAGTGAGTGCTCATATGATTATTCCCCAATTCCTTCTTCTCTTTGTTCTTCTTCTTCATCCTCTTCTTCCTTCTTATCTTTAAGCATATTGCAGGAATTTAGTCAAGAATTTCATTTTGGTACCAGAGTGAGAGAGAATCAAGAGATACTGGCGAAAAAAAAAGGAGCCGAAACCCCTTCTAATGTTAGCATCCGTATGGCTAACGTCAATAGGCCGTACAAGTGTCAGAGGTGGCCGGTGGTAGCTTCTCGGTCAAAATGCCCTGTGAAGATTTATGGTGATTTTCATTTTTTTAAAAGCCTGAAAGAATTTTTTTTCGAGGGTGTTTTATGATAAATCAGAAAAAAAAAACCCCCCAAATTGATTGTTGTTCGATTTGATTAGACAGAGGGTTTTTGTGAAAATCAATCACAAGTGGATGGATTGTTTTTTCATGGGGAATTTTCTGGGAGCGATCACATGTAGTTTTGTTGAGTATTGAAGGTGTGGTGTTGTTTTTCATCCCTCTATAATGATGTCAGTCATGTTTTGTCTCTTTTTTTGGTTCTTTTTAGAGAAAAAAAAATATTGTGGGGTGTAGCGGCTCATGTTGGGCCTAATTAAGCTTGTTGATATTCTTACGTATGTTTTTGTGATGGTTGGGAATTTTTTTGGCCGTGTTTGAAGTCATTTGGGGATTTATGTGTTGTCGAGCTGTGAAACATGTCTAATTTGATTATGATAAACCCTATGTACATAGGGATTGGATTGTTTACATCAGTGAAGGGGGTGCAACCTTGGTTGTGATTTGTGTAGGGTTGGTTGTTGAGGAAGCTAGTCTTGTGGTTGGTATTTTACCATCTAATCATGTCTAAAGTTGATTCTGGATTTGGGAATAAGGGTGAGTCTACCTCTGTACAGGAGAGTACAAATAACATGTTGCTTTTGGGGATCCAAGGTGACAATCCGGGTGCGCAAATCACCGCTGTGAAACTTGATAGTGTTGGTGGATTCCACAATGCCGCTCCTTGTGACCACTATAGAAACAGGCATGTGGATACGATGTCAAATGCCATAAAAGAATTGAGTTTTCCTTCTACTGTCATAAATTGGTTTTAAGTAGACTAAAGGTTCAAGGTCCGACAATTGGTATCAGAGCTAGGGGTCACAGGTTCCAAGTCGCAGGAGCATCATCATGAGGGAGAGCTTGTTGGTGGATTCCAAAATGTCACCCCCTGCGACCGCTCTAGAAACAATAATTGAGTTTGTCTTCTCCTACCACCAATTGGTTTTAGGTAGACTACAGGTTCAAGGTCCCACAGATGGGACCAACTATTTGGAGTGGTCCCAATTAGCGAGGATGTATATTGGTAGGAGAGGAAAGCTTGGATATATTAATCAATGTCTGATCGAACCATATTTTGATACTCAGACTTACGAGAAGTGGAAGTCTAAGAAACTGAGAGTTATGTCTTGATTACTTCACTCAATGCAACTAAACGTTAGTCAAGGTTTCTTGTTCCTTATGATAGCAAAGGAGATATGGGATATTGATGCTCAAACCTACTCACAAGTAAAGAACTATGTGAGAGTCTATTAGTTGAATCAAACAATTTTCCATCTTCGCCAAGGGGAGAAGAGTCTAGGGAGTTATTTTGCAGCCTTGCACAGTATGTTGGAGGAACTGGATCATTATGAAACATATAAGTGGCTTATAAAGAGAAGATGGAGAGAACCAAGATCTTTGAGTTTTTTGCAAGACTTGAATGTTGATTTCGAACTAGTTCGGGTTAATATTCTGAGTATAGATATTCTCTCATCCTTAAATGAGGTATATGCATTTGTCCAGAATGAAGAGAGCCAGAAAAATGTGATGCAACAATACTCGTCTGAGATTTTGGAGAGACGTGCCTTAATTTCTACATCAATCCCTCATAAGGGGGGTAAGAGTAGCTTTAAGAAGCCTTTTCGACCAGGTGCAAATGCTATGGAGAAGATACCATGGCGGTCTAGCCCCACTGATAAGGATAAGTTATACTGCAGTTACTATGGCAAGACAAGGCACATAAAGGAAAATTGTTGGGACCTTGTGGGCCGACCTGAAAAATTCAGCAGGCCTAAATCTATGCGAGCGAATTAAGTTACATCATATAGGAGTTATATTCCTCAGAAGGCCAGTGGTTCTGACACTGCAACCCCGGGAGAAAGTTCTCGGGGGAAAGTTCTCGAAGGATGGTAATAGTTACTAAAGCAGAAATTGAAAATAAGCGAAGGTTTATGTCCCAGTTGGAGGGATTAATGGCTATGACTCATCTCTCCACTTCATCATTTGCCTTTACTCAACCAGGTACATATACTTCTTCCTCCACATCTTCATCTTAAATTACTGATTTTGGGGCTTCCGATCACATGACAAGTCCGTCTTTATTGTTTTCTTCTTATTCTATTTATTTTGAGCATGACAAGGTACAAGTAGCTAATGGAACATTATCTTCTATTTTTTTGGAACGGAAGTATTAACGTTTTACCTACTATGTCCTTGTCATCAGTTCTTCATGTCCCAAAATTTGCAACCAATCTGTTTTCCATTAGCTGTGTCACTCATGACTAGAATTGTTTGGTTACTTTTTTCCTTCTCAATGTGTTTTTCAAGATCTGCATTCGAAGCAGATGATTGAGAGTGGGCATGTAACTAACGGCCTATATCTCCTTGATGTAGAAGTGAATTCTCCCCCATCTACAGAATGTCATTCTAGTAATAGTAGCGGTTATCTGAGTAATAAAAACTAATTAATACAATGACATAATCAGATGGGTCACATGTCTGTGTTGTCTAAGAAACTTTAGTTTCCAAGTTTGTTTTTGTTAGGTAATGGGTCTAATATCAATTTTGAAGTTTGTCAATTGTCCAAGCATGTTCGAAACAATTATCCTCTCAGTAATAATAAAAGCTCTATTACATTTGCATCAGTTCATTCTGATGTATGGGGACCTCTCACTACTTCGCTCTTTAGCTTTCGTTACTTCTCAATTGCCAAGATATTTGGTGGATTGTGGTATTACACATTAGATCACTTGTGTAGGCACTCCACAACAAAATGGAGACATTGAATGCAAGATTAGGCACTTGCTAAAAGTAACCCGGACTCTTCTTTTTGGTATGAATGTTCCAAAAACTCTTTAATCTGACACTTTTATAACTACTGCATACATTATAAATCGTATGCCTTCACGAGTCCTTAATTTCAAGTCACCCATTACAGTTTTATGTCCAATGAATCCCTTCTTTATCGTTCCTCCTAAAGTCCTAGGGTGTGTCTGTTATATTCATATACAAAATAAAGATAAATCTAAATTGGATCCTTTGGCTGCAAAATACATTTTTCGGGGGTATCCTTCCACTCAAAAGGGCTACAAGTGTCACAATCCAAAGTCAGGAAAAAAAATTGTTTCGATGGATGTCACCTTTTTTGAGTCTGTACCATTTTTTTCTTCTTCAGGAAGAGTTTACATGAACAGAGGTCTTTATGTCTACCTTCCTTGTTGTCATTTTCTACTCTAGTTCATCCATCCGTTTTTTACACAACAAGTGACGCACCTCTGAATGGTTCTTTTGATCCAGATAATACTTCTGTATATCCAAAAACTAATGATGATCTTCCTATTGCTCTTTGCAATGGAAAGAGATATTGTACTAATCATCTCATTTCTAGTTTTGTGTCATACAAATCTTTGAATTCTTCATATCTTACCTTTGTTAATTTCATATCTTCTATACACATTCCTTCGAATCTAAAAAAGGTTATCTCTCAAAAGTAGTAGAGGGATGCCATGTGTGAAGTGATGAAAGCTCTAGAAAAGAATGGGACATGGGAACTTGTTTGCTTTCCATTGGAAAAACAGCCTATGGGATGCAAGTGGGTCTACACTATTAAATACAAGGTGGATGGATTAAATGATAGATTCAAAGCAGGGTTGGTCGAAAAAGGGTACACCCAAACTTATGGGATTGACTACCAAGAGACGTTTGCACACGTAGCTAAAATGAACTCAATTTGGATATTATTATCTATTGCAGCTAATAAGGGATGGCCACTTTGGTAGTTGGATGTGAAGAATGCGTTTCTTCGTGGTGATCTATATGAAGAAGTATATATGGTGCTTCCTTCAGTCTTTAAAATTCAAGGAAGTGAGGGTAAAGTATGAAAATTAAAGAAAACTTTGTATGAGCTCAAACAATCACCAAGGGCTTAGTTTGAAAGGTTCAATGGAAGCTTGAAAGGGTTTGGATACAAACAATCACAAGCTGATCATACCCTGTTCATTAAACACACACTAAGGGAACAATTGTAGTCATTGTACATGTAGAGGATATCGTGATTACTAGGGATGACTCGAAGGAAGTAAAAAGGCTAAAATCTCATCTTACCAGTAAATTTGAGATAAAGGACTTGGAGACATTGCGATACTTCTTGGAATTGAGGTTGTTCGCTCACGAAAGGGCATCTTCATTTATCAAAGAAAGTATATTCTAGATCTACTAACAGAGACAGGGTTACTAAGGACCAAACATGCAAAAACACGTATTGAAGTCAATCATGGGTTGCATGATCAAGATGGAAAACCGTTAATTAATGTTGGTCGATATCAAAGACTGGTTGGGAAACTTATTTCCTTTGCATTTACCAGGCCTGATATAGCATTTGCAATTATGGTTGTTAGCTAGTTCATGCATGCTCCAAGAACACTCCATTTGGAGGCTACCTTTAGAATTCTAAGGTACTTGAAGTCTGCTTCATGTAGAGGCTTGTTGTTTTCCAACAATACTCATATGAGAGTTGAGGTATATTCTGATGCAAATTAGGAAGGAACAATAATTGATTGAAAATCTACTTCAGGTTATTGTTTATTTGTAGGTGTGAATCTTGTGACATGATGAAGTAAGAAACAATCAGTAGTTGCAAGATCTAATGCTAAGCATAATATCGATCCATGGCACATGGTGGTTGTGAAGCCCTCTCGTTAAGGACTCTACTCTAGGAGATGGGATATGAGGTACATGTTCCTATGAGTCTATATTGTGATAATAAAGTAGCAATCAGTATCTCACACAATCCCGTACAGCATGACCGAACAAAGCACATAGAAGTGGATAGACACTTCATACGAAAGAAATTGCTAGGTGGACTGATTTGTACTCCATTTGTTACTACCAATCAACAATTAGCTGATGTATTGACCAAGGGAGTCTCCAAGATTCGACATTATGACATTATTAGCAAGTTGGGCATTTTTTATATTTATGCTCCAACTTGAGAGGGAGTGTTGAAGGTGCAAAGATACTACTAATGTAAGGGTATAAATGTCATGATATATACATAAGGGTATCTTTGATATCTCACCATTATGTATATAAGAAAATTTGTATGAGAGTGAGTGCTCATACGATTATTCCTCAATTCCTTCTTTTCTCTGTTCTTCTTCTTCTTCTTCATCCTCTTCTTCCATCTTTCTTATGTTTACGCATATTGCAAGGATTTAGTGAAGAATATCATCTTGTGTGTGATTTTTTTTTTTAAATTCTACTTTAATCGGGAGTCTATTCAAGCAATTTATCTGTGGTCAAGGTTTTTCTAGGATTAGTAATGAGTTGTGTCTATAAATGGGGAGAAATGGAGTGGTGTAATAGAGAATTTTAAGTGTCATGGAATGAAACTTTATTTTGGTTGAAGGAATCAGCTGCGTAAAACCCTAAATGAGTCTTTACCAAACAAAACAAAACAAAACAAAAAAACTAGGTGATTCTAGATAAGATTTCTCTCTTCTCTTGATCTTCTCCCATTCTTATTCTTTTATCTTCTATTATCTGGTTTACTAAATTTCTTATTATTTGAACATAAATGATAACCAGGGTTATCCTACTCCACTTCTCCTTAATTATTGCAATCATAAAACCATCCCAAAGCCTTTCATCTACCTTTTGGCCACTCTTCCTTTGTCTTCTATCCATTAGAAATTCAAATTTCATGGTTTCTCAATCTCCTCTGTTAAGAAACCCAATAAACTTATTTTATTTTAGTAGATCAAAACCCTACCATTCAACAACCACAGTTCTTGTAGTTCAGTCATAGATTCCTTGAATCACTAGGCAGTCCTGCATCAATCAGGTATCAAAGCAAAGTCTGGAAGATAGCATTAAGTTCATTTAACCTTCCGGGAAAGCAATCAAAGTTTTTATTACTGACAAGTATAATAAGGAGAACTAGCTTTCCACAAGTTTTGTTAAGAAGATCTTACAAGATGCTGTAGATTAACTGTACAATGGATATTATGAAACTTTGTTTTTTCAGTTCAAACACAGGAGCTGTATGATAGTGCTAATTGTAGAATTTTTCCTTTATAAGACAATAATATGGTGTCAAGTAGGTAATGGATCCATGAAAGAAAAGCTACTATGATGAGAAGACAAATAACTTGCTGATTTTCATCTGTGACATGTGTTACAACTTAGAGCTAAGCTGTAACAGCGTACTCCTATGTTACTGGCAGCTTTGAAAGAGAATAAGCAAGTGAAGACCCCTTTGAAAGTTGTCTTACAACATGAGACACTTGAACCTCCTCAAGATTAACCCTAGTAAAAATTCCACACTACGAATATGAAAATCCCTTATTGACTAAACAGATTCACAAGTTTTCTTTCAAAAAGCAGACACGTACAAAAGAAGGCGAGAAAAATATTGAAGCTTGATTGCATGGTCCCATTTTGTCTTCTTGTTCACGCAATACTACAAAACTCGGGTACGAGTTTAATGTAGTGCAAAGAATCCAGATTTAACACACACACACACACCCACACATCCAGATTTAACACACACACACATATATAAAAAGAATGTAATACTAGAGTTGAAATTAACATTCTTTAAAAGGGACACACACACATATAAAAAGAATGTAACACCAGAGTTGTGGAGATATTGATATTAATTTGCGAGTACAGAAAAGCCACCCCAGATGCTGAAGATTACTCTGAAAGTTATTTACTTATTCATTTGATATGAATCCACATCCTTTTGAACCAGGCAAAGTCACTAAATTCTATGACTTTCCATGATTTGATGTTTTATTCCCCGTAATTTGTATTATTTTCTGGTTTCTTCAATAAAAAATCATTACATATATATATATATATCAAGATACCCATATTCTATATCTTTAAAAAACTGATTTAGAAGTTGCAAAAATGAAAAGGTGAGGAATACCTGAAGAAAGATTGGAAGCAATGGCTGCAGTGCTTTAGGAAGACAGAAACCAGGTATAAGAACTGGTCCTCCCTGCAATTCCATTAGATAAGTTTGGACTGTGAAACAATTGAGCATCAACAACAAAAAAGAGCACTACAGCATTGTGATTCAAAGAAAAACAATAAGTTATTGCAACATTATGATAGATTGTACATGACAATAAACAATGAGAAATACGCATAAATGTACCTTCCTTTTTCTACGTTCTTTATCTCTAGATGTAGATACAGCATCACGGACTAATTTTATATATGACGAAAGTACTTCCTTGGGAACTGAGCCAATAACCATTGATAAAGCTTCCCAAGCAGCCTGTAGAAGAAATAAAAAAAAGTCAATATATAGCAAGGAGAAACAACTGGCAACCATAATATACTAATAGCATTTACCGCAACAGTCGCTGAATCTGAATCACTTAGCAAAATAATAAGTGTGGAGATCATGTTCGGGGCTTCATCAACCAAATATAATTTGCTGTTTTTGAAGAAGTATCCTACTAGATGGCAAGAATGCCTTCTAATTAAAGCCTGAAAATGACCAGAAATGAGTTCAGAAAAAAGAAAATACAAAAAAAAAATGAATTTATCCATTTGAGGGAAACCCAATGCAAAAATACCTGGTTATCACCTAGACCTTTAAGAAGCTCAGAGAGTAAAGACTCAACACCTTCCTCATCAATGACTGAAACAACTGTTTCCGCTGCCTTCTTTGCCAAACATTGAACATCCTAAAATAATTGAAGTAGTAGGTACATTAACAGAATAATATGCAACAAACTAAATTCAAAACTAAAAATTGGAAAATAACAACCAGGTCAAAGAACATAAGATGTTGAATGATGTATGGCCTCAGACATTGAATTGCAGTAAGTCTTTCTCTTAGAAAGACATTGCTCACACACCTTTCCCTTTACAATATAAGAAAAAACTCATTTAGGCCTTTTAAGGGATATCTACATCCTAAAATAATTATTACATTGAGTGTATTTTTTTCCTGGATCCTTGCAGTAATTTACGCGAATCACATGTAAGATCAAAGATACATCATAGAACAACAAAAGACTTCACTAATTAACTTAGTACCAAATCAGGTCCATAGACCAATGAAAGATTTACCAGATCCATAGACTTATGATATTTCTAGACCATAAAAATGATTAAATTAACTGATGATTTACAAATATAGAAATTTTGAAAAAAATAGTGAAAAAAATGCCTTTCCCAATTAGTTGATGTATAACTTGAAAATCAATAAAAATCTACTATATGTATGAAAAATAAAACTTTTACAGGGTTTCATAAATTTCATGAAACAATAATAATGATTTGATATATATTACTAATTTCACACATGTACATAGTAGGGATGAGCATGGGCCAGGCCATGGTAGGTCCGGGCCTCAGCCCACTATAGAAATTGCGGGCACGAGCCGGGCCCGGACTTAAAATTTTTTGAAAACTTTAAGCCCGAGCCCGGCCCTAGTATAAAGCTTCCATTTTGATAAGGTAAAAGTTTGGAATGAAAGAGAAGAAAGGGAAAAAGCCCAGACGAACAAAGGTATAGAATAGTTCTACACCAACCTACATAGTGCCAGATGTACAAAATGTACAAGGATTATGTCATATATCGACCATCATAGATCAAATTATCCTAACCTTTCCTGGAGTAATTAATCCTTCTGAACTCCTTCAAAGTAGAGCACCAAAAATATTGCATGCCACTAATTCGCAAGGCAGCCATAGAGAGCAGAATCCAAAGGATCCAACC
>JAOXJP010000001.1:7785201-7799732 GCA_025762735.1 Platanus orientalis
GTTTCTGTTGAACAGAAATGGGAGTTAGTTTGTCTTTTCTTCTTATTTTTCTGATCGAACTAAAATTCTTCAAATCTACTGTTTATAGAGATATCCATATGAATATACCTGGAGACAGCTAAAGAATTACATTATCATTTTCTCATATTAAATGAAGCTTTTTGAGAATACTTTGGTGCAAAGTCTGAAATTTTACTGGATGCACATTTCAAATTAGTGAAACTCCCTATCTGATTTTTTTTGGTTCTTGCTGTTTGTTACCTTCTGAAGTCCATTAGGAACTCAATACAATGAGCTCCCATATTTATCTGAAAACTGGCAAGTAGATCATCAATCGTCAACTTATTGAGTTCTTTTGATTTCCTGTTACAATTGCTCTAGTTTTGATCAAAATGAATACTTAAGATGACCTCCAAGTGTTAGTAGTGATTCTTCTTCTTTATAGTGTTTACTTCCTCTACTCTTCTTGCTTAAATAATGCTTTTTTATTTCACACTTCTTTGTAGTTCAAATGTTCTGTTTAATTGGCCACATTAGATGTGATTTTTTTAAAAGAAATATAGCTCTAACCACACTGAAGAAACTATGGCGAAGCTGCACTGTTGTTTTTGCATCAGATCTTCATTTTGTATCCCATGATTTACACCTGGCTTGGACTAACAGAATATTCAATTAGATATTTGCAGTTCGTCTTTTGATGTGGTTAGGTATCCTGTACAGGGTTTTGATGAAACCTCTTCCACTATTTAACTAACTAAAGTAACAACTTTGACTCCACAACCTGGATTCAAAACCTGTCTTTACCCACTTACTTGCTCGCGCTCACTTTCCTACTAAAGGAAGGGGGGGGGGGAGGGAGAAAGGAAAAAAGAACTAAACTAACCACATAACTTTAGTAAATGTTACATAGAACCTTGACTATATTTTCATCCTACATTCATAATTTTTTGTCCAACATGTCTGTTCAATTTCAATAGTTCCTGTTGTAAGTTATTTTCATGCATTGGTAAAAAAAAGTTATTTTCATGCATTAAACAATATTTACACTGGAGATGCTGAGCTAACTTCATGCAATGGTCAGTTGCATTTAACTAGACCTGATTTCTCTATTTTCTCTGTATATGAAAGTTGAAAACATTCTGAGCTGATAGATTTATCGAGTTTTGTAATGAACATGACTTGAATGAACTGAAGGTATGTATGATGCTAATAGTTGAACTATAACTCTAAATGTGATTTTCACTATGATTATCAGAATTAATCTTGGGAGCTGGTATACATTTATTTTTTTCACTGTTCCATTAAGTTCTGGAATAACTATTCCAGCTTCACTGTTTGGATTTTGCACTGGTTACAACTGGTTCCACATGTCTGTGTGCACCTATAACAGGCATTTTGGGGTGCAACAAGTGATTTTCCAACTCTATTTGCTGCAGGCTGTTCCTGCCAATATTGTGGTAGGATCTCTTGTTTGGGTCGAGGATCCTGACATAGCTTGGATTGATGGGGAGGTTGTGACAGTCAATGGTGAAGAAGTTAAAGTCAGCTGTACGTCAGGGAAGTTGGTGAGTGCTTTTACTAAATCATTTTGCACCAAAGTTCTTAAAAATCAAGAATGTCAGTGTCTCTGAGGTTTATTCCAGTAGACATGAATTTGTTGTCTGTTGCTATATGAGTTTAGTTCTGTCACATTGTCCACAACTAATTATTGGTATGAATTGTTTTGCTTTGATTGATTGGGTCTTCTTAAGGAATGCCATTACTTTCTATTCATTATGATGCTTGTTTTTATTGCTTTGGACTTTTATCAATAAGTAGAAAATTCAACTATGAATGTTCTCCATTTCACATTAATTCTTTCTTCCACAATACAATCTTTAAGTACTCTCATGATTTATGGA
Source organism: Platanus orientalis (assembly GCA_025762735.1). Lineage (NCBI taxonomy): Eukaryota > Viridiplantae > Streptophyta > Magnoliopsida > Proteales > Platanaceae > Platanus > Platanus orientalis. Next base: position 7,787,103 of record JAOXJP010000001.1, read on the forward strand.
AACTGGATGCCTTTTTGACATTGCAGGTTGTTGCAAATGCATCCAACGTCTATGCCAAAGATGCTGAAGCACCCCCATGTGGTGTGGATGATATGACAAAGCTGGCATATTTGCATGAACCAGGAGTTCTTCACAATTTAAAAAATAGATATGATATAAATGAAATTTATGTAAGTATTTATGAAGTATCCCTTTCATCAAGTATATATATATATATTTCTCAATGATACAATGACTCCATTTAAAGTGGTTAGAGTTTACTAGGACAAACTTCTGGACATGTTATTTACACATTGCATGCCTACATGTTCAAGGATCTTAACATGCTTGAGTGGATCTCATTTATTTTGTCATTTTTGATATATGAAGCTAATCCACACAATGGTTTCTCCAGACTTATACCGGAAATATATTGATTGCTGTGAATCCTTTTAGAAGATTACCTCATCTCTATGATATTCATATGATGGAACAATATAAAGGGGCAGGTTTTGGTGAGCTGAGCCCACATCCTTTTGCTGTTGCGGATGCTGCATACAGGTACTCTGCCATACTGCACCTGTAATCTCACATAAGTTATTCATTGGATTCCTTTTTGCCCTCACAAAGAAAGAACAATAATGCTGTGGATGCAGACTGATGATGAATGAGGGGATAAGCCAATCAATTCTTGTAAGTGGAGAAAGTGGAGCAGGTAAAACAGAAAGCACTAAAATGCTAATGCGTTATCTTGCTTACATGGGAGGGAGAGCTGTAGCTGAGGGGCGGACTGTGGAACAGCAAGTACTAGAGGTAACTATATTGCATAGTGTCCCACAAGGTGATATAAAAATTGATGATTCCAGTGTTTGGATTTTCAGACTGTCACTTCTTTCTGGACGTTTAGCTTGGACCAACTGCAAGTCAAATTTATTTAATGTTCTCTTTTCCATTTTTCTCTGGTTGGCAGTCCAATCCTGTTCTAGAAGCATTTGGTAATGCAAAGACTGTCAGAAACAATAACTCTAGGTGGGAAGACCTTTTATCACAGTAATTTCTTATATTGTCTAGAATTTATATTATATAGTCTTAATTGGGTTGAAATCCTTTCTGAATTGCATTTATTGCTTGCAGTCGTTTTGGTAAGTTTGTGGAGATTCAGTTTGACCAGAGGGGGAGGATTTCAGGAGCTGCCATCAGAACTTACTTGCTAGAACAATCACGTGTTTGTCAAGTGTCTGATCCTGAAAGAAATTACCACTGCTTCTACATGCTTTGTGCTGCACCACCAGAGGTAATGTGTTTCTGTCCTGCTCTTTACCTAATTTTCTTCATGCAGAATTTAGGGGTCATTGCATTGCACTAAAATAAAAATATGAATGCTTGTTTCACCTTTTCAATGTTTTTTTTTTGTTTTTGTTTTTTGACATTGAGTGTGAATTTTGTCTTGAGCATCTTACTAGTCAAAATCAGATCATTTCTAGAAACAACCACCAGGGATATCATCACTGATGCACATGATATTTGTTCAACATGCTCATGCCTTGAGCTGTGTTACTGCAGTCTGGTGGTGGGGCTAGCTCAGGTTGTTACCAGATTTCTCCTTGTAACTTTTAAATTCTAATTGGTATGTTTCATACTGATCTGTGGTATGGTTTTTTGGGGAATGAGAAAGAAGGTGATCCAACCTAGTCAGAAACATCTGCGGTTGTTATTGAAATGGTGTATATTTAACTTAATATATGGTATTCATCTATTCATCAAATATCTATCTTTCTATCTATTTATTTGTTTTGTGTGTTGTTTCACTTATTTTTCTCTTTTCTCAGGGAATGCTTATCCCTCTTATTTTTCATACGGCTTAATTCTTTCTTAATGTAAATATATAGTTTAAATGAGGCATTGATCCATTTAAGCTTAGCAATTTAGTCTTCATTTTTTTGGAGGGTGGAGATAGTTACATATTATTATATTTTTGGAAAAGATAAATTTTTTTGATTGAAAAAAATTCCAACTTTGTGGAAGTGTAGATCGGGTATAAACATGTAACATTAAAAAAATTTAACCTTAAAAGAGTTATAGTTTGGGACTTATTATAGTTCGCATCGAAAATTGTAGTTTGACTTTGATTTGGGGCCAAATTGTAGTTTTTGATTCAAATAAACTCAAATTGAACTCCTTTAATTTGTTTATCATAACTACAAATCAAGTTAAAAAAAAAAAAAATGAAGAAGAGTTTTTAAGAAGAGGGTGGATAGTTCTCTCGGTGTTGATACATATCTATGGTTTCCATTGATACCACTCGAAAGAGAGGCTTTATGTACAGAAAATATAAGGTATCAGCAAAATGTATTGTTATCATCGATGTGACCATGTCTTTTTAAAACTACATGTTAGTTTTGTATTGGTTCCCATCAAAATTGAAATGTATCAGTTAATTTTGACTGTTACGGGAAGATTTTTTGAATCTAATAGAGCAGAAATCCTCTCTCATTATCTTGGCTTTGGGATACTGATTACAGAGGGAGAATTTCTTACCATCATTGGTTTGATGAATAGTGCCTTTGGAGATACCAGCATTTCATGTAAGAAGCTTGCACTTGGCATCAACGCTAAACACCTCATAACAGCAGAAGGCACGGTTGGCCAAATTTTTTCTGATATGTGAGCTAGAAGTAGTGTCACTAGTGTGGATTTGTACCATGGGCCCTGCCTTCCTTTATAGTTAGACTGTTTATTTTTCTTTGTACGCCCCCTTTGTTCTGTATTTATTTTTTTTTTTTTGGTAATAAGTGAATTTATTTATTAAGTAATGGTCATGGTTACATCCTTTTGCACTACATAGCCAAGGCGACCTATTCCTTGTCCAATTAATAAGGTTTTTGTTCTGTGTTTTTTAATAATTATAATAGTATTCTTTTTAAAATTGATTAGAAAAATTTATTGATATGTAAAATTAAAAGTTTAACACTTAAAGCTGTAAATTGTGGTGTGGACCAAGCTCTTCATGTTGCCATATGTTCACTTGCATTAGCACTTCACCTGGCAGCATCACTTTACCACAATACAAACTTCTGTGTCCCATCGAATCACCCAGCTGAATTTGTTTAGTTAAAATGAGATGATTACTATGTCGATGCTTTAAAATGTACAATATTTCTTTTTTCTTCATGTCGGATTTTTTTTTGTCTGTTATCAGGATGTTGAGAGGTTCAAATTAGGAAATCCAAGAACATTTCATTATTTAAATCAGTCAAATTGCTATGAGCTGGATGGAGTAGATGATGCGAAAGAGTATCTCGCAACTAGAAGGGCAATGGATGTTGTTGGCATTAGTTCTGATGAGCAGGTGCTTTTTCATGGAGTAATTGCAAGAGGAAGGATTCCATCCGTCAAAGTATTAAATTTTATTATCACTTAAGTCTGTTTTATTTTCCTTTTACTTTGTAGGATGCAATTTTCCGTGTTGTGGCCGCAATCCTCCATTTAGGAAACATTGAATTTGCAAAGGGGAAGGAAATAGATTCATCTGAGCCCAAAGACGAAAAGTCATGGTTCCACCTAAGAACTGCAGCTGAGCTTTTCATGTAAGTGATTACTTCTCTGAATAATCCACACGCACACGCAGGCGTGTGCATATACACACAGACACACACACAAAAAAACAGATATGTATCTCCACTCATGGATGCAATATCCGGGGAGAAGTAAATTGAAAATTTTAATTTGGAAAATTTTCTATAGGTGTGATGTGAAGGCTCTTGAAGACTCCCTGTGCAAACGTGTGATTGTAACTCGTGATGAAACCATAACAAAATGCCTTGATCCAGAATCTGCGACTGTCAGTAGGGATACTTTGGCCAAAATTGTATATTCAAGATTATTTGATTGGTGAGTTTTGATCTTATTATTTTATTTGTCATTCTGAGTAAGAGAGTATTTGTTATTTACTCAGTTCAGACATGACTTCAAAAGTTTAAATCGACTCATTTTCCCTATTTTTTGTGACAGGCTTGTGAATAAGATTAATAATTCAATTGGTCAAGACCCAGATTCGAAGATCTTAATTGGGGTGCTGGATATTTATGGATTTGAGAGTTTCAAAACAAACAGGTGCTTAACCGGTACGCTTTGAGTTTTCATCATTTATAGAGGTCAATTTCTTGCAGTAAGCTGCATGGAAACCCTTTGCTTAACAGTCAGGAGCTTGATATTTATAGTGATGCCACATATTAAGCTTTTGCTGGGAGGCTGTCATTTATAGGAAAAACCCTTACAATTTATCGAGCATGAATAGAAGAAGGTGAACTTGATTGCATTTATCCAGGTGAAGCCTCATTGATAATTATTATCACACTATCATTTTCAGAGGGAAATTTTTTCGACCTCCATCAGCTATATCTGTTACCAAAGTGAATACTTAAAATTTATAGCCACTTTCAGGTTGACAGACCATTTTGCCTCCACTGAAAAAGTGAAAAGGAGCAGTAAGGGAGATCATTCTGTCTAAGAAATCACGAAATGCAGAAAAAAGCTTATTGGTCACCATAAATTATTCTTGAATTATACGATAATACTATTTAGAATCGTAAAAGGAATGGGCTAACATTGCTTTATATAAATAAGAATATAGTCGTAGTGTGAGAAAGGATTTGTGTGTAAATTGGACTTTGAAAAGGCATATGATAATGTAGATTACGAATCATTGATTATTCTTTGGACAGAAAATGGGGTTTGGTGCAAGATAGGAAAAGTAAATTGAAGGATGTGTACCCTCGGTTTACTTCTCAGCTATGCTAATTGGCACTCCCAAAGGGTTTTTCAAAGCATCTAATGGACATAGGCTGGGGGAATTCTCCATCACCATTTCACCTTACTAGTATGAGTGATTCCCTTTGTATACAACATCTTTTCAGAGATGCAAATTTTAATCTGATAAGCAGTTTTTGCAGTGAGGACAGGAGGGATGAGAATATCCCACCTCCATTTTGCTAATGATACCATATTATATTGAGGTGGAAGAGCTAATGGTTCACAATTTAAGGGCACCATCAATTGTTTTGAAGGAATGTTGAGCTAAAAGTGAATTTAATCGAGATGAGAGCATGATAGCTGGTATTAATTTGGAAGAAGGTCCCTTAACATGCTAGGGTGTGATGTTGAATAGTGGCTTCTAAATATCTAGGTTTTCTTTCTAATGATCAGATTTTTGGATCCCATAGTGGAAAGATTTGTAAATGAACTGGCTTCTTGGAACAAGAACTATATTTCCTTGGGAGGCAAGATCATATTTATTAAACCACTCTTTCCAATCTCCTCCCAGGCTTACTTCATATCCATGTTTAAGGTCCCTATTAAGGTTGTTGGGCAAGGTGATAGATTTAGTTCTGGGACGATCTGTGGTGGGGGAGATTCTCTGTTAACACTAGAATTTCCTAGTTGTTTCTATTTCCCGTCATAGGGAAAGCCCCATTTATCAGTGTGTCTCTATCTCTACATGGGGCTTCTGCGATTTTGATTTTATAGGGGACTTAAAAATACAAAGATGTAGCCCTTTCCTTGCTTGAGTCCTTGAGAATCTCTATATATCACTTGGGGAGGCAGATGGAAAGGTTTAGACCCTTAATTCTCATGGCTCTTTTCCTTCTAGAAAAGCTTATTTTATTTTATATTTTTGTAGCGGAAACCAAGGAGTAGCACTTTTCTCACAAGATCATTTATCATTCTAAGACTTCCCTCAAATTCAAGGCCTTATGATGGGAGGTAGCCTACAAAAATGTAAACATTGGGGATATGATGCAGAGGGGTAGAAAGGAATGGCTCCTTCCACCCCCACCAACATTTGGTTGATGTGCAAGGCCAATGAGCAATCAGTAAATACTTGCTTATTCATTATCAATTTATGACTGCAGTCTGGTTTCACTTCATGTCTTTCTGGGGTATTCTTCTGGAGCATATGGTAGGATGGGAACTGAGAAGTCTTCTTTGATGCATTTCACTTGCTGTAGGAAATTATTGACTTGGTCACCATTTGTGTAGCTCAATGGGCCACTGTTGATGAGCAATTTTTAGGGCTTTCTACAGATAGTATCATGAGACTGGAAATCCAGGCCTGTTTGGCATTGGAGGGTTTTCTAGAGGCTAGCTTGTTGACATGTTCTGCTCGCTTGTGTTCCATTGGTGAGGGAATTCAGTGAGAGCCGAGTTACCGACTCTTTGTAGGAACTGTGATGGATCGTTTCAATAGCGTTTGTCAGATTGGCTGTGTCGGGTGATTCAGCACACTTGTAATTGGATGGATTTGTCGTAATTGGATGGATTTGTCGATCTGATGCTTATCTTAAAGACTTATGCATTACTTTAGAGGGCCAAGAACCTTTGCATCTCATTTGAACATCTTGTTTTTTAGGTCACGAGGTCCACCAATGAGATGTCAGATCATTTAGCCAAGCTGGCAGAGTAATGCTTTGTTCTCGTATGGATATCTTGTGTTTTTCTCTCTTTTCCAATGTTAGATTTGACCTCAGCCTTCTACTTTATGGCCTATGCTTTAATAAAATCAGAATTATTGAGAAAAAAGAAGAATTTATTCACAGATTGAGATCTACACGGAACCTGTTTGTTGGATTGTCAAGTGTGATAAATATATGCTTATTGAACTCTAAAATGTTGTTGGTTTTGTGCAGCTTTGAACAATTTTGTATCAATTTGACAAATGAGAAACTGCAACAACATTTTAATCAGGTTTGCACATGAAAGTCTTTTCCCTTTATCTAATCATTCTTTGAAAATTTTATTCTTAGAAGTTTACCTATGAAAATGTAACATAAATGCATCACATTATGATGTCATGTTGGACAGCACGTGTTTAAAATGGAGCAAGAAGAATATACAAAAGAAGAAATTGATTGGAGTTATATTGAGTTTATTGACAATAAAGATGTTCTGGAACTCATCGAAAAGGTTTGTGCTATAAACCTTTGCCTTTTTTTATGTCATTTAATTGTCTATCTTGCATCAGTTTTGGTTTTGTTTTCATCCAACTTTAATTCAAATGCAAGAAACAAGAGAAGTCAATAAGATTAAGAGAAAATACAATAAAAGAAAAATTCCAATAAAACTGTTCCAAGAAAAGTAAATTAGCTTTAAATGACAAGTAATTGATGTTTCTTGTCTGTTATGCTCTTTAACTAGTCTAGATTGCAAGTGCTTTTCATATAAGAAATCAATAATTTATTTCAATTAATAACAACTAGGTTTATTGATGCACAGATTCTCAAAGACCAAACCTTCCCTGCTTTATATTTTCATTGCTAGACTTTTCACAATTTAATCTGGTTTTGTATGATATGAGGAGTTAAATGGAAGGGATCAAGTGGCTGTGAAGATTGGATTAAAAATTTGGCCATTCTTAAAGATTGTTGGTTATCTTTGGGGTATATGACATCCCTGTAGGAGTAGTCTGTTTGCTAGAATTTTAGATTATGTTTCTTCTATTATAGCTGATTTGGCTTGTTATTGTCTGCTATACAAGCCTATGCTAATGAGTAATCCCTAACTGTGCCATGTTCTTTTGTTTTTTTCTTCATTTTGATGGTAACCAGGAAATTTTATTAATGATTAAGAAATGAAAGAGTACAAGGGAGACAATACAGAATAGTCTCCATGGCATATTTGTTCTGCAATGCAAAGTATCCCTAAGAACTTTTGTGAGAAGGTCTGCCTTATCATTTGCAGATCTAGGATGCTAGTAAACACAATAATCATTGAAGATGCCTAGACACATATTTCTTAGTTAAATCCGAAAGTCTCCAAGCTTTCTTCTACTATCGGAAACCCAATTCATATCAGTACTCGAATTGCGTTCTGCCCTGACATTATAAACCATGGCTTTTAGTGTATCCCAACCGCCGAAGAAAGCTAATAGCTAATACTTTGGATTTGTTTGAGTCACTCCAAATGGCTGTGATTATGAAACAATAAGTAACTTTAGTTCATGCCAAGGTCTTAGAAATAGCTTCGACTGTGCTCTCTGTGATGGATTGGTGAAGGTGTATGTGGCATTGTTCTCTCCATCAGTGGTGCCAGTTCTACTTTGGTCTAAACTAGAAATTCCTTTCACAAATGTTATTTAATTGAGATTTCAGTACTGGTAACTTTTTTAATTCAGGGGAAAAGCTTTACCAGTTTCCATATTTGTTGAATGACAAATATTTTCACTCTGTAACTGTTGTATTGGTTTAGTTTGCTAATTTCACCACTAAATCATATCCAGAGGGCACCCATCTCTGAGTATTTATTATTATTATTATTTTTTTGATGATCTTCCTGAAGTGTTCATAGTTATTTTTGCCTGTCAGTGAGAAAATCTAACATTTTTTCCATGCCAATTTCATAGGAAACAAGTGAAATCTGTCCCACACTTTTTGATCTTCTGTTTTCAGCTGACTAGCATCACTTATTTTGAAGTGTGACCAACAGAATCAAAGAGAATAATGTCTGTGGGAATACTAAATGAACTGTACATGGAGGTTGAAAAAGGGGGGAGGGGAGAAAAAAGAAATTGTCTAATTTCGGAAGTAGTCATCACCATGCTTTAGGGAATGATCTTGTTTTTGGGGCGTCAGATTGTCAAGAAATTGATTTTTTGGTTTTATTTATTGTTTTTTAGATGCTGTAATGTGCATCGATTTTGGTCTGTGTTTACACAGAAGTATCAGTAGGCGATATGCTGGTCAATGGTTTTGATGTGATTAGTAGTACATCTATGTCTTATCTTTCTATTAATACGTTTTAATGACTTTCAGAAACCTGGCGGCATCATTGCTCTTCTGGATGAGGCTTGGTATGTCAAAGGATATGACTTAGTAGTATCTCTACAGTTTTCATGTTTCATTTGGATATTAACAAATTAAATTTGTTGAGTATATTTTTTATAATTTGATTTTTTAAGATGGTGATATAGTTGTGGTTTATATTTTTTAGCATGTTTCCAAGATCAACACATGAAACATTTGCCCAAAAGCTGTACCAGACATTCAAAAACCATAAGCGCTTCAGCAAGCCAAAATTGTCGCGTACTGACTTCACCATTTGTCATTATGCTGGTGATGTAAGTATCTTCTGTTGTGTTGCTGCTTATAGTAAATAATCCATCAGAATCATAGAATTATACCAGGTAAGGGACAAATCATTTTTTTTTTCATGAATAATAATTTCACTAATTTTTCAGGTCACTTATCAAACAGAGTTGTTCCTAGACAAGAACAAAGATTATGTTGTGGCTGAGCATCAAGCACTCTTGAGTGCTTCAAAATGTTCCTTTGTCTCTGGTTTGTTCCCACCTCTATCTGAGGAGTCATCTAAATCATCAAAGTTCTCGTCAATAGGTTCACGGTTTAAGGTATGATGACATCTTCTCTATTTTATTGATATATGATATATGCATTATGTGCTTCTTTTCCTGGGCTAACGAGTTAATAAGTCCTTTTCATATACCTATGTAGCAACAACTGCAGTCTCTGCTTGAGACTCTGAGTGCTACTGAGCCACACTACATTCGCTGTGTAAAGCCCAATAATATTCTTAAGCCAGCGATCTTTGAGAATGCTAATGTTCTACAACAACTTCGGTGTGGGGTAAGAATAATTCACTATTCAGTTAATTGTTGTATGTTAGTATTGGTTGTCTAGATTTAATTTTTTGTGCTATTTCAAGGGTGTCATGGAGGCAATTAGGATCAGTTGTGCGGGATATCCTACAAGAAAAACGTTTTATGAGTTTGTAGACCGTTTTGGCATCCTTGCACCTGAAGTTTTGGATGGGAGGTAGGTTGTTTAAATTTGTTAGTTTTTGAGCTATTGATTAACCATGCCCCTATCATTGAAGGTGTTGCTGTTTTTTATTAATTAATTTTATTGTAGCTCTGATGAGGTTACTGCTTCAAAGAGGCTGCTAGAGAAGGTGAATCTTAAAGGCTATCAGGTAAAATACTATTTTTTTTTTATCAATTTAGTAGGGGACCACCAATTTTTCTGCTCAAAAATATCCTATTTGAGCTACACTTTCTCTTCATACTTTTTTGTTTTGGCAAGAGTTTGTATAGTTTCACATTTTCACTTAAATCATTTTGAGTTGTGCCTGTCACAATTTTACAAGGAGGCTATATCTGCAACTCTCTCTCTCTCTTAATATCAACAACCTACTCCACCAGTGCAAAACCTAGCTTTTTTTAAAGTAGTAGTGATATCAGGAGGTTATATCAACTGTCAGTTTTCAAATTTGATGCAGTATTCACAGATATAAGAATATCAGTGGATTGCTGCAAACATGTCTGTAGATAGACACACATGTGTTTGCAGCATTCTAGTGGTCTTCACTTTATATATGTGCATCTGTGGGTGTCTTGCGTGTGTGGTCAGGTTAGCTGGTGAGGTAATACTGATTTGAAATCCTGTTGATGCATGATTTGGGCATGTGGCACTCAAAATGGGTCCACATGTTTCTCCATCCCACCTTTTTTCAACATGGCAAATTTCAGCCTGATAGCCCCCTACCATACAGCAAGAACAATTTTAGGAACAGCTCAATGAAATTAGGGGCTATTGTACAAAGGGGATAAATACTAGACACTGGCATGAGGTGATATGGACTAGGAAACTGTACATATGTCTAATCCAGAGTTTGTCTTAAGATGGACAGTCTGGATCTGCCATGGAAGCTCCTCCATGTGGCAGAAAACCCTTGTAGCTGCAGCATTCAAAGCCCCCAGCAACATAATGGAGCTTTTGTCAATGGTTGCTTAAAGATAAATGATCAACTATATAAGGAGCTTCTGGAAAGCATTGTAAAATGACATTGTTTATACTCTAATTTTCTCATCCACAGATGCTTGTTTATCAATTTCTTTTTTAGGTAGTTGTTCGTTTGCATATCTATAGATTTCATTTTTTATTATTCTAGTGTGGTTGATGACTTCATTAGACGCTTTCCGTCAGAGGTCAATGGTGTGCAACTTTGGTAGTTTCATTTCTTTTTACAGGTTATTATAGTGCAGTTCTGATTCTGCAGTTATGCATGCCTGTGCGGTGCTAACCCTGTTAGTTAATATGAAAAGCAGAAATACAAGCAGTCACATAAGATGTATGTGGTTTTTTTTTTTTATTTTTTTTTATTTTTTATGAATAACTGATTTTATTAAAAGAGTAAGAAAAAAACAATAGAGTACACAACATATAGAACATTAAGAAACTACTCTACAAGTCATGGAATATAGAACAAGATTATAAACATGAAGGCCAATCCCTGATGAGATCATTTAGAGAAAAGTGATGGAAATCCTTGGAAACCGAAGCCCCATGAAACCACCTCAAATGCAATAGATTTGATCACCTCCAAGGGGGGCTTTGAAACTCCTTCAAAGATCCTTCTATTTCTTTCCTTCCAAATTCCCCAACAAATCTCATGTAATATTGCCAATCAAAAAACTATTTCCATGAAGATCCAAGAATTTTCCATTCCATTGCCAAATTAGATCCATTAAACAATTTGGCATAACCCAGTGAATGCTTAACCAGGATAATAAGTAGTACCAAACTGTTCTAGGAAAAACACAATGTATCATATATATATATATATATATATATATATATATATATCATAATATGGTTGCCCGATTCTCCATCATTCAAAAAGGCAGAAAATGTGATGTATGTGGTTAATTAGGACTACTGCAGCTAGAACAGCGTAAACCTAGACTGCCAAAATCAGCAAGAAAGACAATAAAGAACCTGACCTATAAGATATGGCAATGTTTGTTCTCTGCAATTCTCCTTGCAAAGGTTGAAAACAGAAGAGGAAAATACAAAGGGAACCTTTTGAGTGGACAAATTACTAGTCTGAAAGTGATCCCGTATTGTGAGAAAATTACAGCTTAGTCCATAGTTTTCCTGTTTATCTGCTCTATTTGTATCTTTTTGATTATGGGAAATATGTAAATGGGGAAAATTAGATCACAAAAGGAAAATCTCATTCTAGAGGGCCATGGATCTCTGTGGAGGGGGAATTTGCCGTCACATCTAGCTAGTGACACTGGAGGAGTCTCTTCTTTTATCGTAGAAGATTGGGAGGAAACTTAGATACTACAAGGATTTCTTTCAAAATTGTCACAACTTCAGCCCCGATGCTTGGTAAGAACCTGTAGAATTGGCATATGCTACAATAGCAGCAGATGCCACTGCTACAAACTATCTCTCATTATCCACCTACTCTGGTTACAATATTACAACCTGATAATACTTCCTTGTTACTCCCATTGATGGCATCTCTACTGGGGAGGGGCCAATTTATTTTGATGCACAGGTGTAGTACTGAAGATCCTGCACACCTTATAATGTTCTTCTAATTGATGAGGAAGCAATATAAGACAAAGAAAGATTAATGACCTATTTATTCTTCCACAATGATCCGAGAAATTACTTTTTTCAGATTTTTTTTAGTGGTTCAAAGAGCTTTTGATCCTTCTGTTCTCTTGGACTTCCATTCTTAAGGACTTTAACAGTCTATATACCATTGTTTTCTGCACTAGATGGAAATTTGTAATTTAAGGAGAGGTGTAGGACGTCTTGGTGTGTGTGTGTGCTGTCTCTTATA
>JAOXJP010000001.1:7799832-7823360 GCA_025762735.1 Platanus orientalis
TTGTTATGAATCTGGCTAATGTACTGAAGGGTTTACTTTATGCCAGTAGTTGCACAACAACTGTAACAGTGATATTACATTATGATCAGCAAAATTAATATTGTGCATTAAACATTTTGATTTCTATTGATTGTAAAATAGAGACAGTAGTATACTCTTGTATTTTAGTTTTCCCACAGTTCCATTGAATTCTGGAATAATGACTCCAGCATCAGTGTTTGGACATTTCTACTTACAACAAGAATTCTATGAGTCTGCATGCTTGAAGAGCATTTTGTGATGCTTATGTCTTGCTAAGAGATGGCACTATATGGATTTGTTTTTGATGATTTAGATGGCGCTATATTGATGCAATTGTTGTTTTTAAACCCTATGGGTGTAGGCTGCTCCTGTCAATATCGTGGTAGGATCTTTTGTTTGGGTGGAAGATCCTGATGAAGCTTGGATGGATGGCGAGGTTGTGGAGGTCAGTGGTGAGGAAATTAAGGTCAGCTGTACATCAGGGAAGATGGTGAGCACTCTCACTAGGCTCTTCCACCAAAATTCTTTAAACTTGAGGATGTCAGTGTCTCTGAGTCAAAAGATTTATTCCAGTGTGCATGAATTTGTTGTGTTGCCATCTGAGTTTAGCTGCTTTTTTGACACCCACCTTTAATTGTTGGTATTAGTTTGTTATCTGCTTTGATTTGTTTTTTTTTTTTTTTTTGTTAAGAAACAACTTTACTTGCTATTCATTTGGTATTTGTGTTTATTACTTTGGACTCATATCAATAAGTAGAAAATGTATCCAAATGTTCTCCATTTCACACTAATTGTTTCTTCCACAACACAATGTTTAAGGACATTCAGGATTCATAGCAATTGGGTGCCTTATTTACATTGCAGGTTGTTGCTAACACATCCAATGTCTACCCCAAAGATGCTGAAGCACCGCCATGTGGTGTGGATGATATGACAAAGTTGGCGTATTTGCATGAACCAGGAGTTCTTCACAATATAAGAACCAGATATGATATAAACGAAATTTATGTAAGTATTTATCATAGGATTAGGGTCTTTGCTTTTGCCCCATGATACAGCGACTCCTTATGAAGTGGACAGTGGTTGCTAAGATGAACTTCTGTGCATGTTATTTTACACAATGCATGCCCTTGTTACATTTTAATGGGTGTTAGCGTGTGTTGGTGGATCTCATTTCTTTTAGCCATTTTTGATTTCCACTAAATCTAATCCAGACAATGCTTCCTCTAGACTTATACAGGAAATATATTGATTGCTGTGAACCCTTTTAGAAGATTACCTCATCTATATGATAATCATATGATGGGACAATATAAAGGGGCAGCTTTTGGTGAGTTGAGCCCACATCCTTTTGCTGTTGCTGATGCTGCATACAGGTACTCTGCCATACTTTGCTTTTAGTCTTACATTAGTTTGGCAATAAGATTTTTGCCTCATGAGAAAAAAACATCCTTGCTGTGGATGCAGATTGATGATCAATGAGGGGATTAGCCAATCAATTCTAGTAAGTGGAGAAAGTGGAGCAGGTAAAACAGAAAGCACTAAAATGCTTATGCGTTATCTTGCTTACATGGGAGGGAGAGCTGCATCTGAAGGACGACGGACTGTGGAACAGCAAGTACTAGAGGTAAACTATGTTGTGTATTCTCAGTTTGTCCAACAAGGTGGTTGAGAAATTGATGATTCTGATTTTAGATTCTGAGATTGTCACCTTTATCTGGATGGTTAGCCTGGCCATCTACAAATCATATTTATTTCTTTTCTGTTTTCCACTGTTTCTCTGTTTGGCAGTCCAATCCTGTTCTAGAAGCATTTGGTAATGCAAAGACAGTCAGAAACAATAACTCAAGGTGGGAGGACGTTTTATTGCAGTATCTTCCTATATTGTGCAAAGTTTCTATCATACAATCTTTCTTATTGGGTTGAAATCTATTTTGAATTGCATTTATCACACTTGGCAGTCGTTTTGGTAAGTTCGTTGAGATTCAGTTTGATCAGAGGGGGAGGATTTCAGGAGCTGCCGTCAGAACTTACTTGCTAGAACGATCACGTGTTTGTCAAGTGTCTGATCCTGAGAGAAATTACCACTGTTTCTACATGCTTTGTGCGGCACCATCGGAGGTAATGGATCTCTGTCCTGCTTTTTTTTTCTCTCCAAATTTTATGACCTCATAGATTGGGCATGCACTTCAATAATGATTAACGCCTTTTTTGGCCATTTGTTTGTTTTTTTTTGGTGACCTTGAGTATTAACATTGTTTTAGGCATCTTATTTGTGAAATCACACTTCTGGAAACAATCACTGAATCACTGTTTTCGAACACTAAGACCTGATAGAAGGTGTTCCACTTGTCTAAAAGGTGTGGTGTAAGCTTCTAGGTGTGAAGTGTAAAGCCTCATGAGCACAGCATTTTAATAGATAAATAGATACATAAAACATATGGCATTTATATAAATGATAAAAATCAAGATAAAAAGGAAATACATAACAACGATGAAAATAAATAATATTAATGAGATTCTTATAAATGAGAAAATCAAGATGGATAGCACTTTGTTTGGCAGCACTATTTTGCCACATCACAAACTTCCATGCCCAGCAACTTGCCTATCTGAATTTTCTTTAATTTAAAATAAGATAATTGATTACTATCTTAATGCTCTACTTGGCATTTTAAATGCACAATATCTTTTTTCTTCCTCCCTATATGTTTCATTTTTCTCTCCCTTTTGTCAGGATGTTGAGAGGTTCAAACTGGGAAATCCAAGAACATTTCATTATCTAAATCAGTCAAATTGCTATGAGCTGGATGGAGTAGATGATAGCAAGGAATACCTTGCAACTAGAAGAGCAATGGATGTGGTTGGGATTAGTTCTGATGAACAGGTGCTTTTTTCTAGGGAGTTATTCCAATGGGGAGAATTCCATCTCACAAAATGTTGATATTTTTATAATGAATTTGTTCGTTTTGTTTAACATTTTCTTTCTTAGGATGCAATTTTTCGAGTTGTGGCTGCAATCCTCCATTTGGGAAACATCGAATTTGTAAAGGGGAAGGAGATAGATTCATCTGAGCCCAAAGACGAAAAATCTTGGTTCCATCTGAAAACGGCTGCTGAACTTTTCATGTAAATGACCTCTTCTGTGGGCCCACACACACAATATATATATACACATAAAAAAATGATGTGTGTATGTATGCATGTTTGTCAATGTTTATGTATATCCACTAATGGATATGATGCTCTGAGAGAAGTAAATGCAAATTCTGAATCTGCAATTTTGTTTAGGTGTGATGTGAAGGCTCTGGAAGACTCCCTTTGCAAACGTGTGATTGTAACTCGGGATGAGACTATAACAAAATGGCTTGATCCAGAGTCGGCAGCTGTCAGTAGAGATGCTTTGGCCAAAACTGTGTATTCAAGATTATTTGATTGGTAGGTTTTGATCTTTTTTTCTGACTTGTCATTCTGGGGGCGGATTTTTCGTTATTTACTAAGTTCAATGGTGCCTGATTCCGGCAGTGCTCAATTTTGTTCCTTTCTTTTGCTACAGGCTTGTCAATAAAATTAATAGTTCAATTGGTCAAGACCCAGATTCGAAGTTTTTAATTGGGGTGCTGGATATTTATGGATTCGAGAGTTTCAAGACAAACAGGTGCTTAATCGGTATGCCTTTTGTTTCATCATTTACAGAGGTCAATTTCTTGCAGTGGACTGCATGAAAACCCTTCATGTTTGTCTTATGGAAGGGCATCACGGCTTATGAATGATGGCCTTAGGGCTTCTGTAGTTACTATGCCATTTGTCTTTTGATCTTTCGTATTTTATATTTGCAAAACAAACCCAAGATGACCTATCATTATACAAGTTGGCTGATTACATGTGCTAGACTGTTAGAGCGTTGGGCTAACTATTTGGATCATAATGACATATGCATTTGTGACATTATGAATTTGAGAACCTTCCCAGAAAAGAATGGAATCATCATTGTTCTGCTCATAAATCCCCAAGTTGGGGTGTACCTTCCGAGAAAATCTGTTGGCATTACCTATAAGATTTTATTGTTTTGTCCCTTGCCATTTGTATTTTGGCCGGATCTGCTGAAACAATATTCAGTTCTTCCAGAGAGAGAGAGAGGAACCTGTAGTTCTCCTAGTGCCCATGCAGAGATATGTTACCTTGTTTGATCACTTAAGAATATCAAAGAAAAGCTCATTGCTAGCATTTGCTATCCTCTGCCATTACTTATTCAGAAAGGTAAGATTAAGACATTTTAAACATCTAACTCTCAATAGCCTATCTCTTTTAGATCTGCAGACAGTCTTCTAGTTGACAACGTGGAATTTTTCAATCAAATTATAGCCTCTCCACTAAAGTTCCTTTGCTTCTTTTGAAGCTTTTAGGATGATCGAATTGGGAAGATCTTTCTCTTTCTTGTTGAGTTTAATGTGCTTAGAGAGCCTAAGATATCTGGAAGAGAAGCTACCAAGATGTTCTGTAGTAGCTTGATATTTATGTGGATGCCCCTTTTTAAGATTTTCCTAATTTTATCTCACATGGATATTAGAAAGTGAACTTGGATACATTGGTCCGGGTGAAGCCTCGTTGAGAATTGTTGTTGCACTAACATATGTCAGATGAGAAATTGTTAGACCTCCATCACCCACATCTGTTACCGAATTGATATGAGAACCTAGGGCCACTTTCAGGGTGACAGTGTATTGCCTTAATTGCCTCCACTGACAAAGGAAAAAGGAGTAGTAAGAGAAGGTCATCCTGTCTAAGGCATCAAGAAGTGCTGAAGAAAGCTTATTGGTCACTATAAGTTATTCTTGGAAACAGACAGAAACACCACTTTTTATAATTCTATACTCGATGTGCTTACATTGCAAATATAAATGTGAACATTCACAGGTGTAGACCTGTGAGGATTTGTGTGGGACTGTGAAGTCTGACAAAGATGATGCTTACATCGCAAATATAAATATGAGTTCATTCACAGGTGTAGACCTGTGGGGATTTGTGTGGGACTGTGAAGTCTGACAAAGATGATGCTTACATTGCAAATATAAATATGAACATTCACAGGTGTAGACCTGTGGGGAATTTGTGTGGGACTGTGAAGTCTGACAAAGGTGATGCTCATTGAATTCTAAAATATTGTTTGGCTTTTTGCAGCTTTGAGCAATTTTGTATTAATTTGACAAATGAGAAACTGCAGCAACATTTCAATCAGGTCTGTGGATGGAAATATTTGCTCTTTTTCTATTCATTTTTTTAATTTTCTAATTTATAAACATCTACCCATGTAAATGCAACTATAAATTTGATGCATTATGATTTCTTGTTGGACAGCATGTTTTTAAAATGGAGCAAGAAGAATATACAAAAGAAGAAATTGATTGGAGTTATATAGAGTTCATTGACAATCAAGATGTTTTGGATCTCATTGAAAAGGTTTGTCTTTTCTTCCTCTTCTTATCTTCTTCTTCTTCTTCTTTTTCCTGACAGTTCATTTTATACCTTGCATTAATTGTGATTTGCTTTAAATTCAACTTCAAATCAGCTGCAATAAGCAAGAAAAGGAAATTAGCTTTAAAAAAAGAGAAGAAAAATCTATTATATTTATCAAGCAATTCATGTTCTTTATTTTCCTAGGGAAATGAAAAAGATTTTAAAACTATCAAATAATTATGTTCTTTAACCTGTAATTGTCTTGTTTGCAAGTGCTTTTTCACTTACAAAATCACTAATTTATATCCATTAACCCCTACTAGCTTTATTAATGGAAGGAGGAAATAGTTGAGCAGTGTCTGTAACTGCACAAATTTTCAAAAACCAAATCTTCCCATGCCCAGATTGTATTTGCTAGCCTTTTCATAATGAAGTCTGCTTTCTTGTGATACAAAGGTTTCCCATGGAAGGGGCCAGTGCAGCCTCTAATATCTTTGGGTTATACATCTGGATATTTTTTAAGTTCATTTATGAATTTCGGATTGATGTCTCATCCCTACAGGAGTAGGCTGTGTCTGCTAGAATTTGAGAGCATTTTTCCTAACGGTCGTCCTCTAACCAACCTTTGCTTGATATAAAAACTTTATGGTTGCTTATGAAAAATAAATGGCTGATCATTTTCATATTTGTTTATCAATAACAAAGAAATTTTATTAGTCATTAAGTAATGAAATTAAAGGGAATCTGTCAAAATAATAATCTAGTGAAGAAAGAAGATGAAAACGGAAAAAGGAAGAGAAGAATGCAAGAGAAGTTGATGAGGTAGGGTTTGTTAGACTGCTAATGATGCCCCCTCCCCTATTTATTTTATAAAAAAATTGAATGGAAGATTGTATCTTTGTGGTACATATTTGTACCTTTGCAATACATATACAGTTTCAACACCCCCTAAGCTGGAGCATAGATATCAATCATGCCTTGCTTATTACATAACATTTGGAATTGAGACTTCCCTAATGACTCTGTAAACAAATCACTCAACTGGTCTTCAGATTTGCTATTTTTTTTTTTTTTTTTTTCCGGATGAATAATATAACTTTATTGATTAAAAGAACCAGGGCACCTATCCCAAAAAAAAAAAAAAAAAAAAAATGAAAAGAACCAAGGCAGAATGCCCGGAAGGGGCAGGCAGCATGAGAAATGCACCAGGCCCCTACACCACCCAACAAGCAAAAACAAAAGACCTAACAAACAGCAACTAAAAAACTCAAAGCTGGGGGCGGTAGAAAGCCAGAGACCCATCTTAGCCATCACAGCCTCTAAGATCTTGGGAGTAGGCACTCCTTTTCCTTAAAAAATGCGCCAATTCCGCCAGATGGCAAACGACACCAGCTTCCAAATAAAGATACCCCGCTCACTGAAAGCACACGGGGGCAAGAAAGACCAGCATGCGATAAGGTCCTTCACAGAACAGGGCTGGACCCAGGACAACCTGAACCTGGAAAATGTAGACCCCCATAAACAAGTTGCAATTGGGCAATGCAAGAACAAATGACTAGAAGATTCACTATTGGCATAGCACATACTGCAGCGGTTTGGCATAGGCAGCTACCTTAATATGAGATAATCGGAGGTTGGGGAGCGATTTCACCAAGCCATCCAAGGAAAGAAAGACACTTTGGACTGGACACTTCTGTTCCAAATGAGATTTAGCTGGAAAGGAGACATCCTCTTCATGGAATAAAGCTAAGAAGAGCAATTTGACTGAAAAAAAACTGTCTCTGCGTCCAAGGAGTAAACCCTTTCATCTTCCAAGTCCCCGCCCTTGAGGGGAGCTCCCTCGAGGACAATCTGCTTGTCCAATACTAGATCAAGAATATAATGACAATCCACTTCTATTTGCTTGGTGCATTTGTGAAATACTGGATTGCTTGCAATGTAGCACAATTCATTGTTAGAGGAGTAGGATCACAATACCCATCTCTTACTAGAGAGATTAACTACATCATCTCACATGCTGTATGAGCCATAACTCATATTCTACTTCTGTGCCAGACTTGACTACTACACTTCGTTACTTGCTCCTCTACATGACTAAATTACCAGCAATAAAAGTATAGTAATTAGGTATAGATCTCCTGTCACTTGGAGTACCAGCCCAATCTGCGTTTGTAACCAATAATATTCATAGTATTAGGTGTATATAGTATAACTTTCCCTGGTCCACCTTTCCAATATTTTAGAATTCTACATATGCATCCCAATGTGGTTCTTGTGGAGCATGAATAAGCAGAGTAACAACTCTCACGGAAATGAGTGGTAAATTCGTTACCTTCCATTATTCTATATCTTTCAGGATCTTCAAGAAGCTCTCCTTGATCAACTTCAAATTTTGCATTAGGATCTATAGAAGAGTCAAGCATATCTTTCTTTCTTTTTTTTTTTGGATGAATAACGCTTTATTAAACATCAAAAAAAGGGAGAGGGAGAGGGGGAGGGGGGAGAATTTACAACGACGGTCGAAAGCGAGAGCAAAGAAAAACAGAATTACAAAGAGCTAAAAATAAAATACAAGCCCACTGATATGCTTGATTGTTGTTTACAACCAAGCATATCAACATCCCTTATGAGAACGAAGGGCCTTCATCTTTGTCTCATATTAGGTTTTGAACATCTTGTGGAAAGACTAAAAACTGAAAAGGCTTTGTGATGCAGCACAATAGAGGTATACCAGAGTTGATGTAGAATAATAGCCAAAAATCTCAATAAAACCCAAGATATGTAGTTGAAACAAGAATAAGGTTAAAGAAGCAAGAATTGAACTTTAAGCACACTTTAAATAATCAAAATTTAATGAAAATAGAAGAAGAAACTTGATTAAAGGGGTTTAGAAGAGTTGAAACATGAAAAGATGAGAAAGAAACCCAAAAGGGTATTTCTGTAATTTCTGGGGTAGGGACCCAAAATTACTAAAATGCCCCTGGTCAATGCGTAAGAACATTATGAAATTTGATGGGGGTGATTCTGACATATATGAGGAGCATGATTACCAAATTTCAGGTTATTCCAAGATTTCTAGCTATATGAATACCAAAATGAGTTAGCGGATAAGAATGTTAAATGGGCTGTTAGTCAGCATGTTATGTATGTTGGGGATCCTCTCCCTAACTGTTTGGTCTTTTAGTTTGGTTGTTTGGATGTTTGGCTGTTTGGCAGTTTGGCTAGTCGTTCCTAGCCCTATTTGTATTTCTTGCCTCTTCTCTTCTTCTTTTATAATATTCATTATTCATAAAAAAAAAGAAATTATATGAAAACTCAGGCTGCACACACTTAATTCAAGAAACCAGAAAATAGAGAACAATAAAGAACAAATGAGAAAAAATGAAGAAAGAAGAAAGAAAGGAGGAGAAGAACACCTTTGGAGTAATCCCTACAAGGATTTCAAGGTAAGGCATAAGACTTGAAGAAGTACAAACACCGCTTGTGGGAGCAAAACTAACCAAAAATCAAATTAGAAACTCTTAACTACTAGCTTTCTTGCTACCTAAGACTTTCCTAAACTCAAAACTACTACAAACTTGACTTTCTAAAAATAAAAACTGCCAAAATAAAGCCCTTTTAGAGGATTTCAACCAACACTCTAAGAGGGCCCCGTTTTGACTTGTTGACTCCCTAAAATTAATAAAATACCCTTGGCAAAAATGCCTTATTCCTAAAAGACCCAAAAACAAAAACCATAAGGACCCTCATGTCCTTAACTCTAGTAACTTATAAATTAGTAAGTAAAACAGTAGAACACTCAAATAAAGACTCCAAAAAAACTCCATCATGTGTCCCAAAGATGTTATTCCATGTGTCTTCTTGTGTATTCTCATGTGGACCCCACCAAGCCACGTGTGGGTTCCACCTGGCTCTAATGTCTGCATCACGTTGCTTTTAGATTAAAACAAAATAGACTCATGTAACAAGAGAATAATCATTAATGAAAGTGATGAAGTATCGGAAGCCAAACAAGGAAACGATGGGAGCTGACCCCCATAAATCGAAATGAATAACCGAAAATGGTATTAGTATTGAAACTGGAACTCATAAGGTTAGGGGACTCGGGAATGCTTGGCGTACTCAGACAGTCGCATGTCTCACAATGAAGATCAGAAACATATAAGGAGGTGACAACTTTTTCAACATAGGAAAGGACAGGTGGTCAAATCTGCAATGCCTATGATATAATTGAGCTTATTAGTTGGTAATAGAATCATAACATGGGGGCAATGACTGCTAGGCTGTTGCAGCAGTGTGTGGAGAAATGTCAAGCATGTAGAGCCCCTGAGCCTCATGTCCTCTACGATCACATTCTTCGTCTCTAAATCCTGGAAAAGAGGGGCATGGTAGGTGAAACCGACACAAAACCTTACTAGAAACCAAGGAGTAAGATTTATCTATCACTTGAATGTTGTCATACCCTGATCTCACTTGATACGAGGAGAACAATGAAGTCATGCCACTCTTATGATCTAAGGCTCCTGAATCAATAATCTTGGATGGGTTATACATGGTACTATGGGAGGTATTAGAGCAAGTAGAGAGTTCCTTAGCATACTTTAACTGTGCCACAAGACTCCATTAAGAATCTATCTCCTCACTAGTGACGTTTGACATGATTGAGACAATGGAAGCAATGGTATCTCAATCCTCACACACAAAGCTTGTCACAAAATTCCACCAGGTACTGCTAAGAACAAGTACAACACACCCTTCAACAATAAATACTATCTCCTACTGGAACTTAGCCTTCCCAAGATTGCTACAAAAGAACTTTAAACGCTACTATTGCAGAATATAGGGACTTAATTCTCAGTAACTTGAACCTGTGCAACCATTAAATCAATAGTATCTCAAGGCACTATCTCCACTCCATAGCATAGCAAGTTGATTTGCTGCAGTGACCATTTCAAGTTAATTACAATTATATCCCATGTACATGAATACTACTGCATATATGATCTCCAGCACATGTTTATGGGAATACTTAATGAACTAAGAGAAAATTTTAAATGAATGCCTGAAGAAAAAAAAGAGTCCAATTCCAGAAATAGTCATCAATGCATTATTGGAATGATCTCTTTTATGGTTTGTCAGATTTTTAAGAAAGTGACATTTTGGTTCCATTTGTATTTCTTTCAACTTCCGAATGATATAATTTATATATTCCTTTCCATTATGTATTAGTTTCAATCGGGTTTTCCACAAAAGAATCAGTTGGTGATATGCTGGTTTATGGTTTTGAGATGATTAGTAATATTTAGCTTATATTTCTCTTTTTTATGACTTTCAGAAACCTGGTGGCATCGTTGCTCTTCTGGATGAGGCTTGGTATGTATAAGGATTTGAGCCAGTAATGCAGTACGGTTGTCCTATGTCATTTTGATACCAAAAAATTAGTGTTGTTCAGTTAGTGCACTCTTATTTTTTAATTTGGTTGTTTGAGATGGTGAGATAGCTGTGGCTTATGTTTTGTAGTATGTTTCCAAGATCTACCCATGAAACGTTTGCCCAAAAGCTGTACCATACCTTCAAAAATCATAAACGCTTCAGCAAGCCAAAGTTATCACGTACAGACTTCACAATTTGTCATTATGCTGGTGATGTAAGTATCCTCTGTTCATGTTGCTGCTTATGGTAAATCGTACATCAGAATAATAGAATTATAACTAACAAGGAAGATAAACCGTAATTTGTATTTTTATTTATTTTATGCACAATAGTTTCATTTTTTTTCAGGTCACTTACCAAACAGAGTTGTTCCTAGACAAGAACAAAGATTATGTTGTCGCTGAGCATCAAGCACTCTTGAGTGCTTCAAAGTGTTCCTTTGTCTCAGGTTTGTTTCCACCTCTAGCTGAGGAGTCATCTAAATCATCGAAGTTCTCGTCAATAGGCTCACGGTTTAAGGTATGATGGTATCTTCTTTATCTGATTGATATATACATTTAGTGCTTTTTTTTGGATGAATTTTAGTGCTTTATTCATGTGCTCTCGAGTTATTAAGTCCTTTTATATACTTATGCAGCAACAACTACAAGCTTTGCTTGAAACTTTGAGTGCGACTGAGCCACACTACATTCGTTGTGTAAAGCCCAATAATCTTCTGAAGCCAGCGATCTTTGAGAATAGCAATGTTCTTCAACAACTTCGATGTGGGGTAAGAATGTTTTTACCTTTTGGTCATGCATGTTGCTAATGTTACCGTTAAACGCTGTCTGGATTTATTTGTAGTCTGAATTATTATTATTTTGTTCTGTTTAGGGTGTAATGGAGGCAATCAGGATAAGTTGTGCAGGATATCCTACAAGAAGAACATTTTATGAATTTGTAGACCGTTTTGGCATCCTTGCATCTGATATTTTAGATAGGAGGTAGCTTGTTTAATTTTGTTAGTATTTGGGGCAGCTATTGGTTAATTATGGCTATCATTTGAAACTGATAGTGTTGACTCTTTTGTTTTGGTTAATTTATGGTAGCTCTGATGAGGTAACTGCTTGCAAGAGGCTGCTAGAGAAGGTGGATCTTAAAGGTTATCAGGTAAATAGTTTTATTTAGGAATTTTATAGAAGTTTATAATCTTTTTCGAAAAAATATCCTATTTGAGCTACATTATCTCATCATGTTTCATTTGCAAGAGTCTGCTCAGTCACGCATCTTTACTTGATTTATTTTGAGTTAAGCCTGTCACAATTTTACAAGGAGGCAATATCAGCAACTCTCTCTCTCTCCCCGTCAATCTTGTTTATCAACAACTTATTCCACTATGTTCCAAGTAATCTGGTAAACCTTTAAGCTCCAGATTTGTACAATAGTAGTGGATATCAGGAGGGCAGATCAACCTTCAATCTTCAGAGTTGAACATCAGTAGAATGCTGCAAGTGTGTGTGTGTGTGTTTGCAGCATTGTACTGGTATTCATTGTGTGCCTGTTGGGGGTGTGTGTGTGTGGCCAGGGTTGCTGCTGAGAAACCACTGGAATCTCGTCGATACATGATTTGGACATGTGGCAGCTCAAAATATGTCCACATGTTTCTCCATGCCACCCTCTTTTCACGTGGCAAATTTCAGCCTGATAGCCCTCTGCCATGTGGCAGGAAAAAGACTTAAGAACAATTCAAGAAAATTCAAGGGCTATAATATGTAGGGAAAAGTACTATACATAGTGGTTTGTGGGGCTGTTGTGAACAAGGGAACTGTAAATATGGTTAATCCAGAGGGTTCCTCATCAGATGGAGCCATAAATCTCCATGAGGGGGAGCTTGCTTTTATTTCTAGTTAATGACAATGGAGTAGTCCTCTTCTATTCATAGAAAATTGAAAGGAGAAGGATTCCATTTCAAAGAACCTAAACTTCACCTTCCAATGCTTGGTAAGAACCTGTAGAACCGGCATAAGCAAAAATAGCAGACCTCTTACTGCTGGTAAGTGTTAACTAGCTCCCAGGGAGGGGCCAATTTATCATGATGTACAGAGGGACTTCTGAGGATATTCTGTGCACATTGTATCATTCTTCTATGACAAAGAAATAGAAAGGATCTTCATAATCTTTCACAAAGATCCAAGAAATAACTTCTTTCAAAATTTTTTTAGTGACATTAGTAACCCAAAGATGAATTTGTTTCTGTGATCTGGTTGGCACGAAGGGCTTTTAATCTTTTTGTTTTCTTGGACCACTATCCTCAAGGTGTTTAAGGTTCTGTGTCATTGGTTTTGGTAGATGGGATTTATAGTTAAAGGAGAGGTGTGGGGTGCTCTTTTTTTTCTTGGTTGGGTTCTGCTGTTTCTTATCCTTTACGATTTTGTTCTTTGTCAGGCCTTCTTGTTTGCCACCTAGGTCTGGGGTGTTTTCTTGTTGGTGTCTTCTTGTTGGCATTTTCTTTTATATCTTGGGTGGATTCTCATCCCCATTCTTCTTTTGATAAATTGTTCTCACTTAGCCAAAGGGAAGTTAAAAAAAGAAAGAAAGAAAGAAAATTGTTCATTATTATCTGTTGAATAGCAGAGATATTTGAATGGAAAAAACTGTTGGGAACTGCTGAAGATTCAAATATTATACCCATAAAATTTCTGGGTAGGCTATTAGAGAAGTAATCTCTAACTGATGTAGTTTGTTGGTGCAGATTGGCAAAACGAAGGTATTTCTTAGGGCTGGTCAGATGGCAGAACTAGATGCTCGTAGGACTGAGGTTTTAGGAAGATCTGCAAGAGTTATCCAAAGGAAAATCCGGTCATACTTGGCTTGCAAAAATTTTATTTTGTTGCGGCTTTCCATCATTCAGATTCAAGCCGCATGCAGAGGTGTTGAATATTATTACCTATAGTTTAAGAGATTTATGCATCTTTCATGCGGACTTATTGCTTTGTTATTTATCTGTGAAAGATGAGCTTGGGATTCTTATATTCTGGGGCGGTAAAGAGTACTTTCTAGCTAATTTTGTACTGATTGTAGGACAACTTGCTCGACAACTTTACGAGAGCATGCGGAAAGAAGCTGCATGCCTGAGGATCCAGAAAGATTTGCGCATGTTTTTTGCTAGGAAAGCTTACAAGAAATTGTGCTCTTCAGCTGTTTCCATTCAAACGGGTATGCGTGGGATGGCTGCTCGTAAAGAACTTTGCTTCAGACGGCAGACAAGAGCAGCAATTGTTATCCAGGTAAAACAATTCTATTGATTGTATTGTGTGGATCTGCCATCTGGGTATCCTCTACTTTCCTGGCATGTTCACTGCTGGCCAATGCTATTTGTTACATTACTGTATTATAGCTCTGAATAAGCTGGTTGGCCTCATAAATTTTCTTATGTAATTGATGGGTGCTTTTGTTGTCTTTACACAGTTTTCATCTTGAATTTAGAATAATTTTGATTGTTCATTCCAGAGTCAATGCCGGCGGTACTTATCTCGCCTCTGCTATACGAGGATAAGGAAAGCGGCAATAACCACACAATCTGCTTGGAGAGGAAAGGTTGCTCGAAGAGAACTACGGAAACTTAAAATGGTGACCTTCTTTTCTTTTTTAATTTCTTGCTTTTGTTGCTCTTTTTTAGAATTTACTTCAGTCTTGTGAATGGAAGACATACTGGTTATTGCTCTATTATCTTCAAAATTTTGTTCTGGATTTGGTAACTTTCTATTACAACTAAGTATACATGATCATTTACTATTATTTAGCTTGAGTTTTGATAAGTTGCTTCTTTAAGTGTTCAGATTATATTTTTAGACAAAGAGTCAATATATATATTTTTTGATAAATAACAAACTTTATTAGAAAAGAAAGGGAAAGAGATCAAATACAACAACAGGGGGAACCACCCTACAAGGAATCGTCAGGAATGCAACTTCCAACGACAGCCAAAAGGGAATTAATCCCCCAATTAGCCAGCTTATCAACCAACTTATTCTGACTCCTATCAACATGGGACAAAGAAATAGATAAAGAGGAAATAAGCTCCCTAATCTCGTAAATCACCAGTCAGATCCCAAGACCCAATAGTAGACAAAGAATCAATATCATCCCTTATGTTGCATCAATGTGGAAGTTTTTTATAGCATAACGCACTAGAATGCTAGTTTCTGGGCTGGCAGTAATTGACTAATTTCATCAAGCGCAGATGACCCGACCTTTGCCCCCTCCTCTCCCCAACACCTTCCCTAAAGAAGAAAAGATACATCATGCTTGAAAAAAGTGTTGGCTTACTCATTACAAAAATGGACTGCTAAGTCAATTGTATTTTTCTCCTGCTACTTGTTTCTAAAACTTCATAGCCTGTTTGAAGCATCAACTTATTTTTCTTGTTCTCACTTTAGACCTAAGGATTCTGTTTCTGATTCGTCCTGATTATATCTGTAGGCTGCCAAAGAAACTGGTGCTCTGCAGGCTGCCAAGAATAAGTTGGAAAAGCAAGTTGAAGAACTGACATGGCGATTACAACTGGAGAAACGAATGAGGGTAGATATTTGTACCAAGATCACTATAAAATAGTCTTTTCTTTTTAGTTATCTATTACACAACCATATCCAAGTGATATTATCCAAATCTCATTCATTGCTACCCAGAATTTGGTCAAAGGGTGATTATCTGGTGCACATACTGAACTGTTCTAGAATAATAGGTTTATATTCTGGCTTTGTAACTGGGGTACTGATTTGTGCTTTGGCCGAATTTCAGAAAATGGAGTGTCCTTGTTACTTAGTATTCTAAGCTTTTGTGTAGATATGAATGCTGTAGTTTGCTTAATGTAGTGTCAATAATAGAATGGATATGTTGGTTAAACAATGGTTATCTGCTTCCCCATTTTATATTGGATGGAGGCTGATTTGAGCTCAATTTTGAAGGTATGCCATTGTATCACTTGTGCTGGCCTGTGTTTGGGGGGTGGGTGGGTTAGAATGATCTCAGTAAAATGAAAAAGGGGATCTCAGGAGCTAAATGTGCACAGTTTCTTAGGGCTCCAAGACCATACAGATTCCTAGCTCCTAGGAAGATTTAGGATGCAAAACAGCCTATATTCAAGGCCCAGGCATATTTTTGATATTTGAGGTTTAAATTTTTAGTTGGTTGCAATTTTTAATTTGGGAAATTCTATTTTATGCTGGGTTATAGTTTTTGTTAGTTTGGGGGGTTAGTTTATTGTCAAGTAGAATAGGGTTTATTTAATTTTTAGGAAAGTGAAGGATCTATTTCCATTACTTTTTATTGGGCCTTATTTTGGCGTGTGAAAAACACACCCTTGTGGCTTGATTGTGGTGTCTTTTGAAAGGTCATTGAGATACCTTTCCAATGAGTCTTGGATCTCATGAATCTAATGTGATAATTTGGGGAAGTTATGACCGAAATACTGGCAGGATTTTGCAATATGTTGGGATTGTTATTTTTTAGAGTTTCTCCTTTAATTATGAGTCTTTTTAGGGCAATTCTTTGTAGTCAAGGTTTGTTTATAAACATGGAGGATATGGAGTGTTCTAACATATAGGCTGTGTTTGGTTGCTTCGAAAATCATAAGAAAAAAAAGGAAAGGAGAGCTTCCATAGGAAAAGAGAAGAAAAGAAAATAACAGAATAGGAAAAAAAAATTTCTAACAACCATCTGGTTGCCATCTGAAAAAGAACAGAAAAGAAATGAAATTCCTTTCTTGCATGCATCTGGTTGACCTGAAAAGAATAACAATAATAATTAAAAAAAAACTATAAGCTGACTTAATGCATACCAACTTTTTTACACACCGACCTTGGCTTATCTCCACAGATTTAAATCCCCAAAAGATCAAACGTAAAATGTGAAATTAGATACAAAGTATCTTGAACTCTTACATGTAAATATGAAATCCTGTACATTTGTATTTGAAAAAAATCAATCCCATGCATCCAACAAGTGTAACCTCAAACACATATTATCAATAGACAATTGCAAAGCCATCTCAACAATTTTGTCCTCAACATCCAGGTATACACAGTAGCTACTTCAGAATCATTGGTTCAATAATTCTCTTCATATTTAAAATTCATCTTCATTGCTTACCATCTTTTTTTTTTCTTCTTTTTAAACCTCAAGAAACCAAAAAAAGAAGAAAAAAAAAGACAACATAAAAAATTTATTTGAGGAAGGGGTGAACTCACCGTCCTTCGATTTTAGGTTGACTTGTCGAGAAGGGGAATTGGCAGATGGGATGGGATTAATCACTGTTCAAAAAAATAGAAGAAAAACAAAGTTGTTTTGAAGTTGAAGGTATTCTGAGAGGATTTAGATGACTGATCATCATGCTGACCTGTAGTAAATACACATTCATTGTTTTTTTTTTCCATAAAAACCTTATTTTTTCGAAATTTCTTCTTTCACATAGGACAAAGGTATGGTGGACTTACTGTTCTTTTTGTAATTTCGCAGGCCGCAATTGATCGATTTTAGGTTGTCTTCAGGCGAAGTAGCCGGCTTCCATGGTTGAAACACCAATCATCTCCCTCTAAATCGTCCCTGCTTTTGTGCAAAAAATAGGATTTTCAGGGGTTTTGTGGAGGAATAGAAAAGGGTCATTTATGAGAAAAAATGTGATTAAAGAAAAGCTCATAAGTCGAGATCTTCTTATGACGACAACCATACAGCTTAGAGATGTCTTTTCACAGGAAAACCGTACCAAATCTTGAGAAAATGCTTATTTTCATAGCAACTAGACACAGCTGTTGTGAATATTATTTTTTGAAAGATTTAGGAGTAGCTTTGGTGGATTTCAAGGTGCTGTTCGTGGTAAATTCCGTTAACGATAGTTGTGGTGGACTCCATAACAATTCAAGGACTCCTTGAACCTTCCCCCCCTTTTTCTTATTCTATTATTTTTTGTTTTTATTTTTTCATTACAATTCCTTATAGTTCATTCTCAGAATCCTTAAATCCTTAGGTTGTCTTACATTAGTTGGCATCAAAACCTTGGTTTAATGGTGCTTGAACCAATTGCTTCTCGCCTGTGTTAGGTGGTAGCAGAGAAAATCTTGTAAATGGTTTTAGATATTAGAATTAGTTTTGTTTTTTCCTTTCAGGAAAGCAATTAAAATTCTGATTGCTGTCAAGTATGAGGAGAACCTTATTTCTACACTTTTGGTTGAAGAGATTTTACAAGATGTTGTAGATTAACTATGCTGTGGATATTATGAAGAAGGTACAATTTGAATAAGGGGGTTATATTAAAGGTGGTGAATGCAAAATTGTCCCATTGGAGGACTATATGGTGGTGCTAGGATAATGGATCTGTGAAAGGAAGGCCAACTATGGTGAAGAGACATATCTTTTAGATTTTTATCCATGGTGTTTGTTATCAACCTAGAGTAAAGCCATAACCACCTACTCTAGTCAACTATGAAGAAGAATAGCAAAAGAAGACTTCTTTGAGTTTGAGTATTGTCTCACAACAATAGATAATTGAATCTCTACAAGAGCCAGTAGAGAATTAAACGACCCTTCAATCAATGGAGGATGGGAACTTTCAAGAAAAATCAATTATAGAAATTCCATAATACAATTATGATTTATGAAGATCCCCCGTTAACTGTACAAATTCACCAGTTTGCTATCAAGGAGCGAGAGCATGTCCAAAAGAAGGCAAAAATATTATCATAGCTTTATTGCATGATCCCAGTTATTTCGTTATTCTTTTCAACACTACAAAACTTGAGGGTGAGATTTTTTGAGCCAAGGGAGAATTATGTAGGACATGAAACAAACTATATTCAAGGCTCATGTGTATTTTAGATTTTTGGGTTATTTTTTTTATTTGGTTACAATTGTTAATTTGGACAATTTTATTTTCTTCTAGGTTTTATTTTTGTCAGTCAGTTTGAGGGCTTCTGTTACTTTTATTTAGGTCTTATTTTAGTGCATCAAAACTTACTCATGTGGCTTGATTTTGCTGTCATTTGAAAGATTTATAAAGGAAGAAGAAGAAGGGAAATCGTATGAATATTAATCTACTCCCATACACATGACATTATATATTGTACCTCCATATACATCAACACTCCCCCTCTGGCTGGTATATAAATATTGTGCATACCTAGCTTGCAAATAATCTTACTAAAACTTGGACCATACGGTCCTTTAGTAAACTCTTCGGCCAACTGATTTTCAGTCTTCACGAATGGAATGGAAATTTGTTTGGTTTGTAACTTCTCTTTTATGAAATGTCTGTCAACTTCAATGTATTTCGTTCTGTTATGTTGGACCAGATTGTGAATAATGCTAATTACGGCTTTACTGTTATAGTGTAATCACATGAGACCATGACAATGGAATTCCAACTCTCTCAGGAAGCCATGTATCCATAGCATCTCACAAATCCCATGTGTCATGGCTTGAAACTCTACATCTGCTTCTTGTTACGCTAAGAAATAAAGTTACCTTCGACAAAGATATAATAACCAGAAGTAGATATCTTATCAGTCACAAACCTGCCAATATGCATCAGTGAGGCCTCAACTCGAAAATCATGTCTTCTACGATATAGGGGTCCTTAACCTGGATTCTTCTTTAAGTAACGAACAATGCGTCATGTTGTCTCAAGATGCCTGGTTGTGGGAGCATGCATAAACTGATTGATCACTCTAATTGCATAAAATATATTTGTTTTAATTAAGATCTGATAAAAAAGCTTCCCTATAAGTTTTTGATAACGCCCAATATCAATCAATTTTATTGCCCTCATCTGTATCTAGGTGATGGTTAGACTCAATGGGAGTGTCACAAGGTTTACACCCCTAGCATTCCAAAGTTTTGAAGGAGATCTAATATATATTTGTGCTGAGATAGGAAGAGTCCATCCTTGGACTTAGCAACTTCAATCCCAAAGGAGTACCTAAGAAGCCCCAAATCCTTAATTTCAAATTCTTTATCAAGAAAACCTTTTAGGTGGTTAATCTCATAATGATCATCACCTGTAACCACAATATCATCAACATAGACAATAAGGGCTTTAACCTTTTTTCGCTAATGTTTCATGAAGAGAGTATAGTTTGCTTGGTATTGCTTGTAGCCATTCTCGAGCATAACACCTCGAAACCTCTCAAACAATGCTTGGAGAGATTGTTTGAGGCTATAGAGCCCCTTCTTTATGCTTCACACCTTTTCTTTTCTTGTGAATTGTTGGAAATCAGGAGGTAATCTCATATAGACTTCTTCAATGTCTTCATAAAGGAAAGCATTTTTGATATAAAGTTGAAACAATAGCCATTATTGATTTGCAACAATTAAGATTAAGATCCTAACAGAACTTACCTTTACTATTGGAGCAAAGCTCTTTTGGTAATCAATCCCATAAGCCTGGGTGTATCCCTTATTCGCTTGTCTACCAACTTGACTTTATATCGTTTAATAGTGCCATTCATGTTGGAGCTTCATTGAGAATACCCATCTGCATGTTGTATTTCATGGATATATGAGATTATCTTCGTAAGGGCACATATGTCTTGTACAATATTGGAGTATATTTGTAAATACCTATAACTCTATATTTACTTTTTGATATATGGAGCAAGGTATGTGAGAGGTGTCTACACATTCTCCAAACATATTCTATTTTCTGCCTAACTTTTTCTTCTTCCTCTTCTTCTCCCCCTACCTAGAGTCCTAATACATAGAATTCTAGTTGGTATCAGAGCCAGGTTCACAAAGCCCTCACTCTTTAAGGAATTGCTAATGTCAAGGGTGTGTTGTTGCCATCACCTGTATGACTGACGTCCGTAGTGTTGAGGTATGTGAAAAATCTTTGGATCTGGTTCGTCTTGATTTTTTAAGATTTATGGTACCAATCTTAGACGATTCGGAGCATTATGGAAAGAGTTATGCAATTTTTTAGGAATTTCTGGATGTACGCCTAGATTTGATAAATCTACTCGATCTGGCCTGGTTTTTCATTGTTTTCCCCATTGATTGTAAATGGATTGGTTGTTTTTACCTTAGGAATCATTCAAGACAAACCTCACTTGATCTGACTGAGATTCGGATGAGTTACAACGTTTTTTGTACCATGTTGTGTGTTCTTTCTGCCCTTCTTGTGTTTGATCTTGCCTATGGTGCTTCTCCAATCACCTGTGGTGATGATTAGTTGTTGTTGATGATGTATGGAAGTTTCCCATGGTTGTTCAAATGCTTTCTTGCATGTTGTATGGTTTTATGGGCTGTAGTATCCAACAATAGTTGGTATTGAAGGTCTCAATACATCATGGTGTTGGAAGAAGGATTGTGGAGTCCTGTAGATTGTGACTTGTGGTTTGTAATGCTGTGTGGGTCTCCCAATTGATAGAAAGGGACTGTGTCATCATTCGTTCCATGATTTCAAGCAGCATGTTGTAATCATGTACTTGGATTGTTGCTTGGCAGTAGTGTTGGTATTGTTTATTGTTGCTTGTAGTGTTCAACATCATATGATGAGAGGTGCCAGAATCAATGATCCAGGAGACACCAGAGGGACCAGAGGAGGCACCAGGACTAGTAAGAGCAAAATCAGATATACTTGCAGCACCAGTAGAGGAAGAACCAAAAGAAGTGTTCATCTGAGCCATAAGACGTCGTAGAGAGGCCATCTTCTCGCGAAGAGAGGCCAACTCCCCAATAGAAACAACAGAAGACTTAGGTAGTGCAGGAGAAGAAGCTGGTGGAGCGACGTCAGATAGTGTAGCAACATAAGGAGTCAAACGACGACCACCAAGAGAACTGGGTGTGCCTCCTCGGCCTCCAGTGAATGAACCTCGCTGAGAAGGATGAACAGTGGGCTCCTAAGGGCGACCATGAAGGTCCCAGCAGGTGGCTCTAGTATGGCGAGCACGATCGCAATGATCACAACGAAGGCGGTCATGGTCATTGGATACCAAACCCTGTCAGCTAGCACCTTGACCTCCACGAGAACTAAAGCTGCCTTTGCCACTACACTGAGATGTAGACACTAAAGCCGAGCGTTTAACCACGGGAGCAGGAAGCATAGCATGACGACGACGTTCCTCTCGGTGGAGAAATGCATAAACCTCAGACAAGGACAGGACATGGGGTTGGCTCAATAAGTGCGCACGGACCTATTCATACTCAGGGTTCAACCCATCCAGGAGCTCAAACACACGGTGCTCCTCGAGATAACGGCGGAATGAGGTAGCATTAGTAGGATCAGTGATGGAACAAGTATGATATAAGTCAATCTCCTCCCACAAGCTAAGCAACACATTGTAATATGCTGAGATAGACTGCTCCCCTTAGCGTAATTTCCAAACCTGCTGACAGAGCTCATAAACTAGCCTAATATGACCTTCCTTAGAGTAGGTACGAGCAAGGGAATCCCAAATGCTCTTGGCTGATGAAAGGAACAAACATGTCTTATTGATAGATGGTTCCATCGAATGAATTAGTCAGGACATAACCAAGGAGTCATCTACCTCCCACTTCGCAGACGTAGGGTCATCACGCTTAGAGGTCTTAGTGTCCCCTAAAATATACCCCAATTTACCACGACCCCGAATAAAGATCTTTGCAGACTAAGACCAAGTGAGGTAATTGGTACCATCCAACTTCACAGTAGTAATCAGAGAGCTATAGGTCTCTATAAGGATACTCCCATAAGCACCACCAACAGGTCGAATGGAAGAAGAGTCGCTCACATTCGACATAGTACCCAGGCGTTACCAAACACGACCAAGCACACCACCAAAACACAAAAACAATGCGATTAAATAGCAAAACAAAAAGGTAAACAACTTCCAAAAGGCTAAGAGGCACCAACAAGTGCAAAGAGAGAACACCACAGTATAATGCAACAAGAACCGAAGGGAAACAGAGCCTGAAAACCACACACCATAGCTAACCAGGCCTCCACGATCCAATATAGGTACCAATATACACCATCATACATCAAACAAGTCAAGTAAAACCACTAGAGGGCATACCATTGCACAAAAGTAACAAATCAGTCGAAGTAAAGGTCAAGATAAGCCTGGGCGTCAACCCTGAGTTGGGAAAAATAGCAAAACTTCCTCAATACTCAACAAAACTGCATGAGACTTGTCCCAAAAGTTTTCTAGGGAAAAAACAATCCAAGAGATACCATTTTTGCATATCAAAACAATCCCAAACGAGCAGATCTATAGAAATATCAAATCTAGAAAATCCTGTGAAAATCACGAAAAAATTCACCAAAATCAAAAACTCACTCAAATGGCTTCAAACCTGAGGCCAATAGGTGCGTTTGGATTAGGCGATTCAGGAGGGAGAAGTTTCACCCTGCCATGGCTGACGTCACTGTACAGAGTGCTGACGTCAACGTACGGTTTGCTAACGTCAGCAAATTGACTGTGAACCTTAGGTTGTGTTCAGCACAGGAGCACCTGCTAGCTCTGATACCAAGTGGATTTAGTGGGTAGGGTTTGTAAGAAGAGGAGAAGAAGAAATAGGAAGAAGAAGGAGAAGAGATGGAATCATATAAGAGTGTATTATTTTTTCTCATACGTATGACTCTTTATTTATAAAAGAGTTACAATTAT
>JAOXJP010000001.1:7824431-7849046 GCA_025762735.1 Platanus orientalis
TTTTTAGGGGGGGTGGGGGGTGCTGATTTTTACCGTGTAAGGCTTTGCTTTTCTTCAGGCTTTCTTGTTTGCTGCCTAGGTGTGGGCTGCTTTCCAGTTGATACCTCTTCATTGGCATTTTTTTTTTCTTGGGGAATTCTCACCCCTTCTTTCATATTTTAATAAATTTTTTAGCAGAAGGGGAAAAAAATGAAAGAAATATTTTGCACTGTTCTTTTTACAATTGCACCAAATAAATTGAAAACTTGTTGGGAACTGCTGAAGATATATATATATATATATGTTCTGCACATACATGTGCATGAGTCTTAGAAAAGCAATCTGTGACTGATCTAGTTTGATATTGCAGATTGGCAAAACAAAGGTATTTCTTAGGGCTGGTCAGATGGCAGAATTGGATGCCCGTAGGACTGAAGTTTTAGGAAGATCTGCAAGCATTATCCAGAGGAAAATACGGTCATACTTGGGTCGCAAAAGTTTTATTTTGTTGCGCCTTTCTGTCATACAGATTCAAGCCGCATGCAGAGGTTTTTAATAGTTTTTTACATGTTTTTAAGAGATCCATACATCTTTCATGTGAACTTATTAGTTCTTATTTTTCCATGAAAGATAAGCTTGGGATTCTTATATGATGCGACAGTTTAAAAAATAGGAAAAGTTAGCTTATTGTTGTGCTGATTGTAGGACAACTTGCTCGACAACTTTACGATGGTATGCGGAGAGAAGCTGCATGTCTGAGGATCCAGAAAAATTTGCGCATGTGTGTTGCTAGGAAAGAATACAAAAAATTGTGCTCTTCAGCTGTTTCAATTCAAACAGGTATTCGTGGAATGGCTGCTCGTAATGAACTTCGCTTCAGACGACAGACTAGAGCAGCGGTTATTATCCAGGTAAAACAATTCTATTGATTAAACTCATTGGTATTTGGTGGAATCTCTGATCAAGTTATCTGATACTTTTCTGGTGTATTCACCAAAGGCCAATTTATTTTTCACACAAGTATTAATGACTCGGAGTAGGGATGTTGGACTCTC
This sequence comes from Platanus orientalis, assembly GCA_025762735.1. Classification (NCBI taxonomy): domain Eukaryota; kingdom Viridiplantae; phylum Streptophyta; class Magnoliopsida; order Proteales; family Platanaceae; genus Platanus; species Platanus orientalis. The sequence continues at coordinate 7,825,466 of JAOXJP010000001.1, forward strand.
AGTAAAGTTTCAAATTTTCTTGTGTTCTACTGGATTGATTTATTTTTCAAATGGTTTTATCTTGGATTTTTTTCGATAATTGTTTTATCTTGGATTTTGAATAATTTTGATTCTTTATTCCAGAGTCAATGCCGGCAATACTTAGCCCGCCTACACTATATGAGGATGAAGAAAGCTGCAATAACCACACAGTGTGCCTGGAGAGGAAAGGTTGCTCGAAGAGAACTACGGAAGCTTAAAATGGTGACCTTCTTTTTCCTTTTTATTTCCCCTTTTGTTGGTTCCTTTTTTATAATCTAATTTAACAGTCTTGTTAATGGAGGGAATATTGTTATTTCTCTACAAAGTTTTCTTTTGGCTTCAGTAACTACATGGTCATTTACTATTATTTAGCTTGAGCTGGTTATAAGTTGCTCTTAATTAGTCAGACTAGAATTTTAGTCAATGAATCAAAATATAATTCCATTACGTAGCTTGAAGTGGAAGTTTTTTTTGTGGCATAACATACTAGCATGCTAGTATTAGTTTTCATCAAACACAGAACCTTTGCATCCTTCTCTCTCAGCTTCCTGCTCCCCCCCCCCCAAAAAAAAAAAAATAATAATAATAAATAAATAATAATAATAATAATAATAAAAAGATAAATAGAGAGAGAGAAGGGGGGGGTAAAGATACCTCGTGGTTGAAGAAATGTTGACTGCTACATCAAATGTATTTTTTCTCCTGCTATTTCATCCTAAAACTTCATAGCTTGACTGAAAGAATATTTTTTGTTGTGCTCTCTTTGAACCAAAGGATTCTGGATCTGATTTGTCCTGACTATATCTGCAGGCTGCAAAAGAAACTGGCGCTCTGCAGGCTGCCAAGAATAAGTTGGAAAAGCAAGTTGAAGAACTGACATGGCGATTACAACTGGAGAAACGCATGAGGGTAGAAATTTGTATTAAGAATTTAAGATCACTTTATTTTATTATGATAATGTACTGTTGTTTCTTGATAGGTATGTAGTTGTCAGTATTGTTGCAATGGCTACCAAAAATACATATTATAATAGTCATTTTTGTCTGTATATCTTTATCACATGCAACCATAGCCAATTTATATATCAGAAATCCATTGCTTCTCTAATTTTATTCTTCATGAATATGGTCTTCAGAGTGTCAGTTTGTTCCAGAGAGGGACCCTTGGGTTCTGGTTGGAAAATCCCAACTCTTTAAATTTGGTTCAGGCTCCTTTTTTCTTCTTTTTTTTTTTGTTATGTAATAATCTAAATCTCACTCATTGCCACACTCACTTATGTAAGTTCATTTATTGCAAAAAAGATATAACCCATGTAAATTTTTTACCCCTCATGACATTCATGCTCACACTGTGCACACTCCTGCATTTCCAAGTCTGGTCCATGCCCTAGTCATCTAGCTCAAGTTATATCTTCTGTTTCTGATATTTGCTTATACATAATTTCTGCATCCCTTGTATGTTAATAGGCTGACATGGAGGAGGCCAAAACACAAGAAAATGCAAAACTGCAATCTGCTTTGCAAGAGATGCAACTTCAATTCAAAGAAACTAAGGCACTGCTGATGAAGGAACGTGAAGATGTGAAAAAAGCTGCAGAGCAAGTCCCTGTCATAAAGGAGGTTCCAGTTATTGATAATGTGGTGTTGGACAAACTTACTACCGAAAATGAAAAACTCAAGGTAAGGTTGCTGAAACTGTAGGTGGAATTATTGCTGAGGCTGCTGCCTTCGTTATTGACTAAAGTAGCGATTCATGTGAATTCTCACAAATCATTTAGAGCAACATGATTATGCATCTCTATGATATTTGTCTCATTTGCCATTCACTAAATGCAGGCTTTGGTGAGTACATTGGAAAAGAAAATTGATGAAACAGAGAAAAAATATGAAGAAACTAACAGGCTTAGTGAAGAAAGGTTGAAGCAGGCTTTGGATGCAGAGTCAAAGATTGTTCAGTTGAAGACTGCAATGCAGAGGTTGTTGTAGTGACTGAGCTATTTTTGTGAGCTTGGATTATAATTTTATTTGACCATGTGAACTATAAATGGAAATTAGATCGATTTCTTCTTTCTTTGTGATTTTTTGGTCAAACATATTATTTCTCTTTTGTGATTTCTTCAGGTACTTATTTTGTATTGAATTTTGCTTCCTATTTTCCCTCTCTTACCACAGGCTGGAAGAGAAACTTTCTGACATGGAATCTGAGGATCAAATTCTCCGACAGCAATCATTGTTAAATTCGCCTGTAAAACGGATGTCGGAACATTTAGAAATTCCTACTACCAAGGTAAACTTGCCTGCAGAAATTATAATATTTTTGAAAATTTGTGGGTTTTCTTTTCTGATTGTTTTTTGGCCTTAATGTTCTCTTTACTTGCAGATTTCGGAAAATGGTCACCACGAGAGTGAAGAGACTAGAGTCCATGTAGTTTACATACTGAATCTTTTTATTGTTATATCTAGCTATTATCTAATTATTTGGGTCCAATTTGTTAATTCGTACTTTGGTATGTCTCTGGTCATGACAAATAGCTATTTCTGCAGGAACCATCAAGTGTAACACCCGCTAAGAAGTTTGGAACAGAATCTGATAGCAAGTTGAGGAGATCCCATATTGAAAGACAGCATGTATGTGCTTCCTAGATTTGGAATATGCTTTATCATTGTTTCTGATTGTTTTCTGTTGCGCTTTTCTCTTTGAGTAGATAGGTGGATTCATCAAACCTGAGAGGTCTTATGTTTGGTGCAGGAGAGTGTTGATGCTCTTATCCAATGTGTGATGCAAGATCTTGGGTTCAGTCAAGAGAAGCCAGTTGCAGCATTTACCATATACAAGTGTCTTCTGCACTGGAAATCTTTTGAAGCTGAAAGAACCAGTGTCTTTGATCGTCTTATTCAGATGATAGGTTCCGCAATTGAGGTAACTGGGTATTCATTATTCATTCAATGCAAGAATAATAATATTGTCAGCAGAATCAAATAATATAACATTCTCCGTGGTTGTCCCTCTTTTCACTAGATGGATGAGGACAGATAAAATATATTTGATATGGCCAAACAGATTTTTGAATTTTTTGAGCCTAGTGCATTAGTTACATCAAGACTCGAGAGTCTAAAAACTCATCCACAGTGAAATTTGTATGTAGTTAGTGAAATAAAATTGGTTTTTTTTTTTTTAATGTTTTTGAAATGGGACTTTTTTTTAGTGTTTCTTGACCAGGACTCTTAAATTCCTTTGTTACATGGAACTTTTAAGAAGTCAGTGGAAGGTACTAGTGCTGTATGTAACAATAATAAAACTCTAATTCTTTTCATGAAGAGGGCACTTCACACCTTTACTGTGCATCTGAGACAGGTAATAAGGAAAAGAGATTGTTCTGTACTTACCATGTAGATAAACAAACAAACAAACAAACAAACAAACAACAACAAACAGCCTTATGCCAACTATTTGGGGTTGGCTACATGAATCCTGTTCCGCCATTCACATTTCATTCCAGTGGGCTGTCAATTATTTGATTTAATTCAGGATGTTTTCCCATGAAATTCAATAGAATGCGGTAAAAATGTAGGAATTAAACAAGAAAACTAGATCTAGTTTGATTAAAACCGGTTAGCTGTCTTTGAAGATCATTCATCCATAATCTTTCTTTCTTTGTTTTTTCTAATTTATTGACTAAGCCTTCTTGAAACTGAAAGCACTAAAACTCCCACTTGTTTTGAGAAAATTCTTTCATACACGGTCTATTTAATCACTGGATCTCTTAGCTTCTGGTGGTCCTTCATAACCACTTGGTTTCTGTTGAAGTATATTAATTCTCCCCTAACACCTAAAGGTTTTGGGAGAGTTGGTTAATTTAATGTTAATGGTATCAGAGAAGGTTAGTCTGGAATAAGTATTCTCTTGGCTGTAGTGGTGTGCGCATGTGCACAAGTTGTGTGGACTCACACTTGGCTCCCCGAGTGTGTTCCGAGGAGAGAACAATGTTCCTCCAAGGGTGGGTGGGTGTTGAAGTATATTAATTTGTCTCTCTCCTAACTAGCAATGAGGGTGCAAGTGTAATAAAGGGTATATATGCCAGTAGAATGTATGGGTGTTTTTGTCTTTTATACACTTACATAAATGCATAGTCGTATGGTGAGATCTCACTCTCACACATGGCATTTTCAAAACTTTACTCTTTCTTTTTCTTCTTTGATCTTTACACTCTTGGATACACAACAACTTGGTATCAGAGCACTAGTGTCTTGATTAACATTAGCGACATCACAATGGAGTTCGAGTACCAAGGCTAACGTCATCATCCATACGACTGACGTTAGCAAACCCATATTTTTGTTAGAGGTCGCAGCTCCTAGGGTTTGGTTTATAGTGATTTATAATGATTTGTGATCATTCTTTGGGAATATTTTTATCACATCTAAAGTTTTTTTTGAAAGATTCTTTGTCAAGGGTTGAAAGCCTACATTTTTCGTTGGTTCATTCAATCTGATCAGGTGAGCAGTTTTTTGGCTGATTGATCTGTAATGTGGATGGGTTGTTTTTGTCTTATGAGGCTATAGGAAGGGATCAATTGTGATTTCATTGAGATTTAAAGGAATGGTGTTTGTTTTTCTCTCTCTACATTGTCGACAATTTCGGGTTTTTTCACCTAGTGTTTGATTTTTCAAACAAGGTATCCCCAATAGTCTTAGAGGTGTGGTTGACTTAAAAAAGACTTTGTGAGATGGATGTGATCGTGCTATGCACTATTATGTCTGAGTTTGAGGTTGGCAGATGTTTCTGAGGGTGTCAGACCCAACATTGAGCTTGTGTAGGCCTAAAGAAGTAGCAAACTTGGAGAGCAATGGCATACTTGTTATTTGTGAGTGTGGAAAAGGCTGTGTATCCTCGTGTTGTGTAGTAGCCAAGGCTTGTGGAGGCTTACTTGGTGGTTTTTGGAATACTAGTGCCCGTTTTTTATAGTTGTGCTCAATCACACCATGTATGAAGTACCTCAGAACACTGTTACATCTCTGAGTACCATGGATCAAAATCTTGGGATCGGGATCGGCCACTATCGATCCCGATCCGATCCAGTCAAGGACTGCCCTATCCAATCAAAGATTGGCCAATCCCAAACCGATTCCATGATGGATTGCCCGATCCCATACCTAGGATCAACTTGATCACTTGGATCGGTCCCAGACGATCCTGATCTGATTCGGCCGATCTTTAGAATCATGTTGAGCACTAATGTTTATAGCCTTGGTGGGTCATGAATGAATCCCCAAATTCTCTTATCACTATAGTGCATCTTTATGGTACAAATTATTGGCCAAGGCAAGGCAATGTATTTGATAGGTGAGACGAAGATACCTAAACCAATATTCCTTGTAAAGTGGGAAACAGAGAATGCTATGGTGATGTCGTGGCTTCTTCACTTAATGCAGCCTAATATTTCTAACAATTAATTATTTTTGTTCATTGCTACGGCAATCTGGGATTCTATGACTAAAGACTTATTCCAAGATAAGGAATAAGGTCTACATGTATGATCTGCATCAGAAAATCTCTAAATTGAGACAGGGTGACCAATCTCTCGCCGATTACTATTCGACTCTACGGAGTCTGTGGGAAGAAATTGATTTTTATAAGAACTTTAAGGCTTAGGGCATCGAAGACGCAACCCTTCATAATCAAGAGGTTGAATAAACTAGAATCTTTGAGATTTTAGTGGGCCTACATCTAGATTATGAGTCCATTTGTATTCTAATTTTGGGAAAAGATCCTTTACTATCATTAGAAGAGGTTTTTTGCATACCTATCCTAAGAGAGGAGGATAGACGTCATCACATGGTTCAGCCTCAACAGTCTATAGTAGAGTGTTCTGCGTTAATGACCACTTCCCAACGTGGAGGATGTGGGTTTTCTCGTTGCCATGGTGCAAGTTGTGGTGGATCCTCACAAGAGGATAGAGATGAGTTAAAAGTGTGAACATTGTGGTCAGTTTTGACACACAAAAGAGACCTGTTGGGGATCTTCAGGTCTGTCCCCAGCAGGAGGCCTAGAGTCGACCACAACATGGTGGCTTTTTTGGTGGCAAAGATGGTTTTTGCAGTCATTCAAGATCCATTGCACATTCAGTTACATCATCTACGAAGCCAACCCCCACCCTTGCATCAGCTCTAGACATCATTGGTTTTACTTGAGATTAGGTTGAAGCTCTTCGTCACTTTATGGCCAGCTTAGAGCCATCTAAATCTACTACACCCACAGTTCATTTTCCTAGTTAGGTACACATGCATCTGTTTTTTGTGCGTTTATCTCTACATCTAGCCCCACCTGGATCATTGATTTAGGTGCTTCAGACCACGTGAAAGGTATTTCCACATTATTTTCAACTTAGTGTCTTTTTGGTTAACACAAAGTGCGTATAGCAAATGGTTTTTTATCCTCTATTGCAAGAAAATGGTCTTTGTTACTCCATCCATGTGCATATCATTTGTTCTTTATACCCCTAACCTTGCTCTCAATTTGATGTCGGTTAGTCATATTACCAACTCTGTTAATTGTAGTGTCACATTTTTTTTCCATCCTTTTGCTTGTTTCAAGACTTGGTGACGAAGAAGATTATTGGTAAAGGACAGGACGAAGGATTATACCGACTTGATATGGGTTCACCCACAGTAGTCCCTACTCAATAGATTTTTATTTTTTTATTTTTTAAAGTAAGGTAATTATATATAAAAGAGGAAAGTAGCCGATACAACACAAGAGATGCTTGAGAAGAGCAAAGCAGTAAAACAAACAAACAACAATGAGAAGTAGTCCCTACTCAATAGCAATAGTTATCAGTTTCTACTTTAGTTCATAGAGAACTATTACAGTGACACCATAGACTTGGACAATCCTCATTGTTTACTTTAAAAAAAAATTCCTTTGTTTTCATCTTTTTTATCTATGGATTCGTCTTGTGATGTTTGTGAGTTAGTAGAACATTGTCACAATTTTTATAGTTTGAGAAATTATAAAAGTACTCCATTTTCTGTAGTTCATTTTGATGTTTGGGGGCTTGCCCTGGGTACTTCTTTGTTTGGCTTTCTCTATTTTGTTATATTTGTTGGTGATTTTTCTAAGACACTTGGGTGTACTTGTTGAAGTTAAAATATGATGTATTCTCTATCTTTCAACTCTTCCATAAAATGGTTGAAACACAATTTGATACGAAGTTCAAATACTTCACCTTGATAATGGTGGAGGGTATGTTTCTCGTGCATTCTACTCATATTTATCTTCCAAATGAAAGTTCAAAAAGTCTTCTGATCAGATGCTCATCTCATTGCAGTTTACCTCATTAATAGATTTCCCACTCGTGTCCTTGACTTCTAATGTCCCCTTCAAGTTCTCTCTCCAACATTTACTTAGTTTTCCATTCCACCTAAAGTGTTTATGTGTGTATGCTTTGTCCATTTTTCTAAGGTAGGCAGGTCCAAGTTGAATCCTAAAGCCTTAAAATATGTATTCTTGGGCTATGCTACAGATAAAAAAAAGGCTATAAGTGTTATGACCCTGCCTCTTGGAAGTTGTTTGTTACACTTGATGTTACTTTCTTTGAATCTGTTCTGTTTTTTTTCTTCTAGTTGACCTCATCCTAAGGGGGGCAACCATGGTAGTGATGATGAGACCCTACATCCTCTTCCACCTATGGGTTTGATTTTGATGGCCATGATAGTGTGCTGTTCCAGACATAATTACTGCTTGACTGTTGAAGGAAACACCCAGATTTACTGCTTGATACTAGAGGCTTGTTGTCCTACACTTCAATATAGTAGTGTTGCACAAGGAAATTCCACAAAACTTATCCTTGTATTCAAGTATTTCACACTAAGTTGCTGGCTAACCAACCATTTCAGAATAAAAAGTTAGCCACTAGTGCTCACTGTCTATTACAGACATACTTATCAAGTGGCTACTGCTCATTCCCATCACAACAATTACCGAAGAGTTGCTGCCCTATTAGGCTCAACATCAGTGGGTTGTACCCACTTCTCCCTGCTACTCAGACTTGTATCAGATCTCCTATTGCATCTGATTTCATCATCTGTAGAAGTGCCACCTCTTGTGAGCTGTCCTTGTCTGATCACCTGTCTTCGCTTGCTTTAGTTCTTTGGTATCCACAAAAGTGCTGCTTTTTGGTAAGTCTAGAAGATGTTTGCTCCATAGTGTTTGTTGCCAATCTTGCCACAACAGACATCATCACAGGTTGGACTTTAGGTGTAGTGTTCTACCTCTTGAGAGAAGATTGATACATGTGCTTATTGTATACTCCACAGATTGATACTTGTCAGTATTGTTGGCTGTCCAATACCATAGGAGGTTACTACTCTTTTGCTAGGATGATGTAAAGAACATGGGTTTCACTGTTAAATACCCATTCATTTCTCCCATGGAAAGCCAATTTTTGTCATAATCAGTGATCAATATGAGGATAAATTTATCTCACATGAGCTGGCCGGGAGACTTGTGTATCCCGTATCATATTGTTATTCTAAGGATGCGTACTTTGTTATTCAATTTGGGCAAGGAGACTACATTGAAAGTGCTGAGTGCCACTTTTATAAACCCATTATAAAGAGTTGTCAATTGGTGTTAGGTAAGAAGTGGTTGGAAAAGAGGAAGGCTATGTTTAACAAGGATAGTAATATTCCTAGGATTTGTGATTGGGGAATATAATATAAGAGTATAATTTTCAAGTAAGACCTATTGGTTTGGTACAAGCTTTTCAGTAATGGTCAGATAAGATTCTAGCATACCTTGACAAGTATCAATGTGAGAAGTAAAAGAAAAGTGAAGGGGTTGTTGGTTACAAGGTTGAGATTATAGTGTAAGAAGTTAATTTGCAAGTTGAGGAATAAAAGTCCAAGGTGGAAGTGCAAGAAACTGAAGAAAAGGCTAGAGATGAAGACACTAATGTGGAGTATGTTGATGTGATTTGTGATGAGTTACTTGAGGAGCTAATTATGATCATAGATGAGTGCTCCATTACTGCCTTAGTTTGTGACCAGCGATCTGATGAGGTTCCAGCTCCAGTCTAGGACGAGATCCAATCCATTCTGGCAGACACACTAGCCTAAGAGTTTGTGATGTTTTCAAACATTGTTGATCTAGATCTTGTCATGCCAAAGGAGGAAGATTAAGTGTAGACATGTGCCAACTTATAGACTTTTATGGTTCCATTACCAGTCCATGAGCTTGAGCCGAAGATAGATGAAGTATACTATGAGATCTATCCCATATCTCAAGACACTTGTAAGAATACAAGACTACATCATAATCTGATTGTTGGAGGATTTGGTATATTATGGTTATGCGGTTCGAGATCCCCCATGTTGCTAATCATTTTTCTTTATAAAATTTGAGGTTGAGTTTTTTCGAACAATGGGGGTTTGATGCGGACATGGAAGACCATGTGGGGCCCACATGCCTCTTGGTGTGGTCCACACAAGAAGACACATGGATGAACAACATGAGCAAATTATTTGAAGTCAAAGTTGCTTATTAGAGTCTTTATCTGAGTTGGATTAGGTTAGTAGTCTTATTGTTACTAAGAGTTTTAAGTTGTAATCCCGTCACTTACTTTTAGACCAAGTTTTCTAAGGTCAAAACTTGTTTTTTTGGATTGATTTTGGTGTCATTTGAAAGGTTATTCACTACCTTTCCTATGAGACCAAGATTTTGATAATCTAATGTGATTTGGAAAAGTTATGACCAAAATATTACGGGGGTTTCAACAAGTGACAAAATGAGTCTTATAATTCTTAGTTTCTAAAATTATAAAGTTTTTTTTATAAGTGTTTCTTTTTATGATTTAACACTGTTTCTTTCTTACGTTTTAGTGAGTTTCTTTTTATGTTTTTGGAAGGTGAATTGTAAGGAAATCAAATGGCTGCTTTTTGGCTATAAAAGGAGCCCCCCTCCCATATCATTTTGATTATGCTATGATGGAATTAATAAAATTTTGGCTGGTTTCTTGCTCTCCATGAGTGAAACTCCCCTTTTTCAAGTTTTTGGTGCCTAAACTTGAACCCAAGGATGGTGATGTCCAAGGGCTTGTGAGGTAGGTGATTATCCACACCATGTACTATTCTTTTCTTCTTTTTTCTTTCTTATTCTTTCTTACTTTTGCTGTTTCACCATTACAAGACCTTCCTGAAGATGTTCTTGAAACCAAAGCTGCAAAACCCATTAGTAATCCATCACCAACACTCTCTTTGTTGTTAGCTTCCATCAAACCTTCACCATATTCACTCCATAAGCCTATGCTACACTGAAAATCATTCTCCTTGGAAGTCTGATTGGAAATCAGATTGATCTCTCATCCCTAAGTCTTGCTGCTGTATCAATTCAACCAATTCCTAGCTGTTTCCCTTTGGAAACCCAATAACAGACTTTCCCAATAACCCTGAGGCACCTTAACATACTAAGCTTTTGCTGTTCTCCAGTTAATCACAAAACCCCAGGTCCAATACACCCTTATGGCTGCTTTGAAACCAACCTTGTTGGTTCTCAGATTTCATTCTCTGCTTCCCTAAACTTTTCCCAACTAACCTGCTATAATCCCACACCTAATCACTGAAATCAAGTCTGTTCCCTACCTGAAACTGGTTCCTGATTCTTCTTAGATCAGAGCATATTAAACCCTATTTGTATTATCTGTTTTGACCATTATCAGTCTTAACTCCGTCCAGTTCACCTTCCCTGTTCTATCCTTAAACCAACTTCTATTAAAGCTTCATGATAACTCCTAATGTGTTCATTCACAGTTAACCTCAGTGACCCTGTTCAAATCCTTTTTGTCACTATTTATCGAAACAAAAAAAATATATATCCTTTTTGTCACACCTTATTTAACCTTCATTCCAGTATTGTTTACACTCTTATGTCCCACTGTTGTAAACCAAAGTTGAATGCCTTTTGGTGCTGTGTAGACCTTATAAAGCTTTAACATCAGGTTTTGGTTGTCATTGTTTTCAAGAGTTCTGATCCTCTTCCTTGACCTATAAAGCTTACCTTGAGTATATACCTGAGACATACAGACTGCTATATTTTTCCTTTACCCTGAACTTATTGGCCTTTATACCCTGCTGTTTCAGTCCTATATCTTCTATCTACAGCCTGTGCCCTTTCCCAATCTAACCTCCCTTAAACCCCTATTGAACCCTTGTTGTTTTCACCCAGATTGAACCCAGGCAGATCTTAGACTTCACCCTCTATCTGATATACCTCACTCACTGTTTTCCACCATTGATAGCTCTTTAATCCTTGGTGTATATATATATATATATATATATATATATATATATATATATATATAAGGAACAGCCAAGCATTCTTTGAATCCATTATAAGCAGGTTGATAAGCTGTATACTGGCTGGTGCTGCATCAATTTTGGTATCAGAGCCAGGTTCTCAGTTGGCTCCATTCCAGCTGGGGTCCTTGGATCATTAGTGTGTATTTTCTGATTGATTAGTGGATTAGATAGTGAGATTTGCTTCTGATAACACCTGAGGCAGTACTTAATTGTATTCTCACTACAGTCCTTGAAATTAGCAGAGAAAGCACCTCTGTTTGTTTACTGGAGACAGCATCACTCCAAAGATCTACTGCTGTCCAAGGCTTCTATTAAAGATATACCTTACAGAAGTCTGCAGTTGTGTGGCTGGAGTGCTGGACAACCTGAAAGTGAAGACTGATCTTGAGTATCTTCAGATTTCAGTGATTCAAGTAAAGGCTTACTCCTTCCTGCTGTTCTAAGTGTGATAAACATTCCTACTGATTGTACCTTAGCCACATACAACTCCAGAAACCTCCACTGTTACCCTGCTGTTTTTTTTCCTTACTGGAGCATGTGTAAGTCCTATTCTTGCCCTGTTCTGTACCACGATTATATCCATAACAGCAAGTATCATCACCTATTCATGAGGCCAATTTTGGTACAGCTAACAGCAATTTAAGTATGATATTTGAATGGTTGCTATCTTATCATCTACACTAGTGTTGCTGCCCCAATACAACTTATACTGCTAATTGGATACTTTCCCATATGTGAACTGTCTTGCACATCCCACAATGCTACTGCCTTTGTGTTTATTATCTGATTTCTGAGAAAGGCACCTCGTGAAGAAGTTGCTTCCACCGTTTGAATGATTGAGAATTGAGATCTACATAGGAGGTACTAATTTGAAGGTATACTAAGAAGGGAATTTGTTGTCACACTAATTGGTGTTCTGATTGAATCGTGACTGGTGTATCTTCTGATATACTGAGTTATTGAAAAAAATGTTGGTTTTAAGAACCTTATTTGCTGCTGTACTGATAGGCCAGAAAACACTGATATCAGTTCCCATCGTGGACTATGGGAACCTCAAGTAAACATTGATAACATCTGTTACACCCTAATACCTTGCTGTGTGATCGAGTTCTTTCTGTACTAGGTAGGCTTTGTATACTGCTATTGGTATCTTTCCAGAGCTAGATTTGTTCTCTCTCTCTCTCTCTCTCTCTCTCTCTGCTGATCTAAAATACCAGGTTTATTTGACCTATTTCAGCACTGCAGCATCTGATATATGACTGCAGGAGGTGCAGGTCAGTAGCAACCACACTTGCTGCTCTGACTTTAATGTCCTATTCTACAGAAAAGTTCCACACGTGGATATTTTTGAACCATTATAGGTGTTGCTACCCATTGACACACCAGATTTGGTATTGGTGTTTAGTGCTTGTTGCATGTTAAGTTTGCCATACCCTACCTGCTGACCAAGACTTCAATCCTAGTCCTTTTATTCCATGCTTCGTCTTCATGTTATCAAAGGAGCGATTACAAGGTATTCTAGAATCTAGATAGATTTAAGTGTCGGATTCAAGTGTGGGTCAGGGAATTTCCCACAAATGTATTTATCTCTTCTTCTTCTTTTTTTTTCTTCATCTATTTTCTTTCCTTTCTTGACTTCTTGAGGTGTTTTTTGAAACCCATGATCTGCAAGCTTTAAACCCAATATTGCCTTTGCAGTTTTCCAACTGGAAATACAATATTAGATATATTCAGACTATATGGCTGCTACAGTTTGAATATTCCTCAATCCTCACTGTTTTTTGATCTGAGACTCATAACCCCTAATGTACTTGCAGTACCTCTAGTTCAGAATCCTCCTTTCTGTTGTAATACCTGACATTTAAAGCCATATCTTTAGCCACACACATAACTGCTACCATCATACCTTAATCTGTACCACACCATACTGTGTTCTGCCCACTTCGTGACTCCCATAATTCTTCTAGTTAACTTGCTGTTTAAATCCTAGAACATGCGCTTTTAACCTTATTGGTTACCCACAGTTTGAAGAAAACCTTAAGCCAAATTTTTTACTCTTATCCATACAAAAGTCTGCTATTCCAGTAATTGTTTTGAGCCCTACTATACAACCTAATCTGTCCATCATCATCAGTCCTAAAGTCCCCTATATTACTCACTGCTTAAGTACCTAAACCACACCTTTTTGCCTACTGTGCACAGTACTGTTTCTCTAGATTCTGAAGGTATAATTCCTAACCGATAGACCACACATCCCCTGTTGTAATCCTCGAAATACCCTGCTGTTTCTCGAAGACATTGATCATATTTTACCTGCTGAACTCAGTCAAACTTTGGTGTTTCAGGCCAATAGTTTATGGAGTATTTTATCAGGATAGTTTATCGCACTGTGTTGGCTATTTGACCTAATCCTAATTACTCACCTAAGTCCCCAACATACTGTTCTGCATCAATTTTTTGGACCTCTATTGTGTGCTACATCAATTTTGCTATCCAAACCAGGTTCCCATTTGGTTCTAATCCAGTGGGGTTCCTGTGATGTTGTGGAGAGTGTAAAACCCTGCAGCAGTCTCAATCCCTCCTTATTTTGTTGGGTTTTCAATTGCTACTAGAATCCAGTACTTTCTCTGAAGTTGTGTATTGCTGTGTGTCTCTGCTACAACCTAGAGTATTCTTTTGCTGGTGCTACATTAATAATGGAGACAACTCAGATGTATCACAAAGGTATATGTATATGTAGTCAACATCCTATTGCCAATTTTGTATCCTATGATCATCTCTCACCCAAGAGCAAGGCCTTTGTTCTATATTTGTCTTCCATTTCTATTCCTCATTGTGTGTCTGATGCACTATCACAAAAACCCTGGAGAGATATTATGATTGAAGAGATGAATGCATTAGACAAGAAAGGTACTTGGGAACTGGTTGAACTTTCAAAGGAAAAAGCTATAGGTGGATGCAAATGGGTCTTTACCGTGAAATTAAAACCAGATGACACAATTAACAGATACAAGGCATATCTGGTTGGAAAGGGGTATACCCAAACCTATGACAGATTATCAAGAGACGTTCGCACTAGTTGCCAAGATGAATTCATTGCGAATCTTAATTTCAGTGGCAGTTAATAAAAGGTGGCCATTGTTACAGTTGGATGTAAAAAATGCATGAAACTTGGTGAATTTGGTTACATGGAGGAGCAAGAAACAACTCATGGTTGCTCGTTCTAGTACTAAAGCAAAGTTTCGGTCAATGGCTAATGGTATCTGTGAGTTGTTATGGATATGAGGCATACTTTTTGACCTGAGATTTCACATTTGGGCACCTATGAGACTATTGTGACAATAAGGCAGCTATCATCATTGCTTTTGATTCAATGTATTACATTTGTACCAAACATATTGAGGTTGATCGTCATTTCATCAAGGAAAAAATTCAGCTAGGGCTTATATGCACACCTTATATACGAACAAGAGACCAACTTGCTGATGCTTTCACTAATGGCTTATCCTCACCTCAATTTCGGCTTCTTGTATCTATGCTTGGCATACATGATGTATACATGCCAGCTTGAGGGGGAGTGTTAGCAATGAGGGTATAAGTGTAATAAAGGGTATATGCAATAATAGGATGTACGGGTATTTTTTTGTCTTTTATGCACAAACAAATAAATACATAGTTGTATGGAGAGATCTCACTCTCTCGCACACGACATTCTCAAAATATTTTGCTCTTTTTCTTCTTCTTCAATCTTTACACTCCTGGATACACAACAACCCTAACACCTTAAGGTTTTGGGAGAGTTGGTTAGTTTAATTTTCATAGTTTCTGTCTATGTTTGCTCTTTTGTTTTCTAAACTCTTCTAATATCTAAATCCTTAGTCATTCACTTGGCCTCTCCTTTGATCTTTTCTCTAAATTATATTCTCTTTGATTTATTGGGATAAGGCTATTTGTTGTTGTATATTCTCTTTGAGTTCTTATATTCTTTTGACATCTCACTTGTTTTTGACTTTGTTATCTAGCATTAACAGAGCCCTATTGATTCAGGAGCATACCATGTCAAAAAGATGTTGGAAGACCATAAATAGTCTTCCATGGAGTGTCGAGTAGTATTACCTTAATTTTTTGTTACTTTACTATTTTAGAAGCTTTAATTAGTGGTTTTACATGTAATAAGGCCATTAGAGCCAAATTAAAAAGTTAGTAGGAAGTTGGGATTAAATTAGGAGTGTTTTAGGAATTTTTCAGAATTTTTTTTAGATTTTATTTGGGTTTTTTTTAGGTTAATCCTGTTTTTGATGTTTAGCCTATTGTTTCAAATGTCAAAACTTGCCTTTTTGACTTGATTTTGGTGTCAGTTACCTTTCTAACAAGACCAAGATTGCGCAAATCCTAGGTGATTTGAGAAAGTTATCACCAAATTACTTGGGGCTTGTCAGAAAAAAAAAAAAAAAAACGGGAATAATGTTTTTTTTTCATAAAGTTTTAAGTTTTAGTAGTTTAGACTAAGAAATTTATGTTTTGGAAGTCTAGGAATTATGAAAACTTGTACAAGTTATTAATTTTTTTAACAAGTTTAGGATTTTAGAAAGTGTGTTTTTGGAAGTTTTAAATTTTAGAATATTTTCATTTTTTTTTTAAGTTCCAAATATTTTAGGATGTAAGCCTATTTCAAGGCATCCTCTATGCAATAAAATACAGTTGAAGTTGAATATTTTAAAAGAAGACACGTGTTTGTTGAAGTGCGTGTGGTATCCCAAGTTTTCTCTTAACCCCTCACATGAAGTGAACATTCTTTCTTCTTTCTCTCTCTTCTTCTTTTTCTTCCCTCTCTTTAATCTTCATCTATAATTTTTGTTCTTATTTAATTAATGTAGGAATCCTTTCCCTTTGGATCCTACATCACCTATAAAACAATTTGTTTTGGTAGTATTCTCTCTAAACTCTCATGGTCTATGGCTGTTTTCGCTTATCTAACTCCCCCTCCAAAGTCTCTTTCAATAGGAAGTAGAATTCTTCACCCAAAAAAAAAATAGAGAGTAGAATTTGGTAAGGCTGGAAAAAGACCTGTTTATTTTATTAAATTTTTATAATAGTGATATTTATATAGTACATCACCACATTCTTTAAAGGGAACAACTAGTCAACATTAGCCCATAGTGGAAGAAGCAGAGCTAGCAAAGAAGGGAGATTTGTGGAGGGGGCCAACTGATAAGACCAAGAGAATAAAGATGGTGATGGACTTGGAAGTTAAAGAAGATGGTGATGCTTCTATAATTGCTTCTTGTAGCAATCTCTTGGTTTGGGTGATGAATAAAGGGGTTGGTGAGGGATATTTTTCACTGGAGGTGCCTGGTTGGAAGGTTTGTTTTTAGTGAACCAGACCAGAGGGATATTGAAGAATGGGTGTTGGCAGGTTGATAGTTGATGGAGAAGATATTGTACATGTATGTCAGAGACCGGATTGGATGTTGGTGTAGTGATGAATAGTGTGACTTCCATCCATGGAGCTGTGGCAAAGTTGGCACAAGGTGATTGATTCAATCTTGGTAATGAGGTTATCTGTCAATCCTGAATTTGAAATTGGCACTGGGGATTCATTTAAACCTTAGGTTTGATAGGTTTTTTGGACTCCAGATCGCTTATGAGCCAATTTATTGACCATACACTGTGTCCTCGAAAGGAATCACCAAGAAGTGCCTGGATAAAGCGTACTGATGTTGCAGTGCTTTGGAACCTTTGCATATTGAACAAAATGCCTTTACGTGTTGGCACTTGGGGAGAGGAGTATATTTCTTTGGGTTGGGTGGTTGAGATGCATCCAAAATTTCATTTGAGTTCAAAGCTGACCTTTTTATTTTTTCTCTTCCTGTAGCACTTTGCCAATCACATCTCCATTTGTTGTAATATGAGGGATTCATCTTCTCTGAAAGTCATTCTATCTTTGAAACATTTTTCTTAAAAGATGAGATCACAACTGGGCCAACTGCCTCTCTGTGACGCACCCTGTAGGCTGTAGCTACTTAACTTTAAGTTCTGTAGTGTGTTAAGTTTGAAAAGAAGTATATATATATATATATATATATACCACTTTTCATTTTGAGGCTCACTGAGATGTAACATGTTTGAAGTATTCTTAATTGGAAATATTTTCTTTGTTGCAGAATCAGGATAACAATGAGCATATGGCTTACTGGCTATCAAATACCTCTACGCTCTTGTTCTTGCTGCAACGGAGTTTAAAAGCTGCTGGTGCAGCTGGTGCACCTCCTCGTCGGAAACCCCCTGCTGCTACATCATTATTTGGGAGGATGACCCAAGTAATGTGATACTTATCTTTTCTTTCCTCTTACAAGTCTGATTGCATCTTTCTTTGATATATTGTCCAGTGATGGAAATTAGTTTGATTCATAAATATCTTTTAACATTATGTAATATGGTGTTAATTTTTCTCAGGGATTTCGCTCATCCCCTTCTTCTGCCCACCTTGCTGTTGGTGGGCTTGATGTTGTACGCCAAGTTGAGGCCAAATACCCTGCACTACTTTTCAAGCAGCAGCTTACAGCATATGTGGAGAAGATATATGGAATTATTAGAGACAACGTGAAGAAGGATTTGTCGTCATTGCTTTCCCTATGTATCCAGGTATAATAATTGTGTTTGTCATAGTTTAGTTTTTATCATGTGTTGTGAAACTTGAAAGTGATTTTCTCTAGTGTTAAATTTCTGCTTCTGTAGTGCATATTAGTTTTAATTTTTCTTCCAAAGAATTTACTTGGGAGTTATTTTCAAAGACTTTCAGACATGAAGAGTACTTGATGAGTGATGATTGAAACTTGGGTGGAACACATAATTCCAGATTAAAAGTTATTATTTATAGAACTTGCTTATAAAAAATCCTGAAAGTTTGATTCTTTTTTTGGTCTCAAAGTTTCATTTGTCCCCAGATCATGCGTAAGGTGTTTCGGTAAAGCTGTTCTTTTTTTTTTTTTTTTCTATATAAATAAAAAGGAAAACTTAAATAGACTATTAATGAAAGTATTATAAAGTTTAGTTTGTTGGCTAGTCATATGCTAACCTGAAATTTCAGGCACCACGAACATCAAGGGGAAGTGTCCTGAGGTCATCTGGGCGGTCCTTCGGCAAAGATTCTCCATCTAGTCACTGGCAGAGCATTATTGAGAGCCTCAATACCCTTCTCAATACATTGAAAGAGAACTTTGTACGTGATTTTAGTTCTTACTTCTCTAGTTGAAATATTGGGTGAGTTGAAGCTTTATTTTTCCCTCATACACAAAGTTATTGTTGTCCTTGTTTCAGGTGCCCCCAATTCTCGTTCAGAAAATCTATACTCAGATTTTCTCATATATCAATGTACAACTCTTTAACAGGTAAATAGCAATGTTTTTTTATTTTATTTATAATTGTCACTCTACATTGCAAGGTTAACTGGTGACATCAAAATTTTGATTTATGCTGCTGCAGTCTTCTCCTACGACGAGAGTGTTGTACATTCAGCAATGGGGAGTATGTGAAAGCAGGGTTGGCTGAATTAGAGCTATGGTGTTGCCAAGCAAAAGAAGAGGTATTTTTTCTTGCATTTGATTGGTGAACCTTATCTAGCTACACTCCATCCTTCCCCCTTCCAAAATTTTGGAGTATATATTAAAACAGGAGAGGAAAGACAAGATTCCTTCAAATACTAGGGATTCTCTCGTCTCGTGACCTAATTTGGTCTCTAGGTTTAGAGCTAATCTACTTTAACCTTTAGTACCATGTATTAATGCAGCTCAATTACAGTGGAACCTTCAAAGTGATTCCCCTTGAATCTCTCTAAGATTGGTGGAGCAATGAAATAACATAGCTGTGGCATATATGTACCTCAACCTCTGCTATGTTGAATGCTTGCCCCATCAGCAAGTTGATTTTTAGAGGAAATCCCTTTAAATTCTTAAGACTGGTGGACCAATGGCTTTTACTCTATCTATGACCAAATAATTGTCCAAGCTTTCCCTCAATAATGCAACTCTTAATTTTTCCAAGTACACCAGCATAGAGTAAATGTAAACATTCTTCAAAGAATCTAACATTGAATACTGAGACCCCAGTCAACCATCCTTGGATAAAGCTCAATCAAACTTTCATGAATGACTCAAAATTCTGGAAAGCTGGAGAAAAGCTTGCCATTCTGAAGCTTTCATCTTCATTAAAACTCTGTATATACTACTTTAGAGCTATATCTGTAAATTTCTCGTTTATCTGAAGATTCCTTGCATTGCGCAGTATGCAGGCTCATCTTGGGATGAACTTAAGCACATAAGACAAGCTGTTGGATTCTTGGTATGTATAGCATAATCTTTGTTGAATTGTCATTTATGAATGCGAATGTGGTTGTTGTCGGTCAAATTTATTTCATAATTGAACATTCTGCTTTATGACACGACTTTAAATGTGTGGCTACTAGCAACCAGTCATAGAACTAGGATGACAGCAGTTATTGTGTAACTGTTCTCAGTATTTTGTTCATGGTAAAATTTCAGTGGCTGAAACCCGTGTCTGACTCTTCTTTTATGTAACATGGACACTTTATTTTATTATTATTATTGTTTTTGGTGCCAAAATGTGTCAATGCTGATATTCATGTTGACATGGCTAGACACAGCTATAGATTCTTTTCTACTCCCAAGGCACTTGTGTAGATCATGTCTGGGATGAACAGCTGCATCTTCTATTGAAGAAAGTGAATTGTAAAATGCATGATGTATATGCTCCATATTTCTCAATTTTTGGGTCTTCTGAATTTTGACATGCTATATAATTATTATTTTATTTATGTATGGGTGTATCAGCATATCTGGGTTTTTGAGGTTGCAATATCAGACACCTCGTATCCATACCAAACACTGACATATCTCCTTGTTACTTAGATCTAGCCCTACTTGGGTATTCCTTTGAGAATATAATGGTGATTTATTGTTTTCTTGATTTTGCTGCTTTTGATCTACAGGTTATACACCAGAAGTACAGAATTTCATATGATGAAATTACCAATGACCTCTGCCCTGTAAGTCTCTCTCTCTCTCTCTCTCTCTCTCTCTCTCTCTCTCTCTCTCATGTTGGTATTAATGCTTCCCCTCTTCAGATTTTGAGTGTCCAACAGCTTTATAGAATTTGTACACTCTACTGGGATGACAACTATAATACTCGAAGTGTATCACCGAATGTAAGTTCAACAGTGACACCCTCTTTTCTTCTGCAGGCTCCTGTGATTCATTTTCTTATTATATAATCTTAATTTCCATGCTTCACCTATTTTCTTGCTACAGGTCATTTCTAGCATGAGGGTACTAATGACAGAGGACTCCAACAATGCTGTTAGCAACTCCTTTTTGTTGGATGACAATTCCAGGTGAAAATTTACTTGCTGGAGATTTGAAAGTTTTGGTGTGGACTCCCACTAATACGTCTTTGAATGCAGCATTCCCTTTTCGGTTGATGAAATATCCAATTCTCTGCATGAGAAGGATTTCTCGGATGTCAAACCTGCAGCCGAACTTCTTGAGAATCCGGCCTTCCATTTTTTACAGGAGTGAGGTTTGGAATCTTGAGCAACTCTTTCCTTTGCCCTTGCAGTGTTCCATAATTTGCCGAGGTAGACAGTAAGTTTGTCTTTCGGCTAATGTCATCATGTGATGTAAATCCACTTTCTATTTTTTTTTCACCATTTTTTCCCTTTTCTTCTACGTCCATGCCCTGGCTGTAAAATTATTCTTTGCATTTAAATTTTGTAAAGTTTCTTAGGGTAGTTCAGAATAGTCAGAAGGGGCAGGGATGGATTTTTCCCTTTCATAGTGTGTCTTGTATTGTTTTGTTCTTTTTTGGCCAATGGGGCAGCATTCTTTGCAGGGAGGTCAGGAGGCATGCATATTGTTATTATATATGTGGTGGGAGGAGCTGTTCTTGCCCCCCTACCCTTCTCCCATTTTTTATTGTATAAAGGAAAAAAAAGTGTGAACACATTTATAGGGGAATTCTTTGGGGATGGATTTCTATACACCCTTGTAGACACTTTGAATTGAATTTTGAATGGAGTGATGATTGTAAAAGAAAATGTCTTTCTCACACGCTATTCTCTTGGTGAATCAATGATAAGAAAAGGAATCATTCTACGGCTCTGCTTGGTTGCTTGTAGAATGCAAGAAAGTGAAGTGAAGTTAAAATGAGTAAAGTGAAGTAGAATGAATTTGTGTTTTTCAATAATTGTTTGGTTGATTTAGAATACAGTAAGAAAGTACGAAAATATAAGGAAATATTGCTTATTTTCATCATGTGCAACGTATTTTTAGAGTGCATTTGGATTTAGGGAATTGGAAAAGTGAATATGGAATTGGGGTACTCAAATCCATTTCCATCATTTGGGATCAATTTTAAATTATGGAAATGGATTTAAGTCAAATCCCCAAGGAATTAGAATGAAGTATTGAAGCCCTAAATCAGTGGAATTGAAATGACAACTCAGGTTGTTATTTCCAATTCTTCTTATGAACAGTGTGACCAACGAAATACCTTCACCGATGTTTTAAGTCTATTTAAATGATTAAAATGCCCATGAATGGAAACTCTAGCTCATGTTAGCTATGCTTTAGGTCTATTCAATGACTAAAATGCCCTCCTTCTTCAAGCAATTGTGAGGAGTTTTTTTAGTACACAAAATACCCAAATTGTCTGCTATTATTTTATTAACTAACCAACATGCCCCAAAGTGGAAAATTTAGCTTATGTTAACTTATGTTTTAGGTTTATTTAAATGACTAAAATTCCCTCCTTCGTGCAAGTACGAAGGTTTTTTAGCACCCAAAATGTTCATTTTTACTTTATTAATTGACCAAAATACCCTTAAATGGAAAATCTAACTAATGTTACCTATGTTTCAGGTTTATTAAAATGACTAAAATGTCCTCACTCAAGCAACTACGATGAGTTTTTTTTAACATAGTACCCAAAATGCCTTCTAGTATTATAATGATTAACCAAAATGCCTCTAAAAATCTAACTCATTTTAGCCAAGCTTTAGGTTTATTCAAATTTTTAAAATTCCCATCTCCCTCAAGCAATTGTGAAGAGTTTTTTTAACACAAAAGTATCCAAAATGCCCCTGAGTATAAAATCTAGCTCATGTTATCTTTTCGAAAAAATTAAAAAAAATATAACTAGTTTCACTCCTTGAGTAATCTTCATAGTGGGTAAACTACATTAAAATCTCGTAAGAATTAAACATAACACTTTAATTGTGATTATTGGGGAGCTGAAGGCTATATAGAAGCCTAAGTATAGTAAATACAAAGTTTTCATGTCCAACTTGCAAGACTTAGGAGTCCTTGGTGATGGACTATCGAATATCAATGTCACCTATCAAGTAAAGAACAAACAAAATGGTACCAATTTGAGATTTTTGAATATTTGTGTATCCAAATAGTGGAAAAGAGATTTTTGAATTACAATTCCATTCATACATTTATGCTTCCAAATGGTAGAATTCTAAATCTGCGGATTTCGATTTTGTAGAATTGGAATTCTAAGGCCAATTCCAATTCTGTGTATCCAAATGCACCCTTATTGAATTTGAAGCCTTTTTTGGTATCTACTTTTTCATTTGAACACTTTTTTTATGGGTTTAATCTTATACACCTCTGTTTTGGATACTCTTTGCATTTAAAAACTGAAGTTTTGCCCTATAAACCCTATCCTTTATGTGTGGACATGGGGGGACAGCCAAATTGGATGTAGAAGACCTTTCTCATGCCATTGATTGACACAGATGTGTTTTTGAATTTGTTCTCTTTTTGGACACCTTTTTCAAATGAACACTTTTTTTGGACGTTTTAACCCTTGACAACTTGTGTCAGCTTATAATTCATCTAATGACAGGATTTTCCTCCATTTTTTAGTCTAGAATATGAGACGCGACAGAGATTTGGACACTATTAGGATGTGCTATGTAATAGAAGAGACATTAGTCAATGTTTGCCCTTTTTAAAGAGAGAAAAATAAGCTTTATTAAAATCAAAGAAAAGAATAAAACCCAGCCATCGGGCTGGGATTAGGTACGGAAATCAGTTTTTCCTGATGTATTAGAATGACATCAGGGGGCTGACACATCAGTGCCGGAAAATGACTTTCACTTTTTGGGGGGTGCTTATCACTTT
>JAOXJP010000001.1:7849146-7865775 GCA_025762735.1 Platanus orientalis
GGTTCAAGTCACGAAAACAGCCTCTCCAAAAATGGGGGTAAGACTGCGTACGTTTTGCCCTCCCCAAACTCCGCGTTAGCGGGAGCCTCGTGCACTGGGCAACCCTTTTTTTTTTTTTATTTCACAAAAAAATTGAAATTTTAATGACTAGCTATATAAGAAGAATCCAATAATCCTCAGTGAGCTATAAAGCTGATGAAGCCGAGGTACTGAACACAGTCAATACTGGGGATCTCCTATTTTATAATAATAAAAAACTCTAATGAAATTACATGAACAGGGGTTAACTTTATACTTATTGTTTCAACCTGACATAGAAAATCAATACATCTCTGGCAATCACACCAACAAAATCTGTGTGATTTTATAATGAAAATCTATACAACACAAAATATGTAGCCTTCAGCAGCCAAAGCGGATTTTCTATAGTGCTTTTTCTGTAGCACCAGGGGTGTTGGACCCGACACATAGACAGAAAAAGTGAAAAATACACAGCAGTGATTCATTTTTTTAAGATGGTTCACTTTTTTATATTATTTTATTATAATTTTCCAGTTCTATAGGATTCTTCAAAACTTTTTTATATTGTTTATTATTGTTATTATTATTTTTTTTTAGTTATGCTTAGAGAACCAGAGTCAACCCAATATAACCAGAACCGATCCAGTTCAGTTCTCAAACCATGGAATGTGCAGCTTGCTTAGAACAATAGAAGGAGCAACGTAAGGCAGTAAGGTGCCTATTTCCATACCTTTTTTCATTTCATTGGGGGTACCGATGTAAAACCCTATTTTTATTCGCACATAAGGATGCAACTTTGGGTAGGTTGGGATCAAGCCAAACCCAAGCTTGGGAGCAGAAAAACCAACTCAGAGCCCACCCAACTGAACCACCAACCTTTTAGGTCTTCAGCCTGAGCACAAAGCAAAGCGGATTTCCTCCCAAATTCATGTTCCGAGAGAGAGAGAAAGAGAGAAAGAGGGGATGGAGATTAGAATTGATGGGGATACCTAAGTTTAAAGGGCGTCTGACGCCAACGCCAACACCACACAACCGACGTCAAAGCCAGTGAAGACTTGACCCCACCTTCAAAGAAAACGGATTCTCAATTTGAATTGAAAGCTTTCTCGGAGGATTATCACTTTTACTGTTCTCCATTCAAAAATGTCTCAGCCACAGCTTGTGTCTCTATCTTCACTTTAATTTCACCGACGACCTCTGCGTTCCTGTATGTTTAAAACACATTTTATCTTGCAATCCTTTTTTTTTTAGTTTTTATTTTCGTTTAATTTACTTTTTTTTTTTTTTTTTGGGTGATCTTTTTTCGTAGAGCGATGGTGTATCAGAGTTACAATGGCTGTCGAAGTTCATCGACGACTCCTTCACCGATCTCCCGACGAATGAGCTCGCTGAAACTACGAAAGCTTTCAGCACGGGGTTTTGCTTTTCGGTTACGAAAACCGAGGATAACTCATGGGTTTACCCATGGTTAACCAAACCAAAGCTTAACTGCTCGTCTCCTTGACGTGTCGCACGGTGGTTCGATACTACAGTAAAATAGCTACAGGAAATCCGCTTCGGAGAACAAGGCCCTCATTTTCTCAAGTTCAACTCAGGTAGCGTTCTGATCCATCATCGGTAGGTTATAAAAAAGAATACACATAAAATGGTCAAAACCATAACTCAAGGGGTAGGCCCTTCATACTCGTATGAATCCCACACACACAAGACACCTGGTTTGTAAATGGCTCAGCATACTGATTTGGACATCTGATGGAGGTCTGAAATCCTCTACGCCACACCCCCTGATGGGACACTCAGGAGGTAGAATCAAAAACCTCCAAAAAGTGAATTGATTCCCCCCCCTAGTGTCCCATCAGGAGGGGTGGCACAGACTATTTCAGCCCCGATAGACGGGTAATGTGGGTTGCCTATTGACTTTTGCCGACCTGAAAGCGAGCCATTGCTCATATTGTTCTTGTTTTATTGGGGGGAGGGGGTGGGTAATTGCCACTTGGCCCTACTTTATTGCCGTACTTGGCAGGACCCACACTGCAATGGAAGAGGCAGATAACGACTCGCACGCTGCACACAGGGGGATTCGACCCCTGACCTTCCTCATGGAAAGGAGGGAGGATTGTGTCTGCTCCCCTAAAAACTGCTAACCTCAGCTCCCCATCAGGGGGCAGACACATCAGCATCAGCACCAAAAAGGGTAAAGGGGGGTGCATATCACTTTTTGGCACTGATGTGCCCGCCTGACAGGGAGCGGACACAATCCTCTTTGCATGCAAAGACAATGCCTCAGCCACCCGAGAACAGGAGCATTGGCCGTGCTACTTGTTTTATACTGCACTTACAGACAGTGATCAAATAAACACGCAAGACTAGAGATTTACAAGCAGAGGAGCTATAAGAAATACAAATAATCAGTCCAAGATATGATATCATCCACTAAACTAAACTTTGTAAAAGCTGAAAAGAAGGTTCTGCATAGGGTGTCCAGGCTCTCCCACAGATGCAGCATCCATTATACTCATTTGTTGGAGACCATTTGATCAATTTCTCCATTCTGATTGTACATATCCACAATTTTCTTTGCATATGACGGCATGTGTCTATCAGCTCTGCATCCACCAGACTGGAAAATTAGAAGCAACTTCAATCGGCCTACTAGATAAGTCATTATTCATAACAACACAGTTACCTTTGTCTTCCCCAAGTGCGATTTACATACAAATAGTTTCGTATTGTATGGTAATCTAAAGAATAACGGGCGAATTCCAGACCCTTTGGACCAATCTGAACCAAATTAAACAAATAACCATTAAGCTTTGCATAAGTAGTATCACCTCTAAGTGCTCCATAAACAATGATACTTACCAGGTTCAGGATAAATGCTATCAAATTCCCAATAATCTTAGGAGCAGGCTGAGAAGGACCCTTTCCTGAAAGGACAAACTGTAAATCAGTAGGAGTATTTCCGGAATAGACAATGATCGTGATTTTCCATGTGTTTACGATTTAGGGTAAATAATAGAGTTCTCCCTTGAGTTTCTGACAACTCTAACCCGAGCTACACTAGGCTTAGATCGCTAAAATCTTGGCTTGTTTATGGCCTGTGTGTATATATATAATATTTTATTATATAAGCTTAAGTCTTAACAGCCGGAACTCGGTCTGAATCCCTTCAGGTGCTGTACATTGGCTGGGCTCGCTCTGTCCGGGCCCATCCCGGCCCAACTAGCAGTCCTACTTTTTTTTAATACGTATAGCAAACAACCTTTCTGGCCTTCTAATCTTGCCCATACAAAAATCTAAAATGGACTTTATAAATCAGAAAATCAGAGCAAAAGTTCTCTGAGACTCCATTGCGATTACACACCAATTGGACAGATAAAGCAACACAATTACAGGGATTTGCATGCAACATCTGCCATTGGTTGTTGTATCAGATACGACCACTCAATGCAAATCAATGGATTGTTAACAGTAGTGGAAAATATGGATTGAGGATGATTATCTATCCTGAGGAAAGAGGAAAGCCAACAAGGAAATTCCAGCAAGGATAGTGGTGCCCCAAGTGCGAATACCATATGCTGTACTGTCAGGATCACAATTCATGAACTTCCAAAGCTCTCTTAGTTGAGCGCCAGGTTTGATGGGCTGGAGGGTACAGGAAATGGGGTTTTGCTCTGCACCAGTGCCACCACTGCTGCTTCTATTTTTCAAGAATCCAAGTTGTCAAGGCAAAAGTAGAAGGGAGGTTTTGAACTGAGCTTGGTTTTGTCGGTTTGTTATACACACTCCATCCATCTATCAATGAAGGGGAAAAGCTTTCTCATTCCATTAATGATGTATGAGAGCTTAGGGATTTAAGGACTCTAGGACTGAACTACAAGGAATAGTGGTGGGTTTAATGGTAGGGTTCTGATTTAATCATATAAAATTAAGTTTATGGGGTTGTCTAAAGAAAACTATCAATAAAATAAGTAGGGGAGCAAATGTTCCATCCAGGATTTGGTGTCAAGGACACCAGGGGGCATCATACAGAATAAAATGGGAGGGGATTTGAAATTTCATCTAACCCCTGCCCATTTTATTCCATGTGAAGTCCTCTGGTGTCCTGGACACCAAATCTTGGACAGCACATTTATTTTGATAAAGTAAATGAAGGGTGATCGTAGGATAGGAGAAAGGCTTTAGGGTGGTTCTATGGCTGAAATAAGAAAAGATAACCCTAAGAATCATATGATGAAATAATCTGAAATTAAATAGAATAAACAAAAATCTAGGGCAGTAGATTTTGAAAGAGATAGGGTTGAGAGGTTTGGAAGCGATTAAGGTTGATTATAGAAAGAAATAAGAGAAATAAGAAGAATTCAAGAAGAAAAAAAGAGAGAGAATTTTACCTATGATCAACTAAGGTTCACACAACTGAAGCCTTCAACAACAAAAAAAAAAACTTTTATTCATTCAATAACCTTAAAATTCTATATTATACCACTCTTACCTCCTCTGTATTTATAGACAAAACTCTTTCACTAATCCTAGAGAATCCTATCTGGAAAATTAAATAAAACCCCATACTGATTGAAAATAATAATAAAAAAAAAATAACCTAGATTAACATAAAACTAACAAGATTAAAAAAATTTACCAAACAAATATTTTCAAACCATAACACCTAAATATAACTCAAATCTGAATACTCTTTACACTGCATCAATAAGTTTTACAGTTCATCATATGTTGAGAGGGATAAAGCAGATTTTGAGAGACTGGGAATTCTAGACACTTATCACTACCACAAAGAGCATTTCAAAAGCATAAATAATGTTTTCTACCAATCTAATTATTTCTTCAACATTGCAGCATTCTTGGTCTCCACTCTCAAATTATAATTGGAAATATAAACTGGATAGAATTGAGTACTCAAATAAGCTCACTTCATCATATGAGTATAACCATCTGATCTGCTGTAGTTACAATTGGGTAAATGAATTAGCAGCAGGGGAGGTCAGTGTCATTTCCATAACTTTAGGGAGGCTTCTGTAATTTACTCTAATACTTGAGACATAAAGATGATTACATACCCAATTTCGCATTATCATCAGCTTTAACTGTCTCCATCACATACGGACGTCGATCACCCTGAAACAAAAGATTTGTGTTTTGAGTTAAATCTTTATTCATTTTGTTACTACATTTTCAATTAACCAAAATTTATATATGGAACTGGGGATCATACACTACTTATTGTTGGGGTAATCTCCAAGAGATTCTCTACCAGACTAAGCATTTCTCTTCCACGTTCATTCCTGCAATTTAGAGTCATAAAATTCTTTTTCTTTGTAAGCTGTAACCAAAATGTACAATAGAAGAATGGTTGGCACTCCAAAACATCACCGTGAACATGACAGACCAGAAGGCCATCAAAACAAACTGACTAAAAAATTAGGATGAGTTCAAAGAAGACTACATAATATTTTGCATAATCGGTTGATGCTATTACCTGACTGTAATATATTGTGGATGCTGTGTCATGCTTACTCCAGCATATTTTGGCACACCCATGTACCCTACCACCAAATCCTATGGTTTGTCAAAGAAAAAGCGAGGAACATGTGTAAGAAAATCAAGTAGCAAGTTCTTCCATTTTAGGAGCATAAATTAAGCAGATCCAATCCAAAGGAATCATTTAGCCTTTTTGGCAACCTAGGTGCCTGTTTCAATGATTTAGGGAAGACCCATTCAAAAGGTTTACAACAATCTCTGGAATTTTTCCTTTCATTCCCTTTGCTCCTAACATCTACCTGGTTAGGGTTTTGGAAAAAAAAAAATCAGTAATCAAGGTTCCAGATGCCCACCACACAGACTATTCATGTCTTAAGCTCTATTCAAAGAACAACCATACTTAAACAGTATAAAGCTAAACACAATGAATATCAACCACCTCACATTATACCCTTAGGTACTGCAATTATAAGATTAACAACATGAAATAAAACAAAAACTCCACAACATATGGGTGTAACAAGAACAAGTTTTTTCCATGTAAAGTAAAAAAGATGTATCCATTGTTTATCTTATCAATAACAATATCCTCCCTTGTTCATTGCAGCAAGGTAAGAGGTTAAATAAATAAATGTGAGTAAACTTAGTATAACTCTTTAAACTACATAAGATGCTACACTTCTACGAGTAAACTGGATAACAAACTCACCGATAATGCATTTGTATAGTCAAAGCAGCTGTAAGACATGACAAAAACATTATAAAGTTAGACTAAGCTTTCAATAGCATAACATTATAAACATTCATAAATAAACCATATGGCTATTGATATAATTTTTCAACCAATTTACAAACATTGTAACATCATAAACAAACCATATGGCTATTGATATATGGGTGTTCTGATTCTGATTCTGATTCACCCAATGCTCCCTATTTTATGAGAGTCTAGAGGGTAAGCATAACCATCTAAAGAAACTTGATGGTGGAATGATGAAGCTAAAACAACCATTAGAGCTAAGAAATTTTGTTATAAGAATTGGCGGAAGATAAAAAACATAGAAAACTAAGAAAGATATAGAAGTGCTAAAAAAGAAGCTAATAAATCCGTAAGCAATGTTAAATTTAAGGCATATGATGACCTTTATCATAAGTTGGGTACTAGGGATAGTGAGATGGGTCATATAAACTTGCTAGAATGAAGAATAGGAAAGTCGAGACCAAGATTATGTTAGATACATTAAAAGTAAGGATCAAGCAGGTGTTACATCTTAAATACATTCTTCATATTTTCGAGACTATTTCAGGGCTTAAAGTGAATTGGATGAAGTCTAGTTTGGCGGGTATGGGGGGGTGGATGAGGGGATCCTTGATTGTTTCGCTCAGATGTTGGGTTGTAGAGTGGATTAGTGGCCTTTGAAATATCTTGGTCTCCCCCTTGGTAGTAGCTCTAAATCGTGTGTATTTTGGGATCCAGTGGTGGTAAGGGTTCAAAAAAAGTTGAGTTGTTGGAAATCTTCTTACATTTTCTCTAGGCAGTCGGATCACTTTGATTAAGGTGGCGTTGGCCAATGTTCTTGTCTACTGTATGTCTCTTTTTAAGATGCCTACAAAGGTCGTGCAGGTGTTGAAAAAGTGCTAGAGAGATTTTCTTTGGGAAGGGGGTATGGACAAGAATGATCATCTTGTTAAATGGGAGGAGGTTTGTAGATCTAAAGCTCATGGGGGTTTGGAGATTGGTAGTTTGAAGGAAAGAAATATTGCCTTGCTGTCGAAGTGGTTATGCAGATTTTCTACTGAAAGGGATTCTTTATGGCATTCCATTATTTGGAGCTAGTATGGTTGTCACTCTAATGGTTGGGATGTTATCTTTCAATGAATCACTTATCTTTCTTAACCTGGAAAAATATTATTTCCTCATTCCCTTTGTTCCTTACATCAGGTTTTCTGTGGGAAGTGACAGTTCTATTAGGTTATGGAAGGATCTTTGGTGGGGGGACCATCTTACTCCTTCCCCTTCTGGTACTTCTTGGAATTTTCCTTTCTCTCGAGATCTTTATGATAGGGAGGTGGATTTGTTGGCTAATCTTATGCTTTGTCTCAAGGAGGTTTTTATGTCCAATGCTTTTCATGATCAAAGAGTTTGGGTGCTAGAATCTTTGGGTGTCTATTCCTTAAGGTCTTTCTTTCTTTCCTTAACTTCGTCGACCATTCTTCCTAGTTCCTTCCCTAGTGCAAAAATCTAGAAGCCTATTGTCCCTCCTCAGGTTAAAGCTTTCTCGTGGATTGTGACCTTCAATCAAATCAATTTGATGGAGATGCTGCAAAAGCAAAGGCCTTATATGCACATTTTCCCTAATTGGTGAGTGTTATGCGGAAGGGAGGCGGAATCCACTAATCACTTGTTTTCCTCATTGTAAGTTTTCTGAGAATATTTGGTCTTATTTTCTATCAAATCTTCATCGGTCTTGGGTTATGTCGAGAGACATGGTAGATTTTTTTGCTAGTTGGAATGTTGAAGGCTTGGGTGTTAGGGGTCGTTGCTTCTGGGAGTGCCTTTGTCATGCGGCTCTTTGGAATATTTGGAGAGAGAAACATGAGAATTTTTTAAGACAAACGTAAATGAAGTAATGTGGTTATTGATTCCATTATCAGGGAAGTCGGTAATTGGATTTTTGTGTCTAGGGAATTTCATGGGCTGTCCTTGGCTTCCTTTGTGTGGGACTGGGTGACTTGTATTTCCTTGTCCCCCTTGTGAATGGTGGGCATATCAGTTACTAGAAGCCCCCTCCTCTTGGGTTGTGCAAGTTAAATTTTGATGGTCCGTCAAAAGGTAACCCTGGTCCAAGTGGTTTTGGGTGTGTGATTCGTGATTCTCAAGAGGAGATTGTGGGTTCTAAGAGGATATATTGACCTAGTTAACGATATGTATGGAGTGATAACTAGTGTTAGGACAATCGAGAGAGAGACAAGTGAGTTTGTGATCACAATAAGGGTCAACGTTGAGCCCATTTTTTTTTTTTTCTTTAGTTATGGATGAGTTGACTAGGTGTATACAAGAGGCGGTGCCATGATGGATGTTATTTGTTGATAATGTTGTGTTGATTTATGAGACTAGAGAGGCAACAAAATGCCAAGTTAAAACAATGGAGGAATGTTTAAGAATCAAATGGTTTTAAGATAAATTGGACAAAAACAGAATATATAAAATACAAATTTAGTAAACATAGGAGCAGAAATGAGATACTTAAGATTGATAACCAAGAGGTACCTTGTAGTGACCATTTTCGAAATCTTGGTTCCATCATACAAGAGGGAGATATAGTAGATTATGTTGATCATAGAATTAGAGGAGGGTGGTTGACGTGGAGAGGTGCTTCTGGGATGTTGTATGATAATGAATATTGAATATCGCTAATAATTGAAGGGAAGGTTTTATAAGATGGCTATAAAACCAGCCATGCTTTTATGGAGCAGAATGATGGGCAGCCAACAAACAACACTTACATAGAATGAGTGTGGCTGAGATGAGGATGTTGAGATGGATGAGCGGCATGACTAAGGATAGAATTAGGAACGAATCCATTCATAGGAGTTTAGGTATAGCACTAATAGATGATAAGATGAGGGAAAATCAACTGAGATGGTTTGGTGATGTGCAATGGAGACCAAAGACTGTGCTAGTGAAAAGGAGTGAGATGATGCAAGTTGAAAGCACTAAAAGGACAAGAGAAAGGCCAAAATTGCCTTGGGTTGAAGTAGTTAGGAAAGACGTGGCTACTTGTGATATAACAGAAGATATGACCCCAGATAGAGTAGAATGGCATAAAAGGATTTGTGTAGCCGAGTAGTTGGGATAAGGCTTCTGTTGTTGTTATCTAAAGTTGGATTAGGTAATTGTGTATGAACCAAAAGCTTGAATATTCAAAATAGAGATGTTCTTGGTCCTCTCATGGCTGCTGTACCAGTGACACTGGGGATCAATAACTCCTTTTGGAGCTCCTTTTTGAAGAGACAAAGAGGTAGGTAGCCTTGGGCAATTTGAATGCAAATAGGATTTGTCTGCTAACCTATCAAACAAAACCAATCCTTTCCCACATGGTTTAGCATTTAAATCCCATACAAACTCTCAATGAATTTGGCTCAATCCACAGTCAAATGCTAACTGTTTGATTGAAAACTCATGAGGCATGATCCACATAAATAAAATCTAATAAACTGTGTTTTACTGATTTAGGAATAAAACAAATCAAGACTGAACACATCAACACACCATTACTAGAAGGGGATCAATACAAATCATAATCAAATAGCATCTATGTAGTTAATTATTTTAAAGAAATGTTAATTGCTACTGAAACAAAGAGCAAGAGATTACCTATAGCACGAGGGTGCAATAACATCAGTTAATTCATTTGCTGGTAGGCAGAAATAAGGAACCTGCTTTAGTTAAAAATTTAAACTGGATGAAATAACATGCTTGCAAGAATTAATTCTTATAGGAAAAAAAATATACGGATCAGATTACCTCTTCAATATGGCCATCTAAATGCTTCAGGTGGACCTGTAAAATATATCACTAATTTAGGTATTCTACATGAAAATATTTTAAGGAATTTCCTTTATACAGACATTATAATGAATGTCATCCAACAACATCGAAGGAAAAGGTAACATCATACTGAGGTGTTATTGGAAAATACAAGCTCCATGAAGGTAGAACTAAGGAATTAGTTAAATATATCGAATTGGTATGGAGACGCAACCTAAACTACATGCAAATCATATGTGGTCCAAATCTAATGTTTACATGTTGGAGACCGATTTCTCTGAGTTCGCATGGTTTATGAAATCAGGAGGATCCAGTAAAAACTAAAAAAAAAAAAAAAAAATTGTATTAATTTCACTGTATGAAATGATGTAAATTGGGTATATACATGACTAAGTATAACCATGCAAGGCAGTAGAAGAAAGAGATCTTGCAAACTCCCCCAAAAGCTGAATGCACCAAGAGAGCAATGAGTCGCTTGGCATGAGCAGCATTATTCTCTCACATAGTTAGATCATTGGTGAATAAATGTACCACTAATTATAAGCACCTATATTTGCTATTTAAACAATGAGATCTTCATTGTTTCTGACATACCGTAATATCCTGAGCCTAAATTAACTTAATTATTTAAATTAAATGTTTATTAGAATCTTAAATTCTAATTAGGGATATTATTTCCCACTCTTTGACGTCCTTATAAAAATAATAAAAAATATACTGACCAAGAAATAAATAAATATATTAATTAATTTCTTTGCAACAAATTTTATATATATACTTACAATTTGTGGCGAAGAAATAAATTAATATATATATTATAAACTTACAGGATGATTACATGATAAAATTTGTGGCGATATTAGTATTTTGGAAATTCAGAAAGAAATGACTAAGGGGGGGAAATTTTGTAAAGTTTATAAAAAGGGGCATTTTGGTCATTTTCAAAATACCAGAGGGACCTAAGTGTGACAAAACTGGTTGGGGAAGTCCTAGTGAGTAATAAATTAAAAATCCTAGTAGGGCTTTCGAAGAATTTCTTTTAGAGGGGAGTTTGTGTGGGCATTTTGGAAACTTCAAAATTAAAAGAAATAAGATGAGGGAAGGGGGGCTCGGGTTGCTCATTTTGAGCAACCAGCTACCCCAACCTCAACGAAACAAGAATTTACATGGTTCAACAAGATTGCCTACATCCACAGGTGAAGATGATCAACAAGCTTTTCACTATAGTGAAGATTACAAGTTAGGAGTTCTCCCAAAATCCCAAAGAAATCTCTTAAAAACCTTCACAAAATATTGCGAACAGGCCTATATATCTCTTGGCACAAATCCCAAGACAACCATACTCCAAAGCTCAGGTTGACCCCAAAACACCCCTAAAACGATTCGGGTCAGTGGGTCCCGAATCAGGGCAGAATTTTTTGAGTCATTCAAGTCGCTCTCTGGATCACACAAAAGGGTTGCACTTGGGGTTACTTTCGAGTTGAATTAGAGACAACATCCCAAAATTAGAGATGAAATTCTTGATTGAAACCTCGTTGATAAGCACTATAGGTACATTAGAAGAGAAAAGAGAATGAGGAAGAAGAAGAATGGGGAGTAATCGTATGAGTATCTCCCTTTGTCTCATATGTTTTATTTTATATATATATATGTGTGTGTGTGTGTGTGTGCATGTGTGTGTGGTATCTTTGGTGAGATACCAAGGATACCCTTATGTATATATTGTAGGCGTATAACATTAAGGGTATTTATGTCATACCATAATACGTATGTAGACCAGTATATTGGTATATAATCTCTTATGAATAAATACTTCACATATTGAGAGACAATAGCTCTCATACGATTAACCCAAAATTGTCTTAACATCTTCTCTCTTTCCCCCTTCTTCTCTACTTTTTCTTCTATATTTCCTCCATTATTGAACTCGCTGGTCTTCAAGTTGGTATCAGAGCAACGACACCAATACAAGGACAAAATTGCACGCAAAGGGCTATGCTGATCAGCATTCGTACAGTTGACGTCAACAAGCCGTACAGTGTGTCAAGCCTCAAAACCCTAGGTGGTGGGTTGTTTT
The DNA here is from genome assembly GCA_025762735.1 of Platanus orientalis. Lineage (NCBI taxonomy): Eukaryota > Viridiplantae > Streptophyta > Magnoliopsida > Proteales > Platanaceae > Platanus > Platanus orientalis. The sequence goes on from JAOXJP010000001.1 coordinate 7,861,293, forward strand.
TTCCTGTTGGTAATTGTCATATTTTTTTTTCAAAATTATTTGGAGCTTGGAGAAGTGATTTTCGAAGGGTTTTGTGAGATTTTTTAAAAAACCCCAAAATCGATAGATCTATTAGATCCAATCAGGTTTGAGGTTTTTTCTAGGATTAATCTCAAGAGGATGGATCATTTTTTACTTAGGAAACATCCAAAACTTGTTTGGAGTGATTTGGTTGAGTATTGAAATCATGGTGCAAGATTTTGGGTTCCCAGGCTCACGTTTTTTTATGCCTGATGCTATATACCCGAAATATTTAAAAAAAAATTTGGATAAAATTGTGTTGCAACAGTGATGTGTGTCCTTGATGATATCTTTGAAGATTCTACAATGTTTGTTCGTAGTGTTTGCCTTCCGATCTGTGTTTTGGGTGCTTCAGGGCCTCTCTTCTAGTAGCCTACAGTTGTGTGACCGTGTGACCAAAGTGTGACCACAACAATCTTATAGTGCTATTCGTAGTGGTTAGTGACCTTTTTGTTTCAAGATGTCAGAGAAAGAGAGTCGGACCTCCGACCAGACTGTGGGCAACTCGACTAACAAGGAGATGGACACTCTTCAAATAGTTGGGGATATATCTCCGCCCCAAATAACATCTGTGAAGTTTGATGGAGCAACTATCTCATGTAGTCCAAGTCTATGTTGATCTATATTCAAGGTAAAGACAAGGAGGAGTACCTAACCGGTGAGATAGTAGTACCCCCTTGGACCAATTCTCGTTATAGGAAGTGGAAGATAGAGAATGCAACAATAATTGACTGGTTGTTAAATTCGATGAAGCCAGAAATTAGTAACCACTTCTTATTCTTGAAAACAGCCCATCAGATCTGGGATGCCCTTGCCAAGTCGCCTTCCCAAATGGGTCACACAACTAAAGTGTATGAGTTAAGACAGCAGATTACTCAATTTAAACAAGGAAATCAGACTCTTGCTATATACTATTCTTCTTTAAGGAAAATGCGGGATGAGTTGAACCACTACACTACATATCGTCCAGCCTGTGCAAAAGATACCCTCGAGTATAAGAAGCATGTTAAAAGTATTCAAATATTTGAATTCTTGACAAGCCTTAATCCAGAATACGAACAGGTGCAGGTCCTCCTACTTAGGAAGGATCCCCTGCCCTCTTTAAATGAGGTTTATGCTCACATACATAGGGAAGAAAGACGTCAAGGGGTGATGAATGTGACTACCTCCTTTGAAAAATCAACTTAGTCTCTACCTCTACTAGAGGTGGTCGGGGTAGCATAACAGGACGTGGCCATGGTGGACAAGTGAACTTCACCCTTGATGATAAAGACCGGCTAAAGTGTGAGCATTGTGGTAGGTTTCGCCATACTAAGGACCAGTGTTGGGATCTTCATGGCAGACCACAAGATCTCCCTCCACGTTTCTCTACGAGGTGGATCCAATACTGGTAGGGGAGGAGACCATTTTGGTACCAACTGCTTTAATGCTAATTTAGTGACTACAATGCCACCATAAACGACTCTCCCACCTCCAACTTCCTTGCCTTCCAGTTCTTCAGATGGGGGTTTGTCTAAAGACGAGATTGAAGCACTCCGACACTTTGTTTCTCAACTAGACTTTCCTTCTAATGTTCCTTCATCATCGTTTGTGTATTCAGGTACATCTGCATCTGCCTTGTCTGCATTTATCTTTGATCCACAGAGCTCTTGGATTATTGATTCAGGGGCTTCCCACTTTATAACTAGTATGTCATCCTTCTTTTGTTCTTAAAAGGTTTATTCAAGCAAGGACAAGGTCTAAATTGCTGCTAGATCCTTCTCGTCAATAAGGGGACAGGGGGATATTTCTATTACCCCTAACCTATGTTTGTCATTTGTCTTACATATTCCTAAGTTTACTCTTAATTTGTTATCCATTAACAATATTACAAAAGAACTTAATTGTTGTGTTACCTTTTCCCATCTCATTGTGTGTTTTAGGATATGGTGACGAAGAGGACAATTGGTTTGGGGCATGAGAAGGATGGTTTGTACCTTCTGCATTCTAGTTTACCAGTAGCTACACCAGCAATAAAGAGGGACACTTCTACTTCCAGATCAGATAAGTTATTCACTTGGCATCGCCGTTTGGGACATCTGTCTTTCTCTGTGTTGAAGAAGATGTTTCCCCAGTTTTCTTGTTCTAGGTCTAATTTCTTTTGTGAACCATGTAAGTTGGCTAAACATTGTAGACTTGTTTATCCTCTTAGTGATAATAATAAAAGTGATGTTCATTTCTCTCTTGTGCATTCCGATGTGTGGGGACCTTCCCCTATAAATTCTTTGTCTGGGTTAAAATACTTTGTAACATTTGTGGATGATTATTCTCGGGCAACTTGGGTTTACATGTTAAAGAACAAGAGTGACGTGTTTGTAGCCTTCAAATCCTTCCATAGTATGGTTCTTACACAGTTTAACACTAAACTTCAAATCCTAAGGTCAGACAATGATGGTGAATATCTTTTTCGAGAGTTCTCTTCCTTCTTTGATACCTCTGGCATCATTCACCAAACTACATGTCCAGGTACTCCTGAGCAAAATAGAGTAGTTGAACGGAAAAACAGACATTTATTGGAGATTTCTCATGCTATCATGTTTACCATGGATGTGCCTAGGACATTCTGGTTTGAGACTGTCCCAACATCAACATACCTCATTAATCAGATGCCCTTACTTGTTCTTTCTCAAAAGGCCCCAGTTGAGATCATGTTTCTTAACTCCTCCATGTTCCCTTTATCACCTAAAACCTTTGGATGTATTTGTTATGTTCATGTGCCTAAATCTAATAGCACTAAGTTAGATCCAAAGGCACTTAAATGTGTTTTTCTAGGCTATAGAGTGAATCAAAAAGGGTACAAATGTTTCTATCCTCCTACCCGTCGTTACTTTGTGTCTCGCGATGTAACCTTCTTTGAATCCATTCATTTCTTTTCTACTCATGGGACATCTATCCAAAGGGAGCAATTTGCAAGTGAAGAGTCTAGCTCTACTTCAGTCGCTATTCCTCTTCATGTTCCCGTTCCGTTGTATCACTTTGATGGCAAAGATAGTAGTGTTGGTAGCAAGGGGGAGTTGCAGATACATACCTGAAGACATAAACAAAGAGTAAACATGAAGGTGGCACAGGAAAACCTAAACTCTCATGACCCACTCCAGGAGTTGCCTTCTGAACCAAACCCTAAAGCAGGTAACATTCCTCCTCCTCCTTCACGTCATGATGATTTTGATCTGCCCATAACTTAGAAAAAGGGTGTTAGAACTTGTACTCAACACCCTATGTCATATTTTGTGTCCTATGATTCCTTATCACCCTCATTTCGTAGTTTCTATGTGGCCTTGTCTTTTGTTTCTGTTCCTAGCAGTATACTTAAAGCATTAGCACAACAAAAATGGAAGGATGTAATGGTTAAAGAAACGAAGACGTTAGAAATAAATAATACATGGGAGTCGGTTCCTTTTCCAATGGAAAGAGACTGGTGGGGTGCAAGTGGGTATTCACAATTAAATACAAGTCGGATGGGCCGGTTGAGAGGTATAAAGCACGTTTTGTTGCGAGACTACCAAGAGATGTTTACCCCAGTAGCCAAAATGAATTCAGTCAAGATGTTTATCTCTCTTGCTGCAAATCAAAACTAGCCACTTTTTCAATTTGATGTGAAAAATGTTTTCCTACATGGAGATCTAGAGAAAGAAGTATACATGGCCACTCCACCAGGTTTTCGTATGATGAATGTGGAAGGGAAGGTCGACAAATTAAAGAAGGCATTGTATGATCTGAAGCAATCTCCACGTGCATGGTTTAAAAGATTTAGATTAACCATGTTGAAATCTGACTATAAACAAGCTCAGGCCGATCACACTTTGTTTGTTACGAGACAAGGTTCTCAAGTGACAACTTTAATAGTATATGTTGACGACATCATTGTTACAGGAAATGATGTTGCTGAAATAACACGATTAAAGGCCGGGTTAGCTAAAGAGTTTGAGATTAAGGACCTTGGCTTTCTCCAATACTTCCTTGAGATTGAAGTTACCAAATCTAAGCAAGGCATCTTTCTATCTCAAAGGAAGTATGTGTTGGATTTGTTAAAGGAGTCTGGAATGGAAGGCTACAAACCATGTGCTACACCAATTGAGGTGAATCATTGATTAAAAGAAGAAGACAGTGAGAAGCTCATTGATGTTGGGAGATTTCAAAGACTGGTGGGTCACCTTATTTACTTATCCCTAACTCGCCTAGAGATCACATATGCTGTGAATGTTATTAGTTAATTCTTACATGCCCCAACTCAAGATCATATGGTGGTTGCCTACTGGATCCTTAGATACTTAAAGGGTTCTGATGAAGGACATAAGCTTTGATATCAAAACTAATGCAGCACAAGGGAGAAGATACAAAAAATTGATGTAGAGTAATTCCAAAGCCCTCAAATAATGGTTAG
>JAOXJP010000001.1:7876391-7919435 GCA_025762735.1 Platanus orientalis
AATTTTGACCTTTGAAAAAGTGGGCTAAGCATAAAAAACGGGAGTACTCTTAAATAAACCCAAAGTTTGGCACTATTGGCCTTATTACTTGGACACAAAATGTTGAACCCCTCTTAAAAGACCCTAAATAACCCCACATAATATATACACTTAAATCTAGCTCTCTTGTGGGGCAGCACATACATAAGTCTCTTTGTGTTGTCCACATGACAATGCCAATAGAAAACCCCCACTACATCCACTTAAAGAAAATAAAATAGCAGAAATTCATATTCGCCTCAGGTTAGCCATTCAAACACCTTTACTCTAAAGGTCAAGCTTTACGTAATCAATCTTCTCAGACCCTTACTCCTTTCTCTTTTGATTTTTCCTTAACCCTTGAGTATTTTCCCTTTCCGCTACCTTCTTAATTATTTTCTCTTGAACCATCGTCTTTTCTCTGTTGTTGTTGTTGTTGTTTTTTTTTTTTTTTCTTTGGGTTCAGAAGTCTCATTTAATTTGTTGCTTAGGAGATTGTGCTGGAAGTCAGACACAATTATGCAGGGTTTAAGACTGCCTGCATCTGCTTGATTGGTGGTCTTGAGTTTTGGGAACTTAAAACCAATCAGGCAAGTGAACTCTTGTAGAGCTCAGGCTAGAAGATCAGTTACGGAACTAAGAAATGTAAATTCTATGTAACAGTGACTGATGTAATGTAATTGGGAAGAAAGAGAAAGAACTTGAGAGCTTATTGCTTCTTTGATTAGAACACAGTATAGTGGTTGCTCTGGTCTTCTTCTGAATGTTGGTCCAAAACTAGGGCTCATGTGCTCTCAAATGGTCTTGATACTCCCTAGATTGGGCTATTTAGTTCATTGAGTTCTAGGGGAACTTTGCTCGAGATTGTGGTTCTGGCAGCCTAAAAAACACTCCTATCATTTCTATTTGTAGGAGAGGATTCCCATGGTACAAGGCTGGTCTTCTAGACAAACTTTTGGTGTCAAAGACAGTGCACCTTTAAGTGTGCTGCACCCACATTTTTGTACACCCATGTGAACGTGTCTAGGTATACATGTGCTGCTTTTCTTGTTGGATCAAATGAGGTGTCACATGACTCAAAACAGGGGAGGGGTTGAGATTTATATTCCCCATTGCTTCCTCTTCTGTCATTTCTCTCGTTTTAATCAGTGTTGAACATGTGCATATTTCAAACCTCATGATATACTTTTTGGAGAGATTTAAATAAAGAAACTCTTTTGCACATTGAAGAGCTGAGGGCAGGTTGAAGTTTGTATTCCCTAATCAAAGCTTCTTCTTACTCAATGTGGCTCTGAAAATTCAAGAAGAAAAGACACTTGATTTTTAGCACATGTATGTTTCAAACCTCATGAATCTTTTTTAGGGAAGGAAATAAATCACTTTTTTTTTTGCTTTCAGGAAATGACAAAAACAAGTTATAATGTTTATTTGTCCAGACTATTTATTCTTAATGTCAAACACAAACCAACATGTGAAATGGTATGAAGTTCTCTACGAAAACCTTGCAGAAGATGTCAGCAAGTTGGTCATTGGAACTAGCTTGTGGCTTTCAAATCATCCCATGTGTCCTCTTTTCTGTAATCAATTGGTGCTGTAAATATGATTATTTTTTTGGATAATTAACAACATTGTATTGAAAAGGGAACCGATATTACAAGATACTAGTACAACAACAGCAGAAGACAACTACAAGTAATATAACAAGAAGACATCCCTACCTCCAAGTTCGCCAGTTTATTAGCCATAGAGTTTTGATCCCTTGGGACATGAACAAAGGAGACACCTAAGGATGACGACAATTCCCTAATCTCATAAAGCAAAGGGGGCAGCTTCCAATACCCCGCCCCCTTTTCTAAACCCTATCCAATTGCTGTTGTTGATTCCCCCTACACTATACATCCTCGCACACCCATATTTTGAAGCTCTCGAAGGCTCATTCGGAGAGCCAACACCTCAGCCTTTATAGAGTTACAAACACCCAATGGACCACGCATTACTCGAATAACTTTGCTACCACTGTCTCTTACAACACAACCGAAACCTCCAGGGTCCAGGTTGCCATTAGTGGACCCATCAAAATTCAGCTTTAACATTCCCTGACTAGGAGCCTTCCACTGTAAGCACCCTTGCTCACCGTAGAAATGTTGAGGGTGAATAAGGTAATCCTTGTTATGCAGGATTGGACAAATGTGAAATACTGCCTGCTTGTCATGATGGGGCTTATTGGTATCTGAACCATAAAATTTGAATCCTTCATAAGCAAACATGACCACAATATCTCATGATTGAAATGGAGTAGAAATTACAGATGCAATCAAAAGACCATAAAAAAATACACCAGCTGACTCCACTAAAATATACTGCTACCCCACTGTAAGTATAAATGAAATCTTGTATAGAAACATCTCATGCAGACTATTATGATAGCATTCCTTGCTCCTGGCTAATTGAGCACTGAAACTAAACTATCTAATTAGTCCTATGTTACCTCAAATATTTCACCCTTTTTGTGGTTGCTGTGGCAGGACCAGGCCCCTACTTTGGACAGCCTCATTCATAGGGGTTTCATTACTCTGACTCATTGTTCCATGTGTTGTGCTGCGATCGAGACTTCTAGCCACCTCTTTTCTTTGTTCACTGTCTGGTGTCAGCTTCCCTATGAGACTATGTTCTTGTTCAGTTTAAGGTGCAGTTGTCTCCCCCGAGATCTGTCAAGATACTATTGGAGAGTTGGCCCTATCAGTCCTTAAAGGATATAAGCCAGACAGGATCAGAAGTATGGAGACTAATCCTGTTTGCTATCTGCTGATCTGTGTGGTTGGAGCATAACCAGTGCTTTTTTGGCTGTCACTTTCCACAAGTTAGTGGAGTTGGTGATCTCTAAGATTTTTGACTGGTTGTCCTCTAGGTCCCCCAGCTTCAGTATAATGTTTCATGAGTGGATTTTCTTTTGGGATTCCTTGCTGTTTGAGTCATAGGGGCACTGGGGTTGGCCTTCTAGCCTTTGTGTCTTGTTAACACTGAGCTTTTTTTTCCTGCTTTTGCTTCAATAAAGTATCTTATTTATATAAAAAAAAGAGTCAATTCTGATCTAGGAAGCACTGACACGGGACACGGGTACGATATGATACGGATACAGCAACACGACTATTCTTGAAAAACTAGGATACGATACAGAAATTAATTAATTAATTAATATTTTTAGGTTTATGTTTAAGAAATAAATGACATGCATCAAAATGTTTGAAAATATATCTAAAACTAATTTAAAAGTAATAATACATAGCAAAGAAGCACATTTATACCCATACAATGATGTTTAGTCTTTAGAGTAGAAAGTATTAAGAGTTCAAAAAATTGCAACGAAAATGAAAAAGAAACCTAAGAGAAAAGAGAACCATGTGCTGTGTTTCTCCATGGACTCTATCCCTCTCATTTTCTTCTTTTTCTTTTTCTTCTCTTCCTTCATTCTTTTCTTTTCCTCTTCTTTACTTCTTCTCTCTTTTGCAGGGTTGGAGTCGTCAATTTTGCAACCCGATGCCTCCCCCATTCCCTTCTTATTTTTTTCTTATTTGTATTTACTATAATACTCTTTTTGGGTATTTCTTCAATTAACTCTCATTGTTCAAGCTATTTTACCAAACTCCCTAGAATTCAGTGTCCCAAATGTGTCAAAAAAAATGTTCTCCAACATGCCGCAAACACACATGCGGATGTATCCTCAAGAGTGTTGGTATCCGATACATATTGAACACGGACACACCAAGGATTTTGGAGTGTCCATGCTTCCTAGATTCTGTTGTACCATGAGCCAGTGCTTGTTGGCTTTTGAACTGGCATTTGCAAACATTAGTTGCTTTTAAATTAGCCAGGTAAGTGTTAGGAGATGTAAGATTTATAAACACCTCTAGTAGTAAGAAGATGTTTCAGAAATTATTTTAATGACTGGAGGTAGAACATGGACTATGGAAGAACCTACTCAATAGTGGAGGACAACACATTCAGATACTTGTATTTATAGTTGCCCTGTACTAGGAATTGGGGAAGGTTTCAAACTTCTTTTAAGATGTGTGGTTGAAGGAGCACACAATGACGGGCTTGCCAAACCTATTGGAGATGCCATCCAGTTCTAGTTCTACAGATTTCGTTTTTATTTGAAATAGTTACTATTTGCATTTTCATATCATATATGATGTCGGGAATGATCGTGTCAAATCCTCTTACAAAATCTGCTAGTCACCTCTGATGTTACTTTATGTTTTCCACTTTTCCTGAATCTGTGATTAAAATATTTATGTTTTATTTACAATGCATTGGAAGTCTTGGGCTGCTAACCTGGATGGACACTTATTCAGGTCATACACACGTGGCAGAGGCACTGAAAGTACCGCTCCATATATTTTTCACAATGCCATGGACGTAAGTTTTGCTTGGCTGATGGACTCAGTGTTAACAATGTTTGTGTGGCAGTTATTCTTAGATTGAGTTTTGCAAGTACTTGTTCCTCCATGTCTTGTATCATTCACTTCTCGGGGATGCAGTTATTCTTTGATTTGAGTTTTTCCAGTGTTTTATTCCTCCATGCCTTGTATCATTCATTTCTCAGGGATGCATGACTTAGCATTATAAATTGCCTTCGTACACGACAGACTCTTCCTTTTACATGTGCTCTTGTGGAAGATACTTTTATTTCACCTAGTTAAAGGAGGTGTATTGAAAGTGCATTGAACGGTGATGTTTAAATCTTTATCGACAGGCCAACAAGTGAATTTCCACATCCTTTGTCCCGTGTCAAGCAACAAGCTGGATATAGAGTGAGCTTACTTCAGTATTATCTTTTGTTCTCTTTTTAGCTACAATGTCTTTTTTATTTTATACTGAGAAGTATTTCATTTCATATGGTTATTTTCATTTATTTTTTTACACTCTGAATCATTTGTGCAGCTGTCATACCAAATTGTTGACTCATTAATTTGGCTTGGAATACGGGACATGATAAATGATTTCCGAAAGAAAAAACTGAAGTTAAGACCTGTCACATATTTAAGTGGTGCCCAAGGATCTGCTTCTGATGTGCCTTATGGATATATTTGGAGTCCTCACCTTGTTCCCAAACCAAAAGGTCGTTTTCTTAGATTTTTATTTGTTATCGCGAAAATAGTAGTACAATTCTGCTTCAGGGTACATCATAAATACCAAACTGAAATTGTTGTTTGAAGCTGTTCTTTAAATTTGTCATTTAAGGTGGCCTTATTTATAAAACTAAAAATTTATGTTTTGTGTGTTCTTTCTTTCTTATTTATATATTTATTTTTTCTGTTTAAGACTCTGAGAAGGGTAATTGTGTTTGGAGTTTCTTTTAGGACTTTGATTTTAAGGTTTGCCAGTTTGGTTTATTAGAGACTTTTTTTTTTTTGATAAGAAAAGATATCTTATTTTTTTGAGAGATAAAGCAGAATTTAAAAAAAAAAAAAGGAGTGGGAGCACAACAAAACATTCACCAGGATGGTGAATAAAGAAACAGAAAAAAGGGAAGCAGGAAACGAAAAGAGCAGCAACAATAAAAAAAAAGCAAATACAACAAAACAAATTACACAATTCCACTTCAGGCAGATATCATTGAGAAGGGGATAAGGCATCCCCATGCTCTATACAAGAGAAGAAATGTGAAGCAACTAAAACCCCAAAACAAATCAACCCTGCTTGATACCTTTAAAAAAAGAATCAGCGACAGAGAAAACAGCCAAAAACCAAAATACAAAGACTCAACAGCTACAAGAAACAACCACACTACACAGACCTGCATAAAAAACAAAGAAGAGGAAAACATGCTCATTCCGCTGAAACCAAATGGACCAACAAAGAATTGCCGGAACCACTGGAACCATTTTCCAAAGCCTTATATCTCTCATAGACAAGCTCCTTCAATCCCAACTACATGGGGCTAGCCTAAAATTCGTGGGGTCATCCAAACCAAACTCCTTAAGCGTACCTCCCCAAATCTCTGAAGTGAACGGACATTGGATCAAGGGGTAACCAATTCTTCTTCCTTATAGCACAACTGGCACATATTATGAATTGGGATTCCGCAATTTTTCAGGTTATCCGTAGTTAAGATCTTATTCAATACTGTCGTCCACAAGAAGGATTGAACCTTGGAAGGGAATGGCTTCTGTCAAATTTCCTACCAAGGAACATTACTGGAGCTGAGGTGGTTGTATGTCTTGAAACAGGATTTCACTGAAAATTCCCTCTTTTCCGTCCTCCACCAAATACTATCCTTTTGATTTCGGTTAATCCTACAACTCCCCAATCTTCCCAATAAGTTCATTAAAAGGTTCAGTTCCTAATCATTTAGATCCTTCTTAGCTGTGGCCTTCACATAGTCACCCCCTATAGTTGTCTGCATAATCCACAACTTCCCACTTTTTTTATCAACTGCTAAATTAAAGATTTCTGTAAACCCATATTTAAAGATCGAGTTCTTCCACTACTTATCTTCCCAAAAACCGAGTATTCCGGCCATTTCCAACTTTCACCTTTGTTCTTTTCTTGAAATCTTCCAAACAGTTAGTAATACCTTTCTAAACACCTTTTCTATAAGACAAGGACACCGGCTTGGTCTATCCATCTATTTTTACAACTATATTTTGTTTCCACCACTCTTCTCCACAAACTCCGCTCCTTCTTACCGAATCTCTGCAACCATTTACTTAGAAAGGCTTTGTTGGATTGCATGATCAGCCTCAAGATTGCTCCCCTTTTACTTTTGTCCTAACACACCTCTTTCCATGTGACTTAAGTGTTGCAGGATGGCCTAGGGCCTCAGATGTCCTGCCCTCAAAATATGGATTAAACAAATTAAAGAAAGAAAAATATAGAAGTTCTAGTTGCTGTAGAAATAGGGCAGCATAGAAAATAGGGTTAGGCTTCTCAGATTATGGTAAAATTTTGCAGTATAATAGGTAGGGTTATGAGAGAAGAAGCATAGCCTAAAATTTCATAGCAATCAGAAGAATAAAAGTAAATAAAACATCCAATGCTCCGATGTTAGGGAGACTTGGCCTCAACTTAAGAGAGAAAGAATAAGGAAGCCTAGCCTCATCCTAAGAAGAACAAGGAGAGGGAGGCCCAACTTTAATTGTAAAACAATACCCAATTACCTCAAATAATCAACTCCATTCAATTCATTAGGGTTCCCTTTTTATAAAAAAATTACATCAACATCCCAAAATAGAAACAAATATTCTTTAGTTGCTAAAACATCTAACCGTAATAAACCCTAAAGACAACTTGACTTTGCTAGGCATATATTAGTAACAACCCCTTTTATTGGCTAACCTCTAAAATAAAATAATCTACGAAAAAACATTATTCTTGTCACCTATTGATACCCTTTCAGTAATTTGGTAATAACTATCTCAAATCACCTTGGATTTGCTAATATTGGTCTTGTTTGAAAGGTAACTGAATAACCTTTCTAAGGACACCAAAGCCTTTCCAAAAGGGCAAGTATTGACCTTGGAAAGTTTGGGCTAAAAACAAGTTACGGGATTACAACTCAGAATAAATAAAAAGCAAAAACCCCAAAAGCATTACTCCAAGTGGACCCCACTTGATCATTCAGCATCTTCTTGATTCTCCTAGATACTCCTGCTTCACCAAGTGTATCTTGCTTGAACTCTTTCCTTACCAAAAAAAAAAAAAAAAAAATTACAACTTTCCACCACTCCTTTCGAAATTTGAAACATGGAGAGATAGTAGATCGGCTTGCTTGCTAACGAGGCCTTAAGGAGAGTATTCTTACGTCTTTTCAACAAATAAGAAGATTTTTGGACCTCCAATCTTTTTTGAACTCTCTCAATTACCCTATTCCACACCTCTTTGTTCTAGTGTGTATTCCAAACTCAAGGCCAAATCATCTGAGTTTGAAACCTTCAAACAAGAAGAAACTACTTCAAAACTTCTAATGACAGGATTATTCTAATTTTTCTATAAGAGTCCTTACACATGATTAGCTTGTCATTTGCAATTTGAAAATAGATACAACTGTGCTCTCTCTTCCACCTTGAAACCTTCAAACATGAGTTAACTCGTTTCCCTCTGCAATAACTTTCTTAAAACCTCTGTGAATAACAAAACAAGGAATAAAGAAAAGGGATCCCCTTGCTTTAGACCCCTTGAGTTTTGTAAAAATACTACTGGGGATCTATTTGCCAAAATTGAGAAAGAGGCTGTTCCGTAGCACTTTCTCATCCAACTTCTCCATTTCACACCAAACCCATACTCATAAAGTAATCTAAAAAGTCCTAAGTCACATGATCATAGGCCTTCACCAAGTCTATCTATATTACTTGGTTGTATAAGGTATAGACTGCTAGAGGAAGGAGGAAGAATGAGAAGCTTCGTTTTAGAGATAAAACATTGGAGAATTTGTTAATCTTCACTCACAAGTCCACTTTTCTTTTATTCTTTTAAATATAATATTTGCCCATGGACAATGCTGCCCTTTTCATAACATAAAACATGATATTATGTGGGTATCATCTATCTCATTAATGCAGCACACTTGGTACAAATTTTAACACTTTCTCCCAAGTTGGCACATAAATAGTGTAGATACCCAACTTCCAAACGAGTAGAACTGACTGCATTGTTGAAGATATCAACAAGCTGGTTCTGTGACCATACAAAAGGAGTATCAAATGTCCTCATTGATCACCTTATCTTGAACAAAGTGAAAATCCAATTGAGATCAAGTCAAAGTATTCTAATTGAGCTCATGTATTGGGCTTACCATCCAATGCTTCAGTAAACACTTCTGAAGAAGATACATCAGAAAATCATGTTTGTGGCTTGTAAGAAAATGATGATGAGTTGCACATAGAAGCTTCATAAATTATCATCGATAGTACCTTATTTCAACTATTTGGGGTTGTTACATAATTCCTACCATGGTATTCCACTATAATTGGGGCCAATGAGCCATATCTTCCCTTATAACCAAAACTTTGACTACCATGGTTTAAAAACCCACAATTGGGATCATGGATTGGGATTAGATCAGCTGATCCCAGTCTGGATTGGTTGATTCGACATCGAAGGATTAGATCAGCTGATCCCAGTCTGGATTGGTTGATTCGACATCGAATAGTAAAGGGGAAAAATCAAGGATTGACCGATCTCGATCACATCCTGGATCTGATGGGTCTCTGCCAATCTTTTAAAACCTTGTTGCCTACCTCAACCATCCTTTTGGTCTTCCCTTCATTCCTCCTAAAGCCATCAATATGCATCCACACTCCTTAATTGGTGGATTTTTGCTCTTCATTGCACATAACAAGACCATCGTAGCTGATTCCTTTTATTTTTTCCCCTGTTATGGCTACTCCAATGTTCCCTTGGAGACTTTATTTTTTTTTCTTGGACTTACCATTGATTTTATCTCAATGTACTCATCTCAGCAACACTCATCTGATCTCTATTGTTTCCTGCAGTTTATTAAAGCGTTGGCTATTTGCTGACTAGTCGATTGACTAGGCATTGCAAGGCCTGATCCTTAATAGTTGGGAAGCAGTATTGAAGTGGTTGCCTGGGCTTGACTGGTTATTGACTAGGCTCAAGTTGCTAGTCAATCAACTGGTTCATATACTTTGTTATTTGACATAATCTGAATTTGAATGCGTAATTATTATCTCTGACTTTACATTAAGTTGTGTAGTTTTTTTTAAATTCTTTTCTTAGTGCTTGCTTTAAAATTAAAACACATTTCTTGAGCAATTGTTTTCCCTCTTTTGTTTTTTTGGTGGTTTTTTGGTTGTTGTTGGGATTCAAAATGTGCATGTGATCCAGACTCTCTAGCCATTGCTTTTATATGTGAGCTTGATCACTGTGGATTTGTGAGCTTGATCTTCATGTGTCATGTTTGGTCACTGTTGTTCTACATTTTCCATTCATATCACTAGAATCAATACTATGCTGGTGTGCCCTTGTCTAAACTCTTAATTTTAAAATGCTTTATCACATGATAGTGAAGATAAGCCAATATATTTGTTTGGTCACAAAGTACAAATGGTAATTGATCAGATTCATGTGCGTTTCTATGAGTAACACTTGTGATACTTATAGTCATGTCTTATTGAGCTTGTTTTCCCATTTTAATACTGCTTTATACTGCAGTGGCAAATGATAGTCACTTTATTGGTTTAGACGAAGAATATTTAATCATTAGTACTCCTCAATGTCTCAGCTATTTACAGAATGTGAGAAGCACATGAACAATCATTTGCTTGCTGAAGAAATTGAAGAATTTCTTGGGAATCCTACTAAATCAATTTGTTCTTTTTTATTTTACAGTGGCCTGAGCTTCATCTGGGTTCAAATCCTATTGAGATGTCTAAAACTCCCAATCTGAAAATATTTTTAAACATGATTTTATCATTTATTAGTACTATTTGTATTTAATATTTGCTGCCCTAGGTGATGCCTAGTTATCCAGTTGATGTCCTGCCTTAGTAGATTTTAACGTGCTGATGTTGACTAGCTAGCAGCCGCCTGACTACTCTGGTTTCTTGATTTCCTAAAATTATGCTTACATAAAGCACCCGTGTAGTTTGATTAGAGTGCGTTGGCCATGTAATAGTACAGCCCCTCCACTTCAGCATCTTGCTCTAGCTCTATGGGTGATGTAGGAGCATCCAAGATCATCAAGAATAAATTAGATGATCATGGGTGGTCCAAGAAGTTGCTGGAAAAATCAGGGTAGATTAGGAAATTTTTCTTTTTAGTGGCGGTCCTGTATTAAAGTGGGTTAAAAGGGTTTCTTATTTATGTAAGGGAATAATACCGCAGGATGTGGAGCCATCAACAGTTTGGTTAGTCTTGGTTCCCAAGTTATGTCTTTTTAGTAAGTAGAGTTTTAGGGTTTAGTAACTAGGGTTTATTGGTCTCTATTTTCAAGGGTGATGTAATTCTATATAAAGGGATATAGTCCCCATCATATGAAGCAGTTTTTATGAAGAAATTTTATTGAAATCCTAAGTTGAAGTTGGTGCTTCTTCTTCTTCCCTACGATTGGTGCTGTAGGATCTCTTGTTAGTAGTTGGTGGTTCTAAAAGCCTCCAATCATTTTTTTTTTTTTTGTATGTGTTTTCTTCTTCTTCTTCTCATACACTTTCTATATGATTAATGATCTTCCATTGATCTACACCAACTGCTACTCAAAGAGTGGACTTCATACAACAACAGGGTATCGATTTCGTCATCTACAATACCTCCAGATAAGCGACTGATTTCTCTTAACATATTCTTCCATTCTGTTGTGCTGGAATTCTGAGTCGAGACCTGAGTTTTGAAAAGTTTTATGTACTTTTACTCATCAGTTTAATCTGAAAATTTGCTAGTTTGTTCTTCTTAATCTATAATATGTCACCATGTAAAATTTCAGACCATTCTGACATTCCTAGACTTAGTTTAAATTCATCTAAAGTTCTGTCCAGATTTGTCCAAATTTGAGTATCTGATTGTCCACTTGTTAAAACCCCAATAAACCTATTCGTTTAGGTTTATTTTAGTCCATTTTTGGACTTCCATTTGGGTCCATAACCTGAAAGACTTTTAGGCCCTAGACCATTCTGCATTAATTGGCAATATCGCTTCTCAACTCTCCCATAATGTTCTTTCAAAATGAACATACTGAAACCTTGTGGTAAACAGAATCTATTTGGAATGTATAACAATAGAGATAGAAGTAAAATCTGGATACTTCAACACTCAAAACATTGGCATTACATTATTATTAGAGATACTTCAATCTTATCAAGCTTGTTTTTTTCTTTTGTTGTTTCATTACCCCCTTTTAGTTGAAGATTTGGCAGTAGATAGAGTGGAATTGCAGAGGAGGATGTTTATACCCAACCCCAATTAGTTGGGATAAAAACTGAAATAGCGATGATGTATGTAACATGTATGTGTAGCGACACCTGCATACACTCACATTTATTAAATCTAGTTGGTAGATATGACTTGAAATTTTGTTATACTTGTTTCCCGTTAGTGTGATTTAAGGAATAGAGCATCCGTTACTTGAGGACATATTATTATGTCTCATACTCTTCTTGTTCTCTTTATATTGCTTTCTCAATTCTACACCATTATTTATTTCTAAGCAAGCAGCATGTTGCATATGCTGGAAGGATCTCTTTTTGAGCCTTTAATCTAATATGGTCTAGTTTTACTTCGTTTGTTTGCAGACTGGGGACCTAAGATTGATGTAGTTGGTTTTTGCTTCCTTGACCTTGCATCGAATTATGAACCTCCAGCATCGCTTGTAAAATGGCTTGAAGCTGGTGAAAAGCCTATCTATATTGGATTTGGTAGCCTCGTGAGTTTCTTTTGGTCCTTTCTCGCCGGATTTTATATTTATCTTTCATGAAATATAATCTTTCAAGAATTGAAATTAAAGATATGCAACCTTTTTTTTCTTTGGGGATCCCTTGTGCCTTGACCTTTAAGGCTGTTGATCACAAAAGTGAAAGGGGAAGAAGGGAAAAAAAATCCAATTCCTTGGTTCAATAATTCAAATTGCCTCATTTTCATTGTGATGTAATGTGAGTCTACTTTGTGATGCCTGCCTTCAAATTGTTTTATCTTTCAAGTCTAAATAACGGCAAGAGTGCATTAATGATAACTTAAAGAAACCTAACCGAGGATACTTGTAACTTTTTCTTATTAACTATGACTAGTGTCTACATAGAAGCAGTCAAATTTTACTAACTCGTTCAATCACTCAAAGATAGATCACAGGAGTGGCTAACATCTGATTCATATACGCCTTCCGGACTTATCAAAAGTTTTCAAGATTGCATTTGACGCATCTCATATGAATAATAGCGGTGCACTCAGTCAAGGACATCTAGTGGTCTTTTTTAGTACGAAACTAAATGAAGCAAAACGGAAATAAATATGACAAGGAATTTTATGCAGTGATATAGGAGATAAATGATGTGAAGGTGAGAGATTGAGAAATTACCGTTAGGGTTTTTTATGTGAGAAGAAGAAGAATGCAATACAATATACCGTATAGCATACTTAATACTAAAAATATCTAAACTACCCTGATGATATGTACATGGTATCAGCCCCTATACTCTCCAACACTCCAACACTCCCCTTCAAGCTAGGGAGTTGATATTCCACATACTAAGCTTGCTAACAATACAAGAGAACTAAGTGCCACACAACCCTTTGGTGAGGATATCTGCAAGTTGATCTACTGTCCAGACTTCAAATGATCTTCGATAAAATGTCCATCTACCTTAACATGTTTGGTTCTATCATGTTGAATTGGATTATGAGAGATACCACCTTGTCACAATAGAGATTCATGGATCTTTGGGTAGGAAGACCTAGTTCAGTCAATAGGATTCTTAGCCACAAAAATTAACAAATTCCATAGGCCATAGAACAAAACTCCACCTCAACCCTAGATTTGGTTATAGCTTACTACTCCTTCTCTAAGCAAGCAAGTTTCCACCTACAAAGGTACAAAATCTAGAATTGGAACATCTATCTGAAATGGATTCAACATATTCGGTGTCTGTGTATGCCTCTACTCAAAGATGGTCTTTCTTGGTGTATAAGAAAACTTTTGCAGGACAACCCAGTTGAATTTATTAGATGATATAGAGAAGACAACCGTATAAGGGAAATTGTGTGTGTAGGGTTACTCTACACAACCATTATTATTTATATGAAATACATGAACTATACTATATGGTATAGTATCACTCATGTGTACGACCATTATACCCTCAATGTATGTATGTATAGTACTTAATATACTAACACTCCCCCTCAAGCAGGAGAATAGATATCAATCATTCCCAGCTTGTCAACAAACATAGAGAACTATGCACCAATTAGTCCCTTTGTAAAGATGTCAGCCACTTAATCCCTTATCTGAACAAACGACATACAAATGTGACCAACCTTCAAATGATCCTTGATGAAGTGTCGGTCTATTTCCACATGCTTAGTCCTATCATGTTGAACATGATCATGAGAAATACTGATCGCAGCTTTATTATCACAATAAAGGTTCATAGGTTTTAAAACTTGAAAACCAATTTATAAGAGCAGCATTCTCAGCCATAGTAACTCACATATACCATTTGCCATAAACCTAAATTCAGCCTCTACACTCGATCTAGCCACGATTGGTTGCTTTTTGCTTTACGAAGTAACCAAATTACCTCCAACAAATGTACAATATCCAGAGGTATATCTTCTGTTTGATATTGAACCGGCCCAATCAACATCAGTATATGCCTTAACCTTATGATGTCCATGTTTTTTATATAAGATTCCTTTTCTAGGGCAACCTTTTAAATATCTCAACACCCTATAAGCAACCTCCATATGGGCTTGAGTAGGTGCATGCATAAATTGACTGATTACACCAACAACATACGTAATATCTGGCCTAGTAAGGGACAAATAAATAAGATGTCAAACCAAGTGTTGATATCGCCTTGCATCAATCAATTTGTCACTGTCATCCTCTTTCAACCTATGATATGTTTCAATGGGAGTTGGACATGGTTTACACCCAATCATGCCTACATCTTTCAACAGATCTAGGACATACTTCCTTTGGGATAAAAAAATTCCCTTGTTTGATTTGGCAACCTTAATCCCAAGATAGTATTTAAGATGACCCAAATCTTTAATTTCAAATTCCTGAGCTAATTGATCTTTTAACCTTGTGATCTCACCAACCGGGTTCCTAGTCACAACTATATCATCCACATATACAATTAAAGTTGTTACCCTTGTTCCTTGATGCTTCACAAATAGAGTATGGTCTGCCTGACATTTTTTGTAAACAATTTTCACCATTGCTGTCCTGAAATGCTCAAACCAAGCTCGAGGTGATTGCTTTAGTCCATATAGTGCTTTTCTCAGTTTACATACTTTGCCCTTATTATAAACGAGCTGAAATCCTAGTGGAGGTCATATAAACTTTTTCTTCGAGATCACCATGCAAAAAGCATTCTTAACATCAAACTGTTTGAGTGACCACCCATAGTTAGCGGCTAAGGAGATTAAAACCTGTATTGAGTTCATTTTTTTCCACTGGAGCAAAGGTTTCTTGGTAGTTTAGTCTAAATGTCTGTGTATATCTCTTAGCAACCCGCCGTGCCTTATATCGTTCAACAGAACCATCAACTTTGTACTTGACTGCAAAGACCCACCTACATCCAACAATTGTCTTTCTAGGAGGTAAATCTGCTAGTTCCCATGTTTGATTCTTTTGTAATGCTCTCATTTCTTCCTCCATTGCAGCTCACCACTTTGATTGTGATAATGCTTCTTGCACACTATGAGGCATAGACACAAAATTCAAAAAAGAAGAGAAACTATGAAATAAAGGAGATAAAGAATGATGTCATAAAATTTGACATTGGATGCTGAGTGCATTATCTGACTCCTTTCCTGAGTGCAATAGGGACATTTAATTCAGTAGACTGAGATGACGAAATATTACCTTGCTCATTACTTGGATCCAAAGGAGGCTCTTGGATTAAGTCTTGAAAAATCTGTCCTTCATCTCGAGTCTTATTTTTCTTGACATACACCTTCAATTCAAGCTCTCCCTTTCTATTGACTTCATCAAAGTAAGATGGAGAGACGGGAACGGGAAGTGAAACTGGACAAACCAAACCGTCATGGTTATTGTGCTCCCCCTGAAGAGTAGTTGAGGGAGATAAAAAAAAAGGTATGGACTCAAAAAGGGTGACATCCTATGATACAAATCTCCTCCTAGAAGAGGGGTGATAACACTTATAGCCTTTTTGATTTGCTGCATAACCCAAAAACACACATTTAAAAGCCTTAGGATTAAGCTTTGTGCGATCAAATTTAGGATTATTGACAAAACAAATACGACCAAATGTCTTAGGGGCAAGGAAAACAAGGATGATGAAGGAGAAAGAACTTTAAGTGGGGTATGATAGGAGAGGACTCGAGTTAGTAGTCTATTCATGAGATATGCTGTAGTTTGAATAGCATTGGACCAAAAAGTTTTTGGTACATACATGGTGAACATAATAGCACGGGCAATTTCAAGAAGGGTCCTATTATTCCTTTATGCCACTCCATTTTGTTCCGGAGTGCCTGGACATGTGGTCTGATGAATAATACCAGACTCATTAAGATAAGAGGTCATGTTCCCTGAGATATATTCTCCCCCATTGTCAGATCTAAATACACGTATTTTTGCATCAAATTATGTCATAATTATAGAATAAAAAGACTTAAAAGCAACATGAACATCACTCTTATGTTTTAACAGATATACTCATGTAGCTCGAGAGAAATCATCAACAAATGTAACAAAATATCTAAATCCAGACAATGACACAGTAGGGGAAGGTCCTCAAACATTTGAGTGAATAAGAGAAAAAAAGAGAATCACTTCTTTTATTACTTATTGGGTAAACAACTTGATAATGTTTAGACAATTGACACGGTTCACAATTAAAAACTGAACTAGAAGAACAATGAGGAAAAATTTGACGCAATAATGAAAAAGATGGGTGTCCCAATCTGTGATGCCATAACAACTCATCTGAAGAGAGCGGGTTCCCCTTTACTATTAAAGATGCAACTGGAGTACTTAAATCCAGGATATAAAGTCCATTATTCTCATGCCCCAAGCCAATTGTCTTCTTCGTTTCCAAGTCCTGAAACAAACAATGTGAAGGAAAGAAAGTGATAGAACAATTCAGATGCTGAGTCAAACGACTGATAGACAAGAGATTTAAAGTAAAATTGGGAACATGCAATACAGAGGACAAAGATAACTATGATGTGGCATGAATATCACCATGACCAGCCACTGAAGAATATGAGCCTACTAGTCATATGATAAGATGCTCCTGAATCGATAATCCACGAAGCCTGAGAGGATGAAATAGAAGCAGATAGAGCTGACCTAGGTATACCTGTGTGTGCAAAAGAAGAGGTGGGAGCTGCAGAAGAAGTATCAAACTGAGCAACAAAACGATGAAAAGCTTCAATCTCTGACTGTGACAATCTCCCACTATCATTTGAACTAGTAGATGCTGCAGGAACAATATCTGAGGAAGTGAAAGCCACAATATGAGCACTAAGCCTTCCACCAGAACAACCACCACCTTTGCCTCCTCTAAAACTGCCATGGAAAAAAGTACAGGTTGTATCCCGAGGTGGACAACCATGAAGATTCCAACAATTCTCCTTAGTATGGTGAGTGTGACCATAGTGTTCACAGATAATCTTATCCCGATCATCAAAGGGACTGCTACCAAAACGACCCACATGGCCACAAGAACCACTACCACCCCGTCCACCTCTCTGAGAGCAAGATGAGACAAGTGCTGATTTTTCGATCACTGGAGAAACATTCATTGCACCCCGTCTTCTTTCCTCACGATGAACATGTGGGTGTACCTCCTGTAAAGGTGGTAACAGATCATGACCAAGAATATTGGCCCGAACTTGCTCATATTCCTGATTTAGGCTAGCTAAAAATTCAAAGATCTGAACTTCTTCAACATGCTTCTTGTATGCAGTAGAATCCTTGACATAGGAAGGACGGTAAATAGTGTAATGCTCCAACTCTTCTCACATTTTCCGAAGAGAGGAGTAATAAATAGATAAAGGAAGATCGCTTTGTGTAAACTTAGAAATTTGTTGTCTCAGATCATAAACTTTTGTAGTATGCTCAACTTCTAAATAGGTTTGTGACAATGAACTCCAAATCTTATGAGTGGTGTCAAGAAACAAGTAATGCCCACTTATCTCAGGTTTCATTGAATTCAGTAGCCAACCCATAACAAGGGCATTTTTTGTCTTCCACTTCCTATATTTGGGATCTCTCGGAGTAGGGACATCGATCTCACTAGTCAAGTACTCTTCTTTGTCCTTTCCCTGAATAAAAATAAGAACAACCTTAGACCAAGCCAAGTAATTACTACCATCAAATTTCACTGTTGTGATCTAAGTGTGCGATAAATCAGAGATACTCATGACCATGTTACCATCCAGCACCCCAGATCCATTGGAGGTATCACTAGTTTTGGAGTTATTACTTTAGACATGTTGACAATCAGGAAACTAATACTTTGCCAGTAAACAAGCACACAAGTTTTTTTCCTGTACATGACTAAGTATCACCAACACGTAAACACACCAATTTTCATAACAACACATAGAGGAAACAGACCACAACCCCAATTATTAACCATACATACCATTCATCCTCCATTAATAAAGTAGAGAGTCACAAAGGTGTCTGATTCCATCTAAAGAACAAGGGAATCAAGAAACAACCAGCTAAAGAAGGTATCCAAATTTTCGGCCAACAAGATAATGACAGGTATGCTGCACGAGACCTGAGAGAACTCCCCCAAATCAAAACTAAATTCAATGGGACTGGTTCCTACATGTTCTCAAGACAAAAACAACCAGGTATGCCTGATTGGTCGAATCCAAAAAGCATCAAAAAGGAACTACACAAACGAGACACAATTTCGGACGTCTGTAAAGAAGGTGCACGAGATTTAATAGATCTCTTTCAAATCGAAACCAAATGGAATTGGGTTTGTTTCTATGTGTTCCCACTAAAAAACGACCCATCCTCTGTAATTAATCGAATCCAAACTCCTTGTAGCCCATCAAATCGAAGAAAAAACCAAAAATTAAGGTTTTTGAAATTCTAGACAAATGCCTTCAAAAAACACTCTCATCATAATTCATTATAAATCACCATGATCAAAACACTGTACTTCACGATCTCCAATACTTCAGACACCTATACGGATTTGCTGACGCCAACCATACAAACGCTAACATCAGCCTCGGTTTTTGAACTCCAATGTATATTTTGATTTTCTCTTGGCTCTGATACCAAGTTGGATTTATTTAGATGATATAGAGAAGAAGAAGAAGAAAGAACACAACCGTATAAGGGAAATTGTGTATGTAGGGTTACTCTACACAACCATTCTTATTTATATGAAATACATGAACTATACTATATGGTATAGTATCTCTCATGTGTACAACCATTATACCCTCAATGTATGTATGTAGAGTATTTAATATACTAACACGCAGATTGCGGGCAATGAATAAAGAGGTGACTCGAAGATTCCCCTGTTGAGATAGACATGCAGCACCAACTAGAAATCATCATCCCCCTGCCAATTAAGTTATCGATTGTTGGGGTCCGATCCCACCATAACTCCCACAGTAAGAGATTTTTTAGGGAACTTGGGAGTTCCAAATGAACTTGTTAGGAAAAGAAATAGGTGTAGGAATATGCAGGGCCTTATACATGGATTTAACAGAAAACCCTTTCTCTTCGTATAAGGTTTATATCCTCTCATCATCCAACTCTATATCCCCCAACTAATAGTTCTTGAGAAGCTCCAAGAGTCTCCTCAATCTCCCATTCATTTAGGTTCCTCTTTGGCTAAATATTCTAGGAGCACCAAACTTTAGTTCATATCATATGGCCTCTCACCAATCCCCATTTACAACCAGCCAAGTTGTAACAAGAAGGAAAGAGATTGAGTAAAGGCTCCGGAGTGCACCACAGGTCCTGCTAAAAGGACACCCTCTTCCCATTGTTAACCTTAAATCTGATGAATTAGGAAAACATAACGGCCCCATCATTGATTCCATTCCAAACCCCATAACCATAAGACCTACATGGGCTCCTACTACTCCATCCATTCCGCCCCTCACCATACTTGGCAACTACAACTTTGTGCTAAACAACCCGATGCTCAAAACCAAAACACCATAACCATTTGTTAAAGAGATCCCAGTTAATCTCCTTGACCGATCGGATGCCCAAACCACCTTAGCTCAAAGGCCCACAGAGTGTCTCCCAGTTCACCCAGTTAATCTTCCCCTGGCTTTGATATAAAGGAAAGCCCTCTAAATTCTTTCCATTTGGTTAGCAATTAAAACTAAGACTTTTAGATAAATACAAAAAGTAGATGGGAAGACTTGAAAGGACACTTTTCAGCAACACCAACTTACCCCTTCAATAGAAACCTCAATTTCCAATTTGAAAGCTTCATACCCATCCTTTCAATCACAGGATTCCAGACAATCTTTGAACGACTTTGCCCCCAGGGGAAGTCCAAGATAACTAATAGGGAGGGGAATCACAATTCAACCAGGCAAAGAGGAAAATTTTGCCACATTAGAAACCTCACCCATGAGGCGAACAGTAAATTTTCTCAAGTTGACTTTTAACCTAGAAATACCCTCAAGAATAAGAAGGATGCATCTCAGATTTCTCATATACTCCAAGTCAACATTGAGCAGGAACATATAATCATTTACGAATTGAATAAAAGGAATTATCAAACTACCCTCCGTAGGAAAACAACCTTTCAAAATACCAATAGATTCTGCCTTGGCAACCATTCTCCCAAGAAGATCCACCACCATAATAAATAAATACGAGGAAAGTGGATCCCCTTGCTTGGGCCCCCTATTGCCTTTGAAAATACCTTTGGGAGAGCCATTTACTAAAATAAAGAAGGATGGAGATGACACAGATTTTTCCAGTTTCTCCACTTTGTGCCAAAACCCATTTGATGAAGGATCCAATCCAGCTAAGCCCAATTAACATGATCATACGCTTTCTTCATATCAATTTTGCAAACAATCCTTGAACTCCCAGCTTTCACTACCGCATCAATACACTTATTAGCCATAAGGGAACAGTCAGAAAGATGTCACACTGAGATAAAAGCATTCTGAGATTTGGAATTAAGAGTTTAAGGACAGACTTTAAACGGATAGCAAGAGTTTTAGCCAATATTTTGTAGAAACATCCCACCAAGCTAAAGGGACGATAGTACTTAATCTCAGTCGGCCCTTTCTTCTTTGGAATGAGAGTAATAAAGGTTGCACTATGGCTTTTGCACCACTGATTATGAGAGTGAAAGGCCTCAATAGCAGCCATAGCCTCTTTGCCAACAACATCCCAGCACACCATCAAGAATTTATATGGGAACCCATCAAGGCCCAAAGCCTTATCGTCCTCCATACTATCAAGAGCTGCTTCAACTTCCTCTTCAAGGAAAGGTCTCTCGAGCCACCTTTGCTACTCTGCTAATTATATCAAAATCTACCCCAACAAAAACTGATATTTGAAGAATTGGCTCCATGTAAAGGTTTGTATAGAAATGCTCAATGTGATCCCGAATTCTTCCTTGGTCATGAACCCACTCCCCCTCCACTCTAAGTTTGCTTATCATATTAGTGGTACACCTCATATTTTCCCTTTTATAGAAAACTTTCATGTTGCGGTCACCTTCCTTTAGCCAACTTGCCCTTGATTTCTGCCTCCATTATATCTCTTCTATCCTCAGCAATCTGTTATAGTCATTAATGACTTCTGTATTGATAAGATTCTTGGCTTCGGATAATTGGCCCAACATTTCTTTCATCTCTAAATTTCCCATCTTTTGCAAACAGTCCATTTTATGGCCTTCATATTCCCAAAAACCTCCCTCTTCCACTTCAAAATTTATCTTTAAGGATCTTTAACTTCTTACCAAAATAAAGTTGGTCGTCCCTTCCACAATTATCTCTTCCCACCAATGCTTTAATAGCTCCTTAAACCCCAGAATTTCAAACCACATGAGCTCCAATCTAAAAGGCCTCGGCCCTGACGGAATATGCTCAATCCAGAGCAAGATTGGGATATGATCAGAGCCCGTGTTGTGTAAAGCCTCTTAGGTAATCACGGGAGCTTGCTTCATCCAATTCGAAGTAAATAAAAATTTGCCCAGCAGGCTACTAGCCCTCCTTTCATGGTTGTTTGACCAAGTAAAAAAGCCCCACTAAGAGGAGGATCAACCAACCCGTGATCATTAATGAAACTATTGAACCGCCACATTTGTTGAGTCATTCTGCTAGCTCCAAGCCTCTCTGCCGGAAAGCAAACTATATTGAAATCCCCTCCTATACACTAGGGAAGATTCCAATCACACTTAGCTCCTCTTTCATCCTTCCAAATTCAGCTTGGTCACACGACCCATAGACTCCTGTAAAAGCCCAAACCATCCCATCCTCCTTGTTCCTGCATAAAATAGAAACAAAGAAGTCATCAATACGACAATCGGACACTTCAACCACTTTAGTATTCCAAGCTATCAAAATCCCTCCCAATCTCCCTACTGTCGGCTTATGTAAAAACTTGAATGGTCTTTTACCTCACATATCAGCTCTCATCCTTCTATTGATAGTTCAAAATTTGGTCTCCTGCAAAGTTAACAATTCCACCCTCCACCAATTCAACATATTCTTCTGATGCAGCACAATAAAGATGATACCAAAGTTGATGTAGAATGATAGCCAAGAATATCAATAAAATCCAAAGTGATGTAGTGGAAACAAGAAAAGAGAAAAAAAGATAAAAACCTAGTTTGTAGCCTCTCACCATAAGAACCAAAGAGGTGTTGGCCTCTCACCAACGTGCATAAACCTGAGGAATCTCTCCAAGGGAATCAATCTCTGGTTGAAAAGAAAGTTGTATTCTCCAAAAGCAATTCTTTATACTTCATTCATTCCATGCTAAAACTAAGAGAGGATGGGTCCATTTTATAGCCCACGAGTTTCCCTCTTAGGGTAGGTGTTACAACTTAGCAAATCATCCCCTAAAGGCAACTTCGAAAATCAAGAGAAAGAGATAAAATAAAATCCCTCAAAAGAGAGAACAAAAAAAATCCCCTCAAAGATAAAGAAATAAAGAGAATAAAATCCTCCAAAAAATAAAGAAATAAAATAAAATCCCCCAAAAGAAAAAGAAATAAAGAGAATAAAATCCTCCAAAAGAGAAAAAAATAAAATAAAATCCCCCAAAAGAAAAAGAAATAAATAGAATAAAATCTCCCCAACATGTATCATATGATCTCTCTTTCTTGCTACACATGTGAGTCCCACCCACATGTCACATGGGTCCCACTTCATCTTGGATGTCCGCACCAAACCCCCTTTGTTTGAAAAAACTCATCTCCAAGTTTTATAGTGAAGAAGAATTGACAGCCATAGGAAGATTGAGTTATATAACCATCGGCATGTCTTCCTACAATCAGCTAGTAGTGGAAATATCTCATAGTACAAATCATCTGCCTTCGTCTCTGACTCATGGACTGGTATAGCGATCACAAGGTGTGGTGGCTCTACATTGGCTTGGACTTGCTTTTCATTTGCGGGTAAATCACGAACCAGAGCAGCAACATCACTTGCATCCTCAATCATCACTAATTCATCTAGCAATTCTAGATTGATTAAATCAGCATTTCCTACATCAAGATTCTCGCTCTCGACATTAGATGGTGACTTGACTTCCTCATAGGTCTCATCTGTCACGAAGAAGGCTTAAACTTGAATTTTTTTAGCTTCTTTTTTGTCTCCTTCACTTCAGACAATATATCCAACTCCACACTCTTTTTAATCACTTCCAAACTTACCTTGTTGAGATTTTGCAAGGATTGTCTGAAATTTGGCAAAACCTTCATCTAAGATATTCTTGATGTTTACCCTTAAGTCATCATATTCGTGTTTCGCATCTCTTTTTAATTGCTCTTGCTTATGATACCAATCAAGCTCATCGATCCTTTTATAGATTAGTAACCTTTTTCTTGGAGTACAAGTAGTTGTAGTCCATCAATATGGTACCCATTCCTTTTCTCCCACTCTATGTCATTAATGTCATATACGATCTCTTGTAATTCAGTTTCAAGAGAATCTTTACAGCAAAATCCAATCAACCATTTATACGTGTCCAATCTTGGTGGCCTTACACAACTAATTGTGAAAACTAACTTGAAGAACCCCAACTGAGTAGAGACCAGCTAGTAACTTAGCTCTGATACCAAATTGATGCAGTACAATAGAGATGATACCAAAGTTGATATAGAATGATAACCAAGAATATCAATAAAATTCAAAGTGATGTAGTGGAAACAAGAAAAGATAAAAAGAAAAGATAAAAACCTAGTTTGTAACAGTCTCTCACCATAAGAACCAATGAGGTGTTGGTCTCTCACCAACGTGCATAAACCCGAAGAATCTCTCCAAGTGAACCAATCTCTGGTTAAAGAAAAAGAAGGCAGTTGTCATATACTCTAAGTGCAATTCTTTATTATTCATTCATTCTATGACAAAACTAAGGGGATGGGTCCATTTTATAACCCACGAGTTGTGCCCTCTTAAGGTTGGTACAACTTAGCAAATCATCCCCTAAAAGCAACTTAAAAAATAAAGAGAAAAAGATAAAATAAAATCCTCCAAAAGAGAAAATAAAATAGAATCCCCAAAAAGATAAAGAAATAAAGAGAATAAAATCCCCCAAAAGATAAAGAAATAAAATAAAATCTTTCAAATGAGAAAAAATAAAATGAAATCTCCTCAAAAGAGAAGGAAATAAAATAAAATCCCCCAAAAGATAAAGAAATAAAGAAAATAAAATTCTCCAAAAGAGAAAGAAAAATAAAATAAAATTTCTCCAACATGTACCACATGATCTCTCTTTCCTACTACACATGTGGGTCCCACCCACATGTCACATGGGTCCCACTTCAACTTGGATGTCCGCATCAGCTTCACTCCCCACCATTTCTCCTCCATCCCTAACCCCCTAATATTCCAAGAATAAATGGCTTTCACCATCATCAACAAATGTTTGGTACCTCTCCCTCCTTCCTTTCCTCTTCCCCTTGCCCTAACTTCCTCCTTCATAATTAATGTTAGAATGGAGATTTTTAAGCTCCCTAAAGTGGCTTCCCCCTTTAAGCCTCCTCAAAGCAGATATCAATTTCCTCGAACTCTACTTGCGTCTACTTTCGACCTCCTAGAAAAAGTCCTCCACTCATTGCTCCATCCCTTAAAAGGAATAACCCAACCTTCTCTTGATCTCGACCACTTTTTTTAGGACCTAATCAGAGGATGAAGGGGTGGAAGCATGAAGATTGGCTCCACATCAGAAACCTATTCCATTCCCTCCAAATCCTCTACCACATCCCCTTCCTCTGTCGAGTTCAACAAGACATTTACATCCAAGGTGGTCTCCCAATCTTTTTGTTGTTGGACTTGGCATCTGAGGACTAGATAAGCCCTTTTCAGCAACGTGAATGTCATTTTTCCTTGCCTCTTCTTAGTTATCATCGTCGTTCTAAGATTTACTATAACCCACTCTCGCCTCAAGCTTAGCATTCTTCAACCAATCACTAACTAGTTCCTCACACTATACCCAATCGTCATCGTCCTTGCACAACTAGGATTACAAGGCTTTTTCTTTCACTTTTCCTTCTGGCACCAGCGACACACACTGTTGGTCATCTCAGCAAGGTCCTTGAAAGCAATGGTTTTCCTGTTACCAAAGGGACAATCCATCCAGCTACCAATCGATTAGCCTGAAGCTTCTTACCCCAGCGCTCATCCTGAAAACATCCATCACCCTACTTCTCCCTTTTTCCTTCCAATCTTCCTCGCGAACCCATTGTTCTTCTTTCTTCCCTGTGTTGAGCATAAGACTGTCGTCGCAAACCATCCCCTTCATGTCGTCTCCCTTCAATAGGGATAAACCTTGCCCCAGGACTATTATAATGAGGAGCAGGGAGGTTGGGCCTCGAAGCCCTAGGAAGCATAAGCCCACGCATTAAGGACATGTCCCTACAATGCGGGCCCTCCCTTCTCCCACGAACCTGAGGCCCACAGCTAGCAGGACGATTGAGCCTTGGACTCAAATTGATAGAGGCCCGACGCGACCTGATAAACCTGGCCATAAGTCTTTTAGTCTGACCCACATTTTCATAAGTGGACCGACCCCTGTGAACCCCGTCCACCCAACAATTAGGGTTATCCAATCTTCCTCCTTCTGTCCTCCCCATCCTCAACCTATCTTGACGATGTCATACTTCTTCCATCCTTGCAATTTTTATTTTCTCACTTGCGATAGTGTCCCCTGTTCGAACCCCCTCTACCATCGAACATCGTTTCTTCCTTCTAGCCAATCCCTCCCCCCAGCAAGTTTAACTCATACACGGGGACGAAAACAGGGAAGTAAGGAGCGCCCTCCTCCATAGCTCTACTCGAAACACCAGGGTCCCATCGGAGATCCAAATTGCATTAGGAGAATTCTCTGGCTGATGAACCTTCAGCTTATCCACTCTATAGACCCTGGGTCAGGAGTGTCAATTGCAATCAAACCCCCACAAAGGTCCCCGATCCTCTGAAAAATCGACGACCCCTATAAATGCGCCAGTAACCCATATCCCCACACCTAGTCACCGTCATCTTCTCCCCGTTTTAGGCTACACCTTGTAGTGGGATGCCAAACATCAAGCCCCTTCACGCAAGACACACTTCGCTTCCGACAAAGACGGAAAATAGAAGATGTGTAGAGACTTCACCATTTTCTGCACATGACATGGAGTTCACCTTCCACACCTTCTTTCCCCATTGTCAAAGCACATGGATACTTGGATTGTCTCCAAAAACCCTTCCCACCAAGCATGATTCCAATCTTTACATCCTGTGTTCAACTTCCTCCCACTGGAACAAAATCAGGGCATCATCCCTAAATTTCTCTACTCACAGCCTAGGGAGCTGTGGCCATATGACATTTTCAAGAATAGCATCTTTGTAGGACTTCCGGGAATCATGGACCACACCATCCGCAGGGCTTCTGTCCAGATCCCAACCAGGGTTCTTCAGTGACCCAAAAAAAACCCTTTTGAGGTTGCTGCCAAGGCCCCACCCAAGGTGGAGCCCTACCTCTATCCCTCTGAAAACGGTAACCCCTTATCAGAACTTCATCGGACACAAAATATTTTATGGCAATCTACAGATATCATTGCTTGCTCCTTATGTGACAAGCCTGAGCTTAGTTGGGCAAAGCTTGGCTCAGCTCAGCTTGTTGACAGCCCTAGGGTTGAGGACCCCTCATCCCTTTCTTTGAATATCCCAATTTAATGCATATAAGGGTGTATGTGCATGTGTGCGTGTGAGTTTAAAAGCAACCACAAAGCTATTATTGACTATTTTCTTTTTCTTCTTTTTAGTCATTTCCTTCACAACCAGACAGCTATAACATGGTCACTATAAAATGATTGCTGTTTTTGTGTCTGCAGTGCATTCTTACTGTAATATACTTCTCTCATATGAAATAATATCAACAGCATATCACCAAGTCAAAAGAGAGGGGTATCCATATTATTAACAAATTGTTTTCAAGTAATGTACCATCTAACTTTTAAAGGATTTATAATAAAGAAGTGAATGATTGGGTGCCTTCAACATCCACTCAAGTCGCTAGTAAACAACTAATTAGGTAAAAGGAATCAGCTAACCGGAAAATACAAACTAAGCAATAGATATTAGGTAAAAATCCAGAAGAAATGCTTAGGAAGATGAATTATTTAAAACACGTCTCACACTTAAAAAGTATTTTTCTTTTTATTTGAAAGATGAGGCATACAGTATGAGATTTAATGATACGTGCAACATTACCAAATAATTTTATTATCTTATTTTTTTGATGAATAACATTACCATATAAATTCAATAAGAAAATGGTGGATAAATTACAAAGCTGATCGAGTCCTTTACCAATTTGTCACTCCATCCAAGGATCAATATGTGGTTCCTCTCAATGACTTCACTCTTTCCCTTCCGTAGTGAATCCACCTTCTCTGAGATTGCATCTGAAACAAGGCCAAGCATCATTGCAAAGATCAGCATGCCTCCCGAACTTATAGAAACAGAGACAATCCTTGGCCCAGTGCCAACCCTATCTGCATGATTTCCTGAGTCTGCCACAAACGTCCATGAAAGCCAAAGAGCCTCAAAAAGGCTACCATTGCCTACAGCATACAATGCCAAGCCCCCAAATCCAATTAGAAATATGGTCGCAAAAAGAAGTGCAAGTAGCTTTGCATATGGGTACCCAGAGAAAAACACATCCACCCTATATGCAATTCTCTTCTTCAAGGGAACCTCCTCTTCATTATTATTCGGCCTCTTTAAGAGAATCTTTATTCGGGGAAGATAATCAAAGCATTTGAACAACACGAATGGTGTTATGAGTGAAGCAACCACAGTATAAAGAGCAACAGTTCTACTGTCAGCATTACCAAAATATGAAAACGAACTACTAACTTCAGGCTGCAAAATTTTGATGTTGTCACCACCAACAACATCGTTCCCATTACAATGTCTATGTAGGTTAATAATCTCTCCCTGCAAGCAGACTAGATTCAATTACAAAGGGTCTGTACACTCAACTGCCTAGCTCTTTAAAAGCTTTAACTCCAAAAAATTAAATAATAAGTCATATAAAAAAGGAAACAAAAAAATCATATAGATTCACTTAAAAGCTAAAAAAATACCTGGAGCTCGGTGAGTTTGATCCGCAGAGAAGCTGCATAACATATGACTATGAGCTGCAATACCAACCAAAGAACACAAACTTAAAGCTAAGCACAATTCCCAAAGTGAAAACGTTGATCCTAACCCAAATTCATCTGGAATAATAACTGAACAACTAACCAAGGGAAAGAACAAAGAGCTGTTGTTGAATCGACGGGTCCTTCTACCAATACATGGAGTCGGTGAGGAAGAAGAAGAATTCGACAGTTGAACCACCTTCGGCTTCATTTCTTCTTCCGCCTTCTGCTTCTCCTGGGAAACCAAAAAATCTGGGGCATGAATACGATCCGCTCGATCCCGTCCAGCATCCAAGTTTGAAGGTATCGAGTGGCGACGAGCAGGCAAAGGAGGCAATTCAAGCTTCGGCGGTTTAGGCACCTTATTAACCTTACCTCGACTTCGACTAGTATGGGGCCCAAGGAAGGAAGGGTATAACCAGTCCCGATCAGAAATTCCGCCATTAAGGTTATCCAATACTTCGTTGTTGCTGGAACTTCCGGCAACGAAGAATCGATGGGCAGACGGAGGAGAGGTGGAGATGCGACTGGCAGCAGGGTGGAGAGGACCAGAAGAGACATGAGGGGTCCGATTATCGCCAGAGATTGTTCGGGATTTCTTGAGGAGTGGCGGCCTTTCGGCTTTGAAAGGGTTAGGGTTGGAATCTCCATCGCTCTTAAGCATTCTGCCAGAGAGAGAAAGAAAGCTTGATAGGTTTGGTCATCCGCCTTGGAAGGTTTCATCTTTGAGCGATCGAGACGCCATGAGAGAGACCTGGGAGACACTGAAAGCTCTGTGAGATCGTTAGGGTTTCAGCAAAGCGGATGCTGACGCCGAATTCTGGTCTTCTGGTTTTTGTTTTTTTACCGGTTTTTTGGGTGGAATCAGTGAAGTCGGACACGGCAGAAAATCCAAGTACATCAGTACTTGATGTGTCGGATCCAGGATGCTGCTGACAGTGTTCACATGGGTGATCACCTAGCGCTCTGCCTTTGCCCCACCCCGGATCTCGTGCACACAAAATATAAACATGTGTGCAAATTCTGTGCGTGGACCAGGGGCGGACTGACGAAAAGTGACACGCGCGCCCCCAATCCGCCTTGGGCAAGGCCATTGTCCCGTTGCCCAACGAATACTGAACCCAGCAGACAAGTCCAGACCCCGATCTATTGGGCCTCTAGGCCTGGCCCAAGACTTGTGCATGTCAGGTTTTTCCATTAGCTGACTAAAAGTAGTGGTTGTTCATATTCTAGGCTCGTGATCTGTGACCAAAATATTCCAAACCAAACTTGAATATTCCAAACCAAACTTGAATTAGAATCGTACATTATAAGAGAGTCAATTGTCTTTAGCATGTGATCTCAGATCATGATTTAATACTAGATCGTGATCTAAATCATATTTGGTTTGTTTGGTACGTAATTTGGGATGCGATCTCTGGATTAAGATTTTATTTTGTTCCAATCTGAGATTGTTGCCTATTCTCAAATCGTGATTCTGAAAAGTGACGCTAAGTAACAAGTTTGCATATGTTGACATATGAGGGTCATTTTGTACTTTAACATATAAAACATCAAACAAAGTCTTCATATTCTCTAGTACTTTCCTAAATAAATTTCTCATATAATCTAATAATGAACAGCACAATCTAATAGGTTGGTCTCAAGATTGCATTCTTCTTATCTAATCCCGAGATCGCATGCCAAAAAATGCCTAGTTTCAAGCTTATATGTAGCTGTTTCTTTATGATAATAAGAATTGTTTCATTAATATACTGTTTTGATTTTGAATGTCTTGGGAAGCAAAATAGTTTATATTCAAGGCTCGAATGTATTTTTACTATTTGAGATTTAAATTTCTTTAGTTGATTACAACTATTAGCTTGGGCAAATTTATCTTATTTGGAGTTTTATTTTTTGTCATTTATTTTAGAGGGCTTAGCTTGTTTTCAAGTAAAATGGGTTATTTATGAAAGATCTACTTCCATCACTTTTGTTACTTCTTTTTTCTAGGTTAAAACTCACCCGTTATATTTGATTTTGGTGTCATTTGAAAAGTTACTAAATTACCTTTCCAACAAATTTTAAAATCTTGCGAATCTAATATGATTTGAAATAATTATGACCAAAATGTTAGCATAGTATCTAAATATGATACGATTTGTATTGTTTAAGTTGTACTTTGATTAAAAGTCTAGTGTTTGTTTATAAATAATGGAAGAGATGGTGTGACATAATACCCAAAGAAATTTATTTTATGGATAATCGTTCCTTGCTTTGGTGGATTTAAATTTATTGTAAATGGTAGATTGTTGTGATGGACCTCAAAATTATTCAAAGTGGATTACTTAAATCTTTCTCCTGGTTCAACAGTGTTTGAATTGAAAATATTCACTTTGCAATGTTAGGGCATAATCATGATAACCATCTAAATAGCAAATTAAGTTGCATGAAGCCTATGCAACTAGGTTGGGTGAAAAAAAAATCCAACTTTAAAAGACAAAAAGAAGGCCAAAATTGACTTGGATTAAAGTAGTAAGGAGAGATGATATATTGTGATTAAAGGCAGATATGATGACCATAAATAGAATGGAATGGCATAACATAATTCATGTAGCCAATCCCAAATAATTGGGATTATTGTTGGTTGTCAACAAAAATTTTATCTCGTTACCAACCCATATGGATTTCCAGTTCGGGTTATCAAAAGGATAGGTTCAGTAATGCCTCTAAACCGAGGACTTTTGAAACAAAATAATAACACCCAATTTGATAAAAGATAGAACTTTCATTAATTGAAAAAGAACACAATATGAATCGAAAATGTACCTTTGATAGATTGCCACAATCCTTCTCTTAAAGTCAAGGGTGAACTTCGTTGAATCCGACTGTTTGATACAATCGATTTACCTGATACAGGACTTTTAGAGAACTACTAACTACACCTAGGTTAACTTTTACTGCTACACTATGATAAAGATAAATGATTTGATGTTTGTTTGATTGGATCTCTTCTTCTGTTGTCATCTTCCTTATTTATAAGATCCTTTCAATGGCATCATCGTTGTCATGTTCACTCACAACCATTTTTCAGTTTAGATCATGGGTGTTCCAATTGTTGTATGGTTCAAACTGTGGGTTTCCCACTCATTGGTTGGTTCGCCCATGACTTATATATGAGATGGTTGTTGTGTGCAACTACACTCTAACCTCTCCTTCTCCCGTCTGACGTGTCATACTCTATAACCATCCATCAGATCATTACTTATTTTTACATGTCATTCATTAACTGGTGGATTTCAAATTATGACCTGACAAATGCCCCACACACGTGTCTGGTTTAAACCCTAACCACACACATGTGACCTCCTTCTTATTGGATTCATGTATCCAAATTATATTGATTATCCTTAATGGTTCACGTCTCAAGGATGTAATTGATTTGACTGGGTAATCCCAAACGGCGCCATTTTCAGGACAAAGTATCTTCTAGATTTGATTGCTTCTAAGATTTGCCCAACTTCCAATAATTTTGAACTGAATGAACGCCAATTTCTTTGTGGAAAACTTAACCGTCTTCGATCTCTTCTGTAAACCCTTCCCTTGATGATTCTATAAATATTGACTCAAAGTTCCAATCCATGTTCATCCTTCTTTGGCATGATCACACCCTATTCCCTTTGCGACTGTGTCATGGGACCTCGATACTCTAGCATGGTTTCAAGCTTTGTTTAACTTTCTTTCCTAGCTTGCACTTGATACCTGAGTTCACTTGCTTATGAGAATGTTAGTCATTAACTTCTTACACCATGTTCTTAACACGACCCGCCACCCTACAGCTGAAAGATGGGTGTTTCATCTTCAGTCTCCTTATTTCAAGGAGTTGTATGAGCGCATGATTTCGCTATGCGACCCTAGAGTATATCTTAGGTTGTGGAAGGCTGCCTTATGGATCGGGAGATCACGTCATCCACAACTTTGAAGATAGAGTTTCCCTCTGCACGTAATGCCCTCGGCGGATGGGGATGGGAGAAAAACTGAGGAGAAACACATTGATTTGAGCTCCTTTCGCTCTTTGCTCCTTGAGCTTAGAACTGCCTCCCTGGGCACTCATGAGGTGACCTCGAGACAAATGGATGCTCCTCATCCATGTCTCGTTGGCCTCCAATAGTGTGTTGGTTGAATTGTTTCTGTTGGAACCCGCACTCAACTTCTGTTCATTGCCATCCTCGACACTCTATTACAACCATATATGGGCCATTATAGGTTTCTAGAAATGATGCATAGCTTTGATATAAACCTTTGATATCGTTTTGCTATTTTTAGGACATTTTTTTCCTTTAGATATTGTTTGCCTCGAGAAGGGTCTTTGTAAATTTTGACTTATATGTAATAAAAGTTTTATTTGAACATTTTGTTTTTGGACTATTTACTTTGCCATTAAAACTCAGTAGCATCTAACCTTTTTGTATTATAGGAGATTCATTGCCCTTACACGAGCCATATCATTTGGCTCAAGTCAATTGGGATATGACATTTTTTCCTTCGAATTCCTCCTTTTGACAAGGAGCATCATTGAATATTACCTCAATGTGCTTGAATTTATGTATGTTAGTTTCCAATGCTTTGTTGTCTTGGCTTGGTTATTTCCACACGAATGACCATCCTGCCATGATTGGTTTTTCAACGTCCAAAAGTGTTCCTATCTTCTTGGGTACATCGTCAAATTCATCTCTCCCATAAACCTGTTTCTAGACTTGTTTTGAACAACATCGATTAGTCATTCTGAGGCCCTTAAATATCATGCTTCTGGGGTTGGATCCTTTGTTGTTGAGTCCTTAAGAGAATGGTTGTCCCATGATGAGAGATCTTTCATTCTTGGCCTCCCCTTAGGTCACAATCATGTCTATCAAGCCCAAATTATTAGGCTAGTGGTGTAGACTGTTCATCGCTTTCTCGACCGCTCGACTCCTTTTATTTTCAAGTCTTCTTCTTGGGTCAATGTTGCTTCCTAGAAGCATAATTGTTTTTCGTCGACAACCTACACCCCAAATTTTTGCAATTTCATTAAATATCAAGTTGTTGCTCACTCGTTAGTCACACGATGGCAAGACGTTCCATTTAACTTTTCGAACTTTGACGTCTCGTTTAAGTAATTGTTCACCTCGATTATTAACATTCATGTCTCTTGAGTCGAGGTCACTATTATGGTCATTTTGTGACTCCCCTACTTGAGCTTTACACATTACACTAACTATAGCTAAATCAACTCCAACCAACCTTGAGACCACATTGACTCTTCTCTTCTGGGCTAATCGTCCATCCTTTTGCTCGATAACTGCTTGACATCTCTTGCCGAACTTGCGAATTGTGGGTATGCCAATGCCTTCTTGTATTGGGACACATTTGGATTTTGCTTCCTTTACATGGCATGCCATTCAATGTATGGATTCCTCATCTGACACATTTGTTACCACCATCAGGTTTTCTTTTTCAGTTCAGGCCTTAAGGTACACATCTCATTGTGACCTCTTTGAAAGCTTTTAATAAGTCCTCAACTCTATCCTTGTAAGGAATCAAAGCTAGACTAATGCATTTACCAACAACTAGCTGTGAATCTTGCCCCTAAGTCTTTTAGAAACCCGTGTCCTCGAATAAGGGCCTTGTATTTAGCTTGGTTGTTGGTAAATTCACCTTCAAGCTTGAAGCTGAATTCTATGGTTGTCCTTCTTTGGGATTAGATAACCACTTCTACACTGGACCTTGTTTAGCTCTAGACCCATTAAAGTATAGTCGCCATGGGATGAGGTTGACATAATCGTCTTTGATTTCTATATAAATTGGTTGACATGGATGGTCAACCAGGAAATCCGCGAAGGCTTGACCTTTAATGGATTTTTGTGAGACATAAACGAGATGGAACTCAATGAGTGCTAGACTTCATTTTACTATTTGATCTTTCTCTATAAGTTATGACAACATATATTTTACGACATCAGTTTGAGCTACGACATATACAACATGTGAAAAAAGAAAATGTCTTAACTTTACTGATGAAAAATATAGAGCTAGACACAATTTCTCTATCATTGAGTAGTTACAATATGCTTTCTACAAGACTCGACTTAAGTAGAACACTGACTGTTCATGGCCATCTTCATTGTCATGGGTCAATAGACTTGCAATCGAGTCCTCAGTAGTTGAAATGTATAACTTCAAAGACTTGTCTCTTCTAAGTGGCATTAATACCGGTGACTTTGACAAGTACTCCTTGACTACTTTCGAAGGCTTGTTGGTGCTATTCTTTCCATTAAAAATCATCGTTTCCTTTCATCCATAGCAGAGGTGAGACCACCTTCATCTTTTCTACCACGTTTGAGATGAAATGTCTCAGAAAGTTAATCTATCCGAGTAACCTTTGCAAATCCTTCTTTGTAGAATGTGGTCTAGCTTGAATGATTGCTTTGGCTTTATTTTGATCTATCTCGATCCCTCGGATGTGTACCAAGAAACCAAAAAATTTGCTTTCATTTATGTAAAAAGCACATTTCAAATGATTCATCTTTAATTGATGTTTTCTCATTATGAGGATTCCCTTTTCTAAGTCGAATAAATGATCATTAAAGCTTTGGGAGTTCATAATGATGTCATCGATGTACTCCATGAATTTCCTAATCAAATCATAGAACAAATAATTTATGGCTCGCTAGTAGGTGGCTCCAGTGTTTTTCAAGCCAAAAGGCATAACTATCCATTCGAAAGTTCTAAACAAACCCAGACATCGAAATGCCATTTTATGCCTATCTTTTTCGGCTATGAATATTTGGTTATATCCCTAGTGTCCATCCATGAAAAACAATATTTTATGCCCAACAACCCCATTGACCAACAAGTCAGCTATGGGCATAGGGTATTTGTCTTTCAGAGTGGCTACATTAAGATTTCTGAAGTCTATACAATCCTTTAGTTTTCCGTTATTTTTTACTACTAGCACTACATTTGACAACCACTAAACATACCTAGCCGAGTGGATGAAGCCAGCAACAAGCAGTCTCTTGATCTCCTCTTTGACCTCTAACACAACTTCACTGGTCATTCGTCGAGGTGGTTGTTGGAAGGGAATGTATGTTTTCTTTGTAGGTAACCAATGCTTAACCAATTTTTTGTCTAGACCTAGCATCTCCAAATAATCCCAGACAAAACAATCCTTGTATTGCCTAAGGACCATCTTCATCTTCTCGAACTCTGATGGTTTGAGCCTGACACTAACATATGTTACCTGTGGGTTCTCCATCGAATCTATGTTCACCTATTTTAGGTCATCCTAGACTTCGGCCTTCCAATCATCCAGTTTGCCTGGGGCCGTACTCAACTCTTTCAATTCTATAGCCTTAAGCTCATAAGGGCTTTTAGGTGTGATGCACTCAGTGAGGTACATCTTAGTTTTTCTCTTTGTCAGATATCCCGATAATCACTTAATGGCCATTTGAATGGCCTTTGCCCCTGCTTTATCTAAGTCAGTCATTAGTTTCTTTTTTATCGCACAGGCCTAACTTCTCTGGCCCTTCTAATAGGTTAGGCTTAGCTAGCTCTTTACACAAATCTTCAAACTCTTCTTTTATGAAGGACACATCATCTTGAGTCTTTTAAACTATGACTTCTATGGGTTTTCCTTGTCCATTGCATCCTACAAGCATGATTGTTCTGATGTTATATTCATATAGCTGAGCCTCAACATTGCTTGTTAAGGTTAAAAAGGAATTTTCATTTGCATACACCACTTTGGCCGAGTTATTTTCATTACAAAATAACAACAATTGGTGCAAAGATGAAGGGACACACCAACTCAAGTGTATCAAGTACCTTCCTAGTAATGCATTATAATTCAAGGAAGTGTCAACCACAAGTAAAGTAGTTATTTGAGTCTTACTTCCTACCTTTAGTTCAAGAGGGAGAACTCCTCTCATCCTAATGGCATTACCAGAAAATCCACGATGGAAATGTCTATTGGTACTAAGTCGTTATGAGTCTTTAACAACTTCTTCATCAAGGAGACTAGCAGTGTATTCATTGTTGCTTCATTATCGATTAAGACCCTACTTACAGGCTGACCCTCCACATGTACTTTTATATATAATGGCTTTAGATGTTGGGTCATGCCTCTAGAAGGTTTATTGAAAGCAAGTTTACGGGAAGTTTCCATCTTTTCTACCCTTGGTTCAACTTGTTTTAAGGTTTCATCCTTAAGTTCAACTATAACAGGCTTTTCGGTATAATGTCCTAAAGTTCTTTCTTGGCTTTGGAAACTTGATCCTGTCAAGCTATGAACTCAATAGGTAAAGTGAGGATCATGTTGCAGTCGACTATTCTTTCCAAGTAATCACCAAAGAAAAGTATGACGGTGTTTCTGGTGTTGCTCAAGAAGTCATTCGCAAGAGACTCTAAGGGCGTAAAGGAATCTATAAGTAATCCTTCACCGAAAAAGTCATTGAAGTCGTCATCATCACCAGAAGGGATGTTTGCCAAATCTACCTAAGAATGGCACTCTTGTGACTGAGCTTTCTTTCCTTTTTCTTAGGCGGTAGGTAGTGTCTCTTGTGGCTTTTCTTAGTTAGCCTTCTTAGGCTTTTTAGGCTTTCGACCAGTGAACACTTGGACTATTTGTGGCTCTTGACTATCATTGACATTAAGGATAAGGTAACATTCTCTTTCGATCTTTTTATGTTCCCTCTTGCTCAATTCATCTACCATTTAAACCTTGACCTGGCTAACCATTAAACACTGGTCGGGTCTCTTGAGTCATTTGCTTACTCTGGGTGCCTTTTCCCGCGATCCAATCATTTGGTCGGAATTCAAGGCTTGATCCCCTTATTGTGTTTTAGCTTGCTATCTAAGCCATCTCCTCTTTTGAGTTTTAGTCATCGATGAAAATTCCGGGTTGTACCCATATTTGTATATTGGCACGCTTTAGATGTGCAGCTTTTGAGTTGGCGAGGTCAGTCTCACCCATATTTCATGATTCACTCAAGGTGGTTTGATCATCCTTGAGCGCCAACATTCTTCACGTGATAGCTCTCTTCCCATCCAAGGCTAGTTTACATATTGTCCCCACTCTTTTTTCCATTTGTTGGGTCTTTAATCTTTGTCGCATGGTGTTCTTGCTCCTGTCGTTTGTCAAGGAGACTTTCTTTTCTTCTTGACATATTCCATTGGTTGGAAGCCTTCTGGTTCTGTCTTTGGGGCTACTGCCATAGGCCAAGCCATTATCTAGCTACATCTCTCACACAAATATAAGTCATCATCATCGAACTCAAATTTCTCCTCATTCTCATCGACTTCAGGCTCCTATGTCATTGCTTCAAAGAAGTCAAACTTAGCTTTTCCTTTTTCATCCATTCCTAAGATCTTCTCTCTCATTGAGACCTATGATGACAAGCCTCAAGCGGTCGAATGATTTCCTACAAAAGTGACCACATTTGTAAGTGTCATATCTTTATGTGTTTCAGCATTCGACTCTCTATTATTTGAGGTCCAGTTTACAGTGATTATATCGACATCTACCAACTTTGGAAAGGCCTTTTTGTCAACCTCCATAGCCTCAGTTTTTTAGGGAATCGAAGCAAATTTTTGTTAATTATCTCATGGATGACATTTCAAAATACTATGCATTTGTTTGTCGATAGGTAAAAGAATTATGCCATTTGTAACAATTCCTTCCACGCAACTCGTCCTGGTTTGGGAATTTATGTTTTACAACCAACTTGATTTGCTTAACCTCAAGCAGCAAGTCAAATATATGATTTGCCATGTTTAAATCAAAAGAATAACTCTTTATGGCAGTTGTTGACCTATTTGACTCCTAGGCTTGAGGTGTTTCTTAGCCAAAA
Source organism: Platanus orientalis (assembly GCA_025762735.1). Lineage (NCBI taxonomy): Eukaryota > Viridiplantae > Streptophyta > Magnoliopsida > Proteales > Platanaceae > Platanus > Platanus orientalis. The sequence goes on from JAOXJP010000001.1 coordinate 7,914,799, forward strand.
CATCGCATGTGAAAAACCTATTCCTTATGAACTTTGATAAGTTAACCTCTTAGTTTGGATCTTAGTAGTAGGTTCCATATGATGCATTGTGTCGTTGGTTTTCTTCCCTCAGAATGTTCTCATATTGAGTAGCTCTTTCCGTCAATTTGAACAAGTTGCAGAACGTCATTTTCTCAAACTTTTTTCTCAACTCGAAGTTGAGACCATCTTGAGCTAGTTTTACAAACTCAACCTTAGGAAAACCACTAAGGCACCTTGATATAGCCTGTTTGAACTCATGATAAATTGTTTAGCCATTTCTTTCAGCTGTTGTTTTAGTCTGGCTAAATCGGTCATCGACACTCCTAAGTCTGCTCGAATAAAATGAGATTGGAATTTGTCTTCCATTTCTTCCCAACTTTGAATCGAGTTAGGTGAAAGATTTGTATATTATGTAAAAGCTTACCCTATCAACGAGTTGGGAAACAACCTTAGTTTGTAATATCCTTGTTTTGAGAATTCTATACACTGAGTGGTGAAGTGGCTAATATGTTCCATAGCCAGCTTACTATCTTTGCTCGAGAAGGTGGAGAAGTCAGTTATCTTGTACCCTTGAGAGAACTCATAGTCCCTATCTATTTGCTCAAGATCAGGTTTTCTATAGGTAGGCCGCGTAGTCCGTCGTCCGCCTAAGACCAAGTCTATACAATTTCTCGAGGACACCAATCACCTGTTCTCGGGCATTCTAGGCATATCCTTATGGTATAGGTTTTGTACCCATACCACCATAATCGTTGGTATTTGGGAAAGGGTTACCCCAGTAGTTTGGGGGTTCTTGTCTCCTGTTGGGCTGAGGATTATATCCCGTATGCCCGTATCATGGGACATTTTTTCCATGAAAAGGGTAACCCCAACTTGAGGAGCTTGCCTTCTATTGGGCGGAGGCCCTGGCCTCGCGTGCCCATATCTATTCGTGTTATGACCACATCGATCGGGTCTATACCCTTGCTGGGTATTTTGGTCAGAATAATCTCTCCTACAATTGTGTTCATCTTGTCTGTTGTTTTGGGGGGACCATGTTTATACAGAGGTGCATCCCTTGGATCGAATATAAGGTTCTCATGAACCTCGAGCATTTCAAGTCTTATTGGTATGGTTGGCTTGATAGGGTAGCCCATGTAACATTCTCTGTGTCAATCCCCCTGTTTAAGCTGTAATTTGCTCATTGAGAGGTAGTACAGGGAGGCTTTCAGTCTTGGGTTCCATCAGGTATCTGAGAGGTTTGTCTTGCCCCCCAAGCCCATGTGAGGTTTTTAGGACATCTATTCCATCAATCACCCTTTTACTTCTAGTATTAGGGTTCTGATTGGACTATATGTTCTCTACGACGGGTTGGAGCACCTTGAGCAAGACTTCAACCAGCACGTCTGGCATCATTTGAAAACCTTTCTTAATTCTCTCAAGGAAATCATTGAGTTTTCCTTCAAGGTTCTGAGATGATTCATTCATCTCATTCTCACTCGAATTAGCAAGTTGTTTATCTTTATAGGTGACATTTTGAAATCTCTTACTATGGTTGTTAATCTATTGGTTGTCAACAAAAAATTTATCTCGTCATCAGGTTAACCCATATGGATTTCTGGTTCGAGTTATCAAAATGACAGGTTTAGTAATGCCTCTAGACCAAGGACTTGTGAAATAGAACAATAACACCTAATTTGATAAAAGATAAAATTTTCATTAATTGGAAAATAACATAATATGAATAAAAAATGTACCTTTAGACAGATTGTTGTAGTCCTTCTCCTAAAATCAATGGAGAACTTCGTTAAATCCGACTGTGAGATACAATCGATTTGCCTAACACAGGAATTTCGAAAAACTACTAACTATACTTAGGTTAATTGCTACTGCTACTCTATGATAAAGATAAATGCTTTGATGTTTGTTTGATTGTATCTCTTCTTCTGTTGTCGTCTTCCCTATTTATAAGATCCTTTCAATGACATCATCGTTGCCATGTTAGCTCACAATTGTTTTTTGGTTTAGATCATGAGTGTTTGACTTGTTGTATGGTCCAAACCGTGGGTTTCCCACTTATTGGTTGGTTCACCCATGACTTATATGTGAGATAATTGTTGTGCGCTACTACGCTCTAACCTTTTCTTCCCTGTCTGACGTGTGATACTCTATAACCCTTCATCAAATCATTACTTATTTCCATGTAACATTCCTTAACTCATGGATTTCAAATTATGGCCTAACAATTATTGTTGTTGTAATGGGCCTTAATTTAATAGGGGATAACTTGAAACTAAACCAAAGAAAACCTTAAGGGTGACTGGCAGGTCATGTATGATGTCTCTAATTGAAGGGTTACTTAGTGGCACATCACACCAAAGCCTTTTATATACAAGGAGATGTAGCAAAAGGCCATGCAGAGGGTGGATTATATTTGCTCCTCTTAACTAACACTCCTCTCCACACTCTATTAGGGGTAGGGCACATCAGCGTCACAAGTGATTTTCACTTTTTTGAGGGGTGCATATCATTTGTCGGCACTGATGGGCCCGCTCCTTGATAGGGTGTGAAAAGGAGCATTAGATAAGAGGAGCGGATACAATCCACCCTCGGCCTTGCATGTAATTGTCTCACAAACCAAATGAAGTGCTCTACTACCTAAAATGTGGTGTCATATCTGTTACACCACTTTGCAATACACCCGTCATATACCACCAATAATATTTAACCACGTACCCTATATAGAGGTGGGCCTGACATAGACTGAGTGAATGGTTCTTAACGACTCTATCTCCTAACAGAGATGGAATCACAAATGGAGGTTAATGTCTCTGTCTCTGTCTATCCTTCCCTTTAATTTGAAATTTTTTTTGAAGAACGAAATGCAGATATTTTCTTCTCTTTTCCCTTTGTATCTCATGTAGAACATCATAATCCATTCAACAAGTAAGGGTAATCGCATATCGTTCGATAGGTTCATCATTCTTAGGTAATGTTGTTGAACCTCTTACATATATGAGTTGATAATGTAGTTGGGAAAAAATGTATGAAAGTTAGGGTTTGCTTAAGTTTTTCTTTATTTTATTTTGTTTTTGTTTTTGTTTTTGTTTCTTTTTTTGTAACCGTTGAAGTACCATTGTTGAAGAGAAGGGTGTGATAGAGGAGAATTGACTCTCATCCGATCTCTACCGCATGTATCTTTTATTTTTATATCTCACATTAAACGTCATAATCCATCCAACGACTAAAGTTAATTGCATATCGTTCATTAGGATCTCAGGTAATGTTGTTGAAACTTTTATATATATGAGCAATTAATGAAAGTATTCGGGAAAAAAATGTATGAAAGTTATGGTTTAATAGAAGTGGAGGAAGTGTTTGAGTAGACGGTTTAGGGTTATCGCAAGGGCAAAAATGATGTAATCATTTCGTTTGAGTTTTCCAAAATGGGATGAATAGCAATGAAGTAATTCAAAGTTTCAGCGATTTTTGCTTGATTACGCATGTCATTTCATTGTATAGAAAATCCTTAGTTAACTTCATTTATAATTATAGTTAACTAATCAGTCTAATTTTGAATGAGTTCATTGCCAACCATCACCTCATGGCTACAAATGCCTTGAGAAACTCCACTGAAAGGATTATGTTACCGTTGGCTGCCAAAGAGACTCTTAATATTTTCAAAATTTACAGATTATTCAATATTAAAGCCTATTTGATTTGATTCCCTCGAATGCATCTTTTATGTGGACATCTAGGTGTTGCAATCTACATGTGTTAAACTGCAATGATAGAAACACATTCTAGGTTATAAGGTTTCCTTGGTTAACAGTCATTCATATATCATTTTAAGTATCTAAAATCCTAAACTATCTAAGAATTAATTAATGATTAAAAAATTAAAAGTAAAATTGTTTATGGTTAACATCAAGGTTTTTGAATGGTTGATATTCCCAAATAAAATTTCTTTTATAGTATGAGGTCTCAATCCTTGAAGCGTGGTGATTATCATGTTGAACAAAAGAGACAGAAGCGGAGTTCCCATTTGGAAGGAAATAATAGAGTTTGTAATCCTATATCAACACCTTCAACTTGTGAAGAGGTAACAGAACTGAAACTTCATCTAACTAATGTAATGTTATATACATGTAGTTTTGTGCAATTTTATCTGTTCATATTTTAATTTTCTATCTAAAGAAGATAATGGGAGGTTTAAACTATAATCAAGTAATTAGGACATGTTGTTACCCCATCAATGACTGAATGCTCTTACTAAAAATACATGAGGACAAGGTGCTCACCCAGAAGGTTTGTTGACTGCATAGAATGGCTCACTGACAAGCAAAAAGCCGATGTTCATGAGATTGAATTTGGAAGTTTGCTTAAAATGAGATGTGTCAATCTTAGAAGAAACATATGTGTGAATCTATTAAAAAGGGCTGATCATATGGGATATCAGATTAATTTTGGTTCAAAGAAGAATTTTTGGATCACCGCTAGTAACATAGAGACTATTTTGGGAGTGGCTGATATGGGGAATCCGGTGGTGACCAAGGGTAACACTGAAGATCTAACTGAATTAAGGATCATATATGGGCAAGATGCAAAATGGCAAATCCCGGTAGAGTTGTTAGAGC
>JAOXJP010000001.1:7919535-7938526 GCA_025762735.1 Platanus orientalis
TTGAAAAATCAAATTTATGAAACATATCAAATTGAGTTGGGGCCCATGGGTTTTAAAAATTAAATTTATGAAATAAAACATTTCGAATTTATATGCTTTGGGCCAAGGTCACTCAAATTAAGAAATTGGGCTCACTTATGTATGAAGATCACAATTGGTTTAGGGTCAGGCTACGGGCCCCTTATTAGATATAAACTTTGGGTCGGACCGGGCCAGGCTTCAGGATAAAAAGGCTTGGACCCGAGCCCAGTCCAGCCCTCCCATTCTTTGGGCTGGTTAAGTCTGGCTTTGGGCCAGCCTAGCCCAATTGACAGCCCTAGAGGAAGCACTGGCCTAGGTGCACCAGGCCAATATTTCCATTGTCTTAGTATAACATAATATACTTATATACTCATGGGAGTGACAATTACAATGCTGACATAGGCTAAAGAAAGTCAAAAGTGGCAATCCTCATATATTGGAAGTGCTCTCCATCTTCCTTTTTCATCTTACTCTAGTCACACAAACACCAAAATAATATGCTTATGCACAATATATGAAATAATGTAACTTCACTAGAAAACAATAGATGACAATATGTCAAAGAACTAAATCTTAAAAGATATATTGAAAATTTTGGGCCTTGGCATCCAATGTCTAGTACAGAAGTTTTTTTTTTTCGATAATAAGTCTAGTACAGAAGTTGGAATAGATGGATTTCGCTCAGAAGAGAGTTAAAAAAGGTGACATGTTTTAATTTAATAAATTATTTTTTACTAATATGTGACTGATGTACTAGACTACTATTTCTCTTTATGTAGTCAAAAGAGGGTGTGCAGAAAACTTTTACTCTTTCATGCCGCCCAAACCCACCCACCCCCCCTACCAGAAATAAAAATTAACTTTTGAGATCTCTCTAGTCTGATAATTTACTTCATATTTGCATACTTTTCATATGACAATTGAGGGGTTTTATGCAACCTTAAAGCAAAGCATCTGTCCAAAGACTCAATGTAGTCGATTTGGAACATTTAAGCCTTCGCTTCATGTACTCTTTACTCTCTCTTTATCAAAGAAGCACCACCCTCCAAAAAGGTAGTTTATGTTACAAAGAAAAGATGGTCTGTAAAATTCTGTGTGTGTGTGGTGTGCTGTGTTGTGTGTGAAGAAGCCCAAGCCAATAGATGAATAGTAGGTTTTTTAAGGGAAATAAGTGGATTTTCAAGAACTACTTGAAATCCTACCTCTCCTACAACATAGCTCTTGATTACAATAAACATTATAAGTGTATCATTGATCACAAAGAAACCATCAAATCTGAAAAACATACATATACCATCTGGGCAACTGTAACAATTAGACCTCCACAATTTAGCAAGAAAGCCAAGGACGAAAACTAAAATCACAATTCCAACAACCCAAGTAGTAAGCATCATAAAAGAAAAATTACTTACTTCGACGATGAATGGCCTCCTGCAGATCACGCACAGTAGCCTGCAAAACGCCCCGAGAGAAACATATTCATACTAACAATAAAATTCTAAATATCTCAAAATTTTCAGATCCAAAGACAAGGTCATGAAACCCAACTTACAAACAAACAGAAAACCTTTTTTTTAAGGAAATCTCAACTCCCGAAAGCACATTCAAAGGGGAAAAACCAGTACCAACCGAAGCTCATTATACTCCACAGATTCACATAAAACTCGAAAAAGAAAAAGTCCCAACGATGGAAATAAGAAAAAATTAACAACAATAATAGATAAAAAAACAGAACCCACAAATCATCGGTTGAATTAGAAGAAATGAAATAAAAAGGACAACACATACCGAACCATTGAGCTCAATACCACCCTTGATGATTTCTCTACCGCTCCGGGAAACAACGGTCACCTTCATCTTCGGTGATGAGATTAGACCAAAAGGGAAAGACCCACTTCCCCAAATGGAGAAACACGACGACCCTTTATTCTATAAACGATCCTTCGATCTCCACACCAACAGAGTCGATAAAATTTTCAGATCAGAACAGAAAAGACGGAAAGCACCAAAGTTGCTGTAAAACCCACCTCACAAAATTGTTATGCTCCACTTGTTTGGCGGAGTTTTCAGTATGGGGTTGGGTTTGATTTGGTTTTGGGCTTAAATAAGACGTTTTGGCAAGTCGAAGTTTCAGAGCCTTCTGTGTTCTCTCTCAGTAGTTAATGGTGTGTGGTTGGGGTAGGAGAGCTAACCATGTGAGATGAACCCAAAGGTCCTTAATCGAACCAGGGTCTTAAATGTTTTATCTTGTTTTGTTGGTTGCCGGTCTTAAATGCTGTTCTGTCCACCAATGGCATTAGATTTCGTCACACATGTGACATGACACATGGCGTTGGGAGTTTTAGGGCCTTCTCAACAAATAAATTGGTTATCGGATCACCTAAATTTACCTAATTAAATACAAAACAAATTGTATCTAACAAAAAATTGTCTGTGATCTTATGTGACCACGCTACAGGCTGTGGTATATATGAGATTAAAATCATAAAATAAAAAAGGAGAATGATTGTCTATTTTGAGACATACAAAATCCGTGTGCATGCATTGCACACGGACCAAGGGATGGATCATGGATACGTGAACATCAAATAGTGATAAACACCTCCCAAAAAATGCAAATCACTTTTCAGCACTGATGTGGCTATGCCTTGGTCCGTATGCACAATTTGCACATGAATTTTATACACAAAAGTTGGGCTCCCCAAAACAAGGTACTAAAGTAGGATTGTCAAATAAAACGACATAAAACAGATATAGGTGTATTTGTATTCGATTCGTTTAGTTTACATTTATATTTAAATTTGAATTGATATTCGATGAATATTCAAAAGATTTCAAAATTGAATCCATCAAATATTGGATACAATTCAAATATCCAAAAGAATATATATATAGCTATTGGAAAATGTTGAAATATCTTGGAAACAAGAAAGAAAAGTGTGAAACAAAATATACTCACTTGGAGATTGAGCTGTCATCATCACTACCGTCTCAATGTGCAGAACTCATATCCTCTTTCACTGTGAATCGACATCTCTCCATCAGTCCATCTCCTTCTCCCTCTCCCTCTTCTTTTCAGTTTCCACCAATAGCGAATAGTGAAACCCATTTTTCTTTTTATCTTTTTTGTTTTTGGTAAAAGTGAAATCCATCTCTCTTAATTCTTCAACAACGATTAGGCTTTTACCCATTTAAAGAAAATTTCCTCAATACCCTCAAATTTTGATTAGGTATAACAATGCCAAGATTTTGTATGTCTTACTGTGTTCTCTTCCTATTATAGACTGGTGCGTGATGGTATTTTAGTTTACTTTAAGATAGGGAGCAAAGGTTAAACCTATACACCCAATTTCTATGAGTACATATTTTTTCATTTGAAAACTGTTTTTACAGTTTTAATTGCATGCAACCAGCCGTTGTCTGTAGACACAATAGAACATATATTAACTAGTATTTATACAAGTTAACATATCGAACATTTTTTTTTTCAGACGAATGTATTTGCTTTTTTCAAACTGAACAGGAACCAGAATTCTGATAGTTAACAGATCTATACTAAAGTAAAAAAACACATCATGTGTCAGTCTCACAGACAGTTTTGGTGACAGCATTATTGTTCAATTAAATATCCATAAAGTTTGGTGAAATGCTGGCCATATGCCCCGACTCAATATCCTCTACAGTGAAAAACAAATATGGCGAAAGTGGTGTGATATTCAGTGCTTAACATGTGGGCAAGATGGACAGTAGATTTAAAATTTGGGGACATGCAGCCTCTTTTGGTGACGTGTCAAGTGCTGAATATTGCGGCATCTTGATTGCACTCAATTTTATCTTAGAGCAGATGTTGTTGACGCCATCAGTGGAGCACCAGCATCATCGTCAGCACTATTGAATCCATTCTTTCTGTATCATCTCCCTTTTTTCTTGTAATAAAATACCATTGTAATTCTCTTACCTTTTTTATTGTTTCCCTTCTCTCTATGTATTGTACTCTCTATATATTGTAGACGAAAGTCCGGAAAAGATTGTATACAGAAATCTGCTTTTCCTGATGTATTAGGATGGCATTAGGGGGTGGACACATCAGTACTGAAAAGTGATAAGCACCCCCCAAAAAATGAAAGTCACTTTTAGGTACTGATATTCAACCCCCTGATGTCATCCTAATACATCAGGAAAAGCAAATTTCCTTATATAATCCCAGCCCACGAAAGTCTTATAATCTGTGTGAGAGACAAATAAAGTGGAAGCACACTTCATCTATGGATGTAGGCGACCGTTGCCGAAACCATGTTAAACTCTATCTTCTTGTTTATTTATTATGGTATCAGAGCAAAGATCAATCATTGTGGAAACCCAATCCTAAATCAATCTTTTCCTCTACCTCATCAATTTTTTTTCATTCATAGGTCCATCAATGATTAAGTTTTTTTTTTTTTTTTTTACAGCACCATTGTTGTTGATTGTGCTCCATTTCTCACCAGGTTTTCCAATTTGGTTTTTTTTTTTTTTTTAAAGTTGATTTTAAGCACCCGGATTTGTTGGGCATTTGGGCTATTCGTTGGGCATCTGACCTGTTATCCCCATTATCATCAACAGAGCACACGACATCAACAAGGCTCTCTGCAGATATTTGCAAATCTGGTAATTCAAATTTGGTTCATGTTAACCTATTTTTGGGTCCATAGGTTGAGATTTGCAAATCTGATTGGAGGCATTTCCATCTTTGTTATTTGTTGCAGAGCCAAGGTACTTCCATCATAACCATCATTTTAAATCTACCAAGCGTTTTTGCTTCAGTCGTGAATATCATATTTTTGTGACTGCGAATAAGTAGACACCACCCGTGCTACTTGTCAAAACTTGGAATTTTTTTACGGTTGTTATCTACCTAAAATTGTCACATCAGCATGACAAATACTTCTTCATCCAACACAACTGGGTCCAATCCGAACTCACCATTTGACTTACACCCATCTCACAGTCTTGGCATTGCACTCGTATCTCAAAATTTTAATTGGAGATAATTATTCTACTTGGCGTTGTGCCATGAAAATGGCACTTTCCACTCAAAACAAATTGGGTTTTGTTCATAGTACTCTAAAAAAAAACCCACCAGCCCAGAATCTAGTATAACCGAATGGAAACGATACAATGACATGCTACTATCATGGTTACTATATTCCCTCTCTCCAGACAATGCCAATAGTGTTATATATGCTGAAATTGCTAAAGATGTTTGAGATGATCTTGAAAATAGATTTTCTCAAGGAAATATTGTAAAAATATTTCAGATTAAGTGCTCCATTTGTACTAATCTCCAAGAACAATCTTCTATCACGACATATTTTACAAAGCTAAAATCCTTATGAGATGAGCTTGCATCTTATAGTACCGTTCCTACTTGTACTTGTGGTCCTTCAAAAGCAATTTATGAGCAGCAACAACAAGAGCATCTTTACCAAATTTTGATGGGATTGAATGAATCCTATGCAACCCTATGTAGCCAGATTCTTGCAATGGAGCATTTACCTTCGATCGGTAAGCATATTCACTTGTCCTTCAGGAAGAGAAGTAAAGAGAACTTCATACTGTAATCCCTACTCAACTTGATGCCGCAACACTTGCAGTAGCAAAAGGAGATTCTTCTCGACAACAAAAACCAAGTACTAATGTTGAAAGCAAAGAGCGGAATCGGTTTTATTGTGAACATTATCACAAATCTGGGCATGATAAGGCTAAGTGTTATAAACTTCATGGACATCCACAAAACAAACCAATGTTGTTGCATATACATCAATTGAAGCAAATAAAGTGGGCACAAATATTGTTCCTCAATTAACGACAGAACAATATCAACAATTGGTTTCTCTCCTCAATCTCAATGTCTCTCAACCCAATGTTAACCTCATAGGTACATCTTTATGTTGCTTAGTTTCTTCTAGTTCTTATTAGGTTATTGACACTGGTGCCTCAGATCATATCATTTTTTCAACTCAATCTTTATCTAAAATCACTTATGATTCCATGAATAAGCAAGTTCGTCTACCTAATGGTATTTCTGAACCCATTACACATGTTGGAATTGCTGCTCTTTTACCTAATTTGCACCTTGAGAATGTTCTTGGTGTTCCTACTTTTACTTTCAACCTTTTGTCTATTAGTAAAATCACTAAGTCTTTGAATTGTACTGTCATTTTTTTTCCAAATTTTTGTGTCTTTCAGGACCTTGCCATGAAGAAGATGATTGGATTGGGTAAAGAACATGGTGGTCTTTATTATTACCACCCTTTTTCCAACTCTACTGCTTTAGTCACTCAACTGCGCACTTCTGCTGATCTTTGGCATTGGTATTTAGGGCATCCATCATTGTCTAGCCTTATATTTATCTAAAACTGTTGATGGTATTTTTAGTTGTTCTCATTTTACTTGTGATGTTTGTCCTCCTTCTAAACATATTAGGCCACCATTTCCCCATGAAAATAATAGGTGTAATGACCCTTTTGCTTTAATTCATGTTGATATATGGGGTGATTTTTTCGTTGTTTCAATTTCTGGTGCTTGTTATTTTTTAGCCACTGTGGATGATTTTCACGGTGCACTTGGATATACTTGATGAAAAATAAATTTGACACTCAACTACTTCTTAAGAATTTTTTTTGCCATGGTTAAAACTCAGTTCCAATGTTCCATTAAACATATCCGTAGTGACAATGAGCTTGAATTTCTCTCCATGCAATATTTTTTTAACAAACATGATATTATTCATCAAAGATCCTATATTGGTACTCCCCAGAAGAATGGTGTGGTTGAACGTAAACATCGTCATCTGTTAGAGGTAGCACGGGCTCTTCGTTTTTAGGCCCACTTGCCATTAAAATTTTGGGGAGAATGTATTCTTACTGTTGATAATCTTATTAATCGTTTACCAACACCTTTTTCTATCTGAAAAATCACCACATGAGACACTTCTTCAAACCAAGCCCTCGTATCAACATCTCTGTGTATTTGGTTTCTTATGTTATGCTCAAAACTTGTCTCCCAACAAGCATAAATTTTCTCCTTGCACTATAAAAGGGGTATTTGTTGGCTATCATTTTGGTCAACGTGAGTATTGTGTTTATGATCTTGACAAACATATTATTTTTACAAGTCGAGATATCGCTTTTTATGAGGAGGTATTTCCATTTCAGACTCTCAATTTTATACCAACATCACCCTCTGTTGCCCTTCCTATTTCGGCATCCGACACTTCATCTACACCATTAGCCCCCCATGGTCCACCTTCTGTTATACCACCCACCAATACTACATCACCTTCTTCCCTTATTATTTGTCAATCCTCTAGACAACATCGTCCTCCCACTTATCTTTGTGATTATTGTTGTTTATTGTTGTTCCCTTGCCATCCGACCACCCCTTATATCATCACTTTTTCATCCTCCTCAAGGCGTTGTTCATCCCCTTCATCATGTTATTTCTTATGCTTCCTTATCTTCTCCTCATTATGCTTTCACTATTGCTATTTCTGCTGAGATTGAGCCCAAGACTTTTGTTCAAGCTGTTAAACACCCATAATGATGTGAGACTATGAAGACTGAACTAAATGCTCTTAAAAAAAATAAGACTTGGTTTTTGACTCACCTTCCTCTTGGTAAAGAGCCTATTGATTGCAAATGGGTATATAAGATTAAGCATTGTTCTGATGGTTCCATCAAATGATACAAAGTTCACTTGGTTGCTAAAGGGTACACTCAGATCAAGGGTCCTAATTATCATGAAACTTTTACACTTGTCGCAAAGTTAGTAACTGTTCGATGTGTTATTGCTTTGGTTGCTATCAAAGATTGGCCCTTTCATCAACTAGACGTCCATAATGCATTCTTACATGGTGACCTTCATGAAGAAGTTTATATGCATCTTCCACCTGGATTTCGATAACAAGGGGAGAATTTGGTGTGTCGTCTACAAAAATCTCTTTATGAATTGAAACAGGCTTCTCGCATAATTGGGTTGATAAGTTTTCTTCAGCTCTTCGTCATGCTGGTTTTAGACAGTCTGCTTGTGATTATTCTTTATTCATCTCTACGACAGGTTCATCCATTACTGTAGTCTTTGTTTATGTGGACGACATAGTTGTCACTAGAAACAATAGTTTAACAATTCAAGCTCTCAAGAATTTTCTTAACAGTCAATTCCATATTAAAGACCTTGGCATCCTAAAATATTTCTTGGGTGTTGAAGTTGCACGATCCAAGAAGGGGATATTTTTTTCTCAAAGAAAATATGCATTACAAGTTTTAAATGATGTGGGTCTACTCGGTGCTAAGCCCGTCCAATTTCCCATAGAACAAAATATAACACTAATACCTGATGATGGAGAACTTTTGGATAATCCGGCTCAGTATAGCGCTTGGTTGGTCGTCTCATCTACTTAACCCCTATTCAACTTGATATGGTGTATTCAATACAAATTCTCATTCAATTCATACATAAGCCAAGGAAACCACATCTCGATGCAGCTTATTGAGTGCTACATTATCTCAAATCAGCTTCTGGTAAAGGGATTATTTTATCTCATCATAGTACTGTCCAAATTGAAGCCTATTGTGACTTAGATTGGGCCACTTGTCCCACTACTCAAATATTACTTATTAAATATTGTGTTTTCTTATAAAAAAAAATAGCTATATATCTTAGAAGAGCAAGAAATAATCCACAATTTCTCGTTCCTTTACAGAAATTGAATACAGATCAATGGCAATAACTACTTGTGAACTCATTTAGCTACAATACTTATTAAAGGACCTTGGTGTTCATCATTCTCAACCCATGCGTCTTTATTGTGATAACAAAATAGCACTTCATATAGCAGCAAATTCTATTTTTCATGAACGGATGAAACACATCGAATTGGATTGTCATCTCATTCGTGAGAAATTCAAATAGGATTGATTCAAACATCTTATGTTGCTTCTAAGCATCAAATAGCAGACATCTTTACAAAAGCACTCGGAAAGGAATAATTCAATTATCTTGCAAGCAAGTTGGACATTCATAATATTCACGCTCCAACTTGAGGTGGAGTGTTGACGCCATCAATGGAGCTCTTGCATCATCGCCAATGCTATTGAATCCATTATTTCTATATCATTTCCCTTCCTTTCTTGTAATAAAATCCCATTGTAATTCCCTTTCTTTTTTTTATTTTTTTCCTTCTCCCTATATATTGTAGACAAAGGTCCTGTAATCTGTGTGAGAGACAAATAAAGTGGAAGCACACTTCATCCGTGGATGTAGGAGACCATTGATGAACCACGTTAAACTCTATCTTCTTGTTTATTAATTAGATGTTCTATCCAAGATTTGCCGTGCAAGATGGTGTTCAGTCTGTTTTGACTTCAAAGTCCCGCCCATTTTATTCTATATGATGTCCCCTAGTGTCTTGGACACCAAATCTTGGACAAGACATGTGTCCACTTTGGACTCTATGGTCTTGTATGTTTGTATAATGTTGAGAGGAATGCTAAGCCATATGGTCGCATAAGTGTTTGTTTTCTCTTGCTGATAAATTAATCTACCAGTGTAGAAAGTGAAAATCATCCCTGAAAAGTGTAAATCACTTTTTCAGTGCTGATTTGTCGGCTCCTAATGGCAGTCCTACTTTAGGTTAACTTTAAGAGTTCTACCAAATCCCACCTTGGGTTCAAGGCTCACCGACTGCCAAAAGAGTAAATAAATTTAAGCAGTTCTAAGCAGAAAACTTATGGGTCACATACCGTCTTGGTTCCTTATATACCTTAGGGGGACTTTAGTCACCAAATGACAAATCCAAAGTAGGGCTCATCTTAGGGAGTCCACACCATCTCCAATTGGATTGGAGAGATATCATGCTAGTATCACTTGATGTGTGCATGATATGTACCACAAAAGGAATCTTGGTATATATACCATAAAAAAGTATTCAAATCTAAAAAGAGTAGGTACTTAAAAAGAGGCATCAAATTCGACAACAAAAAATGGTGTGTCAGCCTATGGTGGGGGGTCTGATATCAAGTGCGACACCCCCCTATGGGACACTCAAGAGCGGGAATCAAAAACCTCCAAAAAGTGAATTGATTCCGCCCCCCGAGTGTCCCATCAGGGGGCGTGGCGCATACGATTTCATCCCCAAAGGGATGGGGGGGCAGAAAAATAAAAATAAAAATAAAAAATCCTTTCCAATAGGTTAAAAAGGGTGTTGTAAGAACTTCAGAGTAAATAGGTACTCATATGTATTCATTAACTTACCCTTACTAAAACATAGTGGCAAACATTGGATTGGTACTAGTGTGATATCTCTCCATTTTGAATATGATTAGAGCTTAAGGGGGGTTTGAACCAACTAACGATTTGATTGGAGAGACTTCATGCCAATACCACATTTTAATCACAAATTTTGTGATTCAAAGGCCTTTTGTGATTCAAAGGCCTGCTTTAAGATATACATTGTTTTGCGTTTGTTGTTCTGTGATTTAGAGACCTACAAGGCCGGACCAAATCCATGCAGCGTTGTATGGTTAGAATTCTTTTGTTGTTAGAGCATGCAAATAAAAAAGTGAAGCAGGGGAATGAAATTTTTGTTATTCTTTTTATTCTTATCTAACTGATTTTTTATTTTTATTTTTAAAATTTGATTATAGTACATTTCTTGGTAGTCATCTCAGTCAATTTGTAGATTGAGGTTAACAAGAGGTAGAAGCCAATGCCTCCAAGCTTGGGTAACTAAGGTGTTGACTGTGATTCGAATTCTACCTTGTGTTTCAGATGCTACTGATGTCTTAGAGAAATATAGGTGGTCAAACTACGTGACCAACTTGATCCGTTTTTGTAACCCAACCCGCAACATGATTCAATTCCATTTTGTGTAACCGCATATATAAGATGCGTTAGGGTTGTTTGAGAAGGATCTCGAGTTTGACAGAGAGAGAAAGGGGCGAAAGGGTGTACTTGGGGCATAGGGTTTGAGAGCTTGATTTTCTTGTAATCTCCTTTGGTTGATAGTAAAGTTTCTTGCAGTATTCGCCCATGAATATAGGTTATGAGCTGAACCACATATGTCTTGGTGTTCTTGGTTTACTTTCGTATTTTTCTGTTGATTATGGGTTTAGTTGCAACATGAGACATTTTCCTTCCATGTAGGGGTGACAATAAGCCGAGCTAGCTCAAAGCTCAACTCGTCAAGAACTGAGCTTGACCCTAATTTTTAGCTCACAGAGCTAAACCTGAGCCTAGATTTGGGCTCGTTTGCTAAATGAGCCTGAGTCAAGCTTCACTAAGCTCAGTTTGGTTATATATATATATATGGAAGAAAAAATTATATATTATATATTTATAAAATAGTAATATTCAAAAAGACAAATTGGGTTTACTGGGCCATTAGGCTGTTGGATTTCCTGGCAAGCCAAGCTGAGCCCATTTTTACAAGCCTGAACAGAGCCTTAGTTCAACAACTCAACTTTGCCTTCATGTGATGAGCCCGAGCTGAGCTGGGGCTCTGGGCAAAGCTTAGCTTGTTGCCACCCCGACTCCCAAGAGGACGACGAGGGGCTGAATCCCCTTGTGTGCAGTGCAAGTCGTCACCTGCCTCTCGTGTTATGGTACAAGTCGTGCCAAGTACGACAGTCAAATAGGCCCAAATGATTACACCAATAAAAAGAGAAATAAAATTTTATCAATCTAACAGACATGCCGCCTAATGAACTCCCTCAAGTGGGATTTCAAATGTTTGAAAGACAATCTTAAATATTTGATTGGAACAAGAGTTATGATAGCTTAATTCCATTCGAAACATCCCTTCAACCCCAATTTTTATTGCATAGATGCATGGAGGGGAGACCAATGGGTAACCTACATGGGTAATGAAATTCCTAGACGGTTCCGTTTGCCTTCTACAAGTTGAGAAGAAATCATCTACAGCTCTAAATTACTTTATAGTCCAAACGGGCACAGCCATTTACTTGTTTGGCTGTGGTGGCTGCGATTTGACACCCTTAAGATTTGAATTTCAAATTTGAGTCAAATTACAACCACTTTTGTGTATATGATATGACTGTTTGGACTGTAGAGAGATTTAGAGCTGTAGATGATTTCCTCTCCCACCTGCTGGAAGCAAAAGGTGTGATCAAACCGTCTCCAACCAGAATGTGTTTGAGTGGTTTTTATTATCTTCTCCTCCCATATTAATCAAGATTTCATGTATCCCACCCTAATGAACCACCACATGCTTTGTTATCTTTCTTCATGCTTAGAGAGATTTCATGCTTAGTTAATTGAGATTCAAAAGCCAAAAGAGAAGATAAATGAATGCATTTGGGAGAATATAGGGGTAATGCCACAGCCCATAGGTAATAAGATGAAAAATAGACTGAAATTATTGGGTAATGTGAGGACAAAGATTCATTACTGCACCGGCGAAGAATGAGATGGTGCAAGTTCAAAACTTTAGAATTACATGTTGGAAGGCCAAAATTAACTTGGATTGAATTAGTTAAGATGATAGATGTGAGTGCTTGCGACATGACCCTTAATAGAGAGGACTGATCCAATATAAGTTTTATTTTATTTTTATTTTTGGTGAAGGAGACCCCATATAGTTTTGATAAGTCTTTTATAGAGCTAAGCTGTTGAGAAATTGATGTCACGGAAAAGACTAAAAACTAAAATTTGTTTGATCATGAATGTGGTCCTCCCATCCCCATCATATCGAAAGCTCATTGATGCAACCTTTGCAATATCATATACAGCCAAATCATGTGTTTTGTGAATTGATTTGTGTTTAATTCGTTGTTTACAGTGTAATTTTTATGATGCAGCATTACCCTGTCTTATCGTACATAACTATAATTAGCAACGAGGTAGCATGCACCGATAAACCCCTAATCAAATCACGAAAAAGACTAAAAACTAGCCCATT
Source organism: Platanus orientalis (assembly GCA_025762735.1). NCBI lineage: Eukaryota > Viridiplantae > Streptophyta > Magnoliopsida > Proteales > Platanaceae > Platanus > Platanus orientalis. The sequence continues at coordinate 7,932,515 of JAOXJP010000001.1, forward strand.
TGATCATCAATGCGATCCTTGAATCCCATCCTTGTCACATTATTCATTCCCGGGAACTATAGGGCAATCAATTTTTTGCAAAAAAAAAAAGTGTGAAAATATTATTTTTTGTAAATAAAAATATATATTTAAATTTTAAATGGAGCTACTTGTTCACCTTCTCTCTTGACCAGACAATGTATATCCAACAATTTATTGTAGCCTGTTTGATTGAACCACAAATGAAATATTACGGGAGGAGACTTGATCTAATTATTTAAGAGGTTTCCCACCTAACTTTCTTTTTTTGTTTTACTTTCCTACCTAAGAAAACTCTACTTCATATAGATATATACAAGAAATCACAGGGAAAGAATAGTAATTTTTCTTTCTTTTCCTTTGCAAGGTGGTTTTACTTGTCTCTCATTTTCCCAAGATTTAACTTGTATAAGATAAGGCCTTATGAATTGTTCTAGGTTCATACACAAATTATACATTTTATAAAACCAATTTAGAACCACTTCAAGTCAAAAGTCAATTTGATAAGCTATTATAACTAAGGGTGTCAACGAGACAAGCTAAGTCCACCTTTGTCCAGCTCAGCTTAGGCTCATCACACAAGGCTTAGGATCAACTAGGCTCATTGCTTCTGGTTCAAATTTTGAAGGCCAATAATTGCCCTTGAGCCAAACTTTTTTCTAATAACCAAAGATAGCTGGTTCAAACAATGCCCAATAACCCATAAGTAGAAAATGGTGGCTCCTTCTAATAACCAAAAGTGATCACGTATTCTTACCTTATGAGACAAATCGAAAAAGATAGCAAGAAATGTTACTTTCCAAGGAAAAAAAGGCTAGAATCCATTAGAAAACAGAGATTTTGATGGGAAACAAACAAACAGACGGGGTCTAAAGAATTCCAACACTTCCCAAACTATTATTATTCCAATAAGTCTTCATCGCTGATAATCTAACAAAAAAAAAAAAAGAGGCTTTCAGCGTACTCTGTTTATGTTGATCCAACATTAAAATAAATAAATAGAATGAATGAAATTATGTTCTTAAGGCTTCAAATGGGGACTGAATTGATTACCTTTGGAGAGACTCAGAGCTGCCAATGGAGGGCAGTTTGAAGGACACCTTAAACAAAAGCAGCAAGTGGAGTGTCGAATACCGGTTTGTTTTTACGGGAGAAATGAATGGAATGGATAAAGTAAAAACAAATTCAATTTAGAAATCTATAAGCAGCATCTGGAGAGGTTATTTTACCGAAAAAAAAAGCATTTGGAGAGGTTATGGTACTAATCAAGGAACCAAAAAGTCACGTGGCATTTCTTTGGTATGGTATTTTAACAACTTAATGAAATATCAATTTCAACAGATCAAGATCCAGATTATAGTTTCATCCTTTCAATGGTTAGTACATTTTTAGCCTGTTTGGTAGCCACCCGTAATGTAATCATTTCATTTGAATTTCTCAATGCATTTGTAGATACGAGGTTATGGTTTGTAATGAACTCATTCAAATTTATAACGATTTGTTTACTACAATTAAAAATTAAAAATGAAGTCATCTTAGGTTTTTTCTATAAAATGAAATGACTAATGTTATCAAGCACACATCAGTGTAAATCTAAATGAGTCCGTTACAAACCATCCTGTTGTGGCTACAAAAGCCTTGAAAACTCAAATGAAATGATTACATTATAGGTGGCTGCCAAACGCAGCCTAAATTTTTTTCCCACATTATATTTTTATAATCCAACAAAGAAAATAAAGTCCAAAGGCTGATATCCTCTACGCCACCCCCCTTGTGAGCCACTCAATGGCCACACAAGGGGGGAATCAATTCACTTTTTGAAGGTGATGTGACATCTCAAAATCTGAGTTGATCCCCCCTTGTGTGGACATTGAGTGGCTCACAAGGGGGGTTGCGTAGAGGATTTCAGGCCTCTTTAATAACAACAGTACCTACCCATCTCCTAATCAGCCGAGTGGTTTCAATTTCCAATTTTTAATTTCCCTGTTTCTCCTGTCTCTCTTCTTTTACTTTATTTCTCTTTATTTTTCCCTCTTTGGTGATTTCTAGAACTTGGAAATTCCAGTCAAAGTTCTGATGAAAAAAGTAAATAAAGTTTACATTCACATAGATAGACACTGGGATACTGAATTCAAACCTATTCCTGATTTTCCCTCTTATCAATTTCTTTATATGGACTTTCTTTTCTAAAGGTGTTGTCCCTACTGACGCTTTGTAAGTATCCATCAATGTACTCCTTACTGTAGAAGTCCCGTTGGGCGTCTGAGGAATCAACAGCTACATTTCCTGACCTTTCTTCTCTTTTTGTTAACTGTCTCTCCACATGCAATTGTCGTGAGATCCGCGTCCCATGCATTAAATTTATTTCATATTGCCTTTTCCTTTTTATCCAGTTATATACATTACTTTGTGTATCTCTCTATAAATGTAATATTTCGTTGTAAAATCTGTTTGTGATTTTTGGGTAATGCTTTATTCCCTGATAGCTCTATTATAAAGTTGTGTTTGTTTCTATACTTTTTTAGGTAATCAAGTTTTGTTTTGGATTTCTTCTTTGGTGTGTTGCAGTCTGCACCTACTTTATAAAAAGCTCCTACTTGACCGTACATAAAAATGGATGTTTATCTATCTAACATAAGAGGCCAGAAAACATACAGGTTGCTTTTACACATGGTGATAAACAAGACCCTAACTGTTTCTGGGTTTCTTCTAGGGAGGGAAAAGGAACCGACTCCTCTCCCCCCATTTATTCCCCCTTTTTAACTCTTTACAGGGTAGTAGGGGATCAGGGATCCTGATCAGAATCCTTCCAAGATACTTGGATTAAACTTCTTTCGGGCCCTTTAACCTTATGAAATTAATCTGATTAGTGACATGTAGTTGAATGTTAGAAATTTATAAAAATGGAACGCGTTGTGGCCGAGTGAATTTAATTCTAATGTCGGTTTCCCCTGACAGCTTTATCCATGCATTGTGGCCGAGCGAGAGAGTTTATCTCCTCTTTTCTCTTTCTACAATTCTACCCCACATTGTCTTAAACCGGCGAGTGTGACCTTTTATATTCGATAAAACCACCATCTTTGTACCCTAGTTCCTTTAAAGGATGAAATACCTTCCCCCATTTTTTTTTCCAGAAAGGATTTTCGTAAACTAATTCCTACAAACTTTTGTGGACAAGGCAATTCCACTGACACACACCATGAAATTAATTGCCCAGCTTGTTATTGGTTATTCCTAAGAGATTCAAGTAAAACAAAGAGACAATTTCTGTATTACAATGAGGAATTTGAATATACTTACTCTGTGATACAGTGGTAATTTATATCAGGGTGCTTGAGTTATGGTTAAAGGAATCTTAATGATGATAATGACAAGAATAATGCTTTGTTGAACAGGAGCATACGCAACAGCACAGAAAGGAGGAACTTGGGCTTCCTCTCCTGTGGCACAGGCAATCCAATTGATGACTGCTGGCGCTGCGACTCCCAATGGCACCTCCACCGCAAGCGTCTGGCTGACTGTGGTATTGGGTTTGGACGCAATGCCATCGGTGGTCGTGATGGCCGCTACTACGTAGTCACTTACACTAGTGATCATGACCCTGTCAACCCCCGACCTGGCACGCTGCGCCATGCTGTGATCCAAGACAAGCCCCTCTGGATTATCTTTAAGCGGGACATGGTTATCACTCTTAAGCAGGAGCTTATCATGAATAGCTTCAAGACCATTGATGGCCGTGGTGTCAACGTCCACATTGCCAATGGGGCGTGCATCACCATCCAGTCTGTCACCAATGTCATCATCCATGGCCTCCATATTCATGACTGTAAGCCCACCGGCAATGCCATGGTCCGAAGCTCCCCATCTCACTATGGGTGGAGGACAATGGCCGATGGGGATGCCATATCCATTTTTGGATCCAGTCACATCTGGGTTGATCACAATTCCCTCTCCAGCTGCGCCGATGGCCTTGTTGATGCTGTCATGGGCTCAACTGCCATCACCATTTCCAACAACCACATGGCTCACCACAATGAGGTTAATCCATACGTTTTGCTTTTACAATTTTCTTTCACACTATTGTACTGTTAAAAAATTTGGATACTAATGTTAGCTATAATGCAAAACAGGTAATGCTTTTGGGTCATAGCGACTCCTACGTAAGAGACAAGCAGATGCAGGTGACCATTGCTTACAACCATTTTGGAGCAGGTCTCATTCAGAGGATGCCAAGGTAAGATATGAAATGAATACTCAATTGGATTTTGATAGTATAAAAGTGGGTTTTTTTTTTTTTTTTTTCTTTTCTCAATTGTGTGTAATATGTTAAAAATTAAACCAATAAAAAAATTGCAGGTGTAGGCATGGGTATTTCCATGTGGTGAACAATGACTATACTCACTGGGAAATGTATGCTATTGGAGGAAGTGCAAACCCAACCATCAATAGCCAGGGGAACAGATATCTTGCCCCTGCCAACCCTTTTGCCAAGGAGGTATGGAATAATTAATGACATTTGACTGTGTTACATTCTGTTTCTCTGTTTTATCTGTTATCTTGTATGTCTCAGTGGATTAAAATCTAACTACAATTCAATGTGGATTTTTGTATTAATGATGTTGGATGGACTTGGGCAGGTGACAAAGAGGGTGGATACAGCTTCAAGCCAATGGAAGGGTTGGAATTGGAGGTCAGAGGGGGACCTGCTGCTGAATGGAGCCTACTTCACCCCATCTGGAGCTGGGGCCTCAGCTAGCTATTCAAGGGCCTCCAGTCTTGGCGCCAAGTCCTCTTCCATGGTTGCCTCCATAACTTCTGGTGCTGGTGCTCTCAAGTGCCGGAGGCGCTCCCAGTGTAGCTAATCTCAATTCATGAAAAGAAAAGAAAACAAGTCATTTTCTCTTTTATTATTATAGCACTACCCAGTACCCAGCAATTCTGTCTTTCCATTCCCTGTCTGTTCCTACTTTGACGAGTGTACATTTTTTACACTTGTCATCATGTTGTTACCCCTAGTTCCATTATTTCTCATTATTCCACATGTTTGTGTGTCTCAAATTGCTCAACCTCGGCCTGCTTCAACTGAAAAAAACAGTTCCATTCTTGGAGCAGGTGCGGAAGCGTTGTTCATTTCCTCTTGTTGTTTGTTTGACTACGTTTTTCTCTTCAATCACCTCCTTTCCTTTTTTCTTTTTCAATTGGTAAGTGTTCAATCTCCTCCTTTCAATCCACCCACTTGCGTGACCCTTCATGTCCTAGTTTCGGTATCTCTCTCATCTATATAATATTGTTTCTCCTGGTTTGTTGGGGACCCAATGATTTTGTGATTCTTTTTTTCTTTTTTTTCTTTCTTCTTTTATAGTCACACGTCCATAGTATGAATGTGGATTTGAGTATTGGACTTATTACTACAGATGAAGCACAGCAGCTCTTTTTACCAATGAAAAATAGTCTTTTGCATTTTTAATTTCCTTGTGCAACTCTTCTTCTCTTGTTACTTTTCCCTTGTTTATCTTGTGTTATATATATATATATATATATATATGAAATGCACCAAGGATAAAACCAGTGATGGATGGGAATTCACGGGGAAGTGATGACAACGAATAATACCAACATTGCTGCTGGTGCTGGCGCTTGCATGTGAGGTGGGGACGGCACAAGGCATCATTGCATGTGAAGCATTTGCACACCTACAAGACATTCGTGAATCCCCTTCATTATGTTTTGCTTGGCCAGCTCCGCACCCTCCCCCAACATTTAAAAAGTGGGATAGTAGTAGTATCATCTACTTTAAGCTGTGAGGTTCTGATAATGATAGCTAGAGAGGGAAAGTCATAATCCACTTTAAATCCTCACCTAGCTCACTTGGACCCCTAGAAGGTAGTTTCTTGCCACGGGGATGAAATCGTATGTGCCACGCCCCCTGATGGGACACTCGGGGGGTGGAATCAATTCACTCTTTGGAGGTTTTTGATTCCCCCTCCTGAGTGT
>JAOXJP010000001.1:7953148-7971144 GCA_025762735.1 Platanus orientalis
CGCCCCCTGTCAGGGGTTGGGCACATCAGCACTTAAAAGTTATATGTGACCCCCCCCCCCCAAAAAAAAAAAAAGAAAAAAAAGAAAAAAAAAAGAAGTGTAAATCTCTTTTCGGCACTGATGTGTCCGCCCCCTGTCAGGGGGCAGGGGTTAGCGGTTTTTAGGAGAGCGGACACAAACCTCCCTCTCTTTCAAAGGCCTAGCAGACCCTCAGGATTTGGTGTGCCCCCCTAAAGTACCCCTAACAGGGCCCCTCTCGCATGCAGGGGCACACATCACGTTAAGAAGTGATTTACACCACTCCCCAAAAAGTGTAAATCATTTTTCAACCTGGCGCACCAAATGCTTGCCGGGCAGACAGATGCAAGCGTCGGTTTCTCTGGAAGTGGTGCTGTTGGGATTGGGAAGGTGATAACAAAATGACAAAAATGCCATTATATTAAGTAAAAATATAAAAATCTAAACGCTTTTTTGGTCCAAAAAAGTTAGAAGATAAACCAAAGACCATTATTTTGAGAGGAAAAGAGTACACTTTAACCAGTTAAACATGAATCTCGAAAATTCTTTGTTTTGACCTTATAAACAAGAAAGGTATCTGCATCAATCTGACTTCCACTCAAAGGATATGTCAATCCATGCTGGATTTGAGTACGTTCCAGTATATCCAATGGACCTGTTTTACAGAACATAGTTTCTGTTTTGTAGAGCATATTTTAATTTCCCAGATCGTTGAAGCTCTATTTCGTGCCTTAGTTTGACCATTTTGACAGGAAGATGGATGTAAAACTTACCATCCTTGGAACTTCTCTAAACGCATACTTCTTAAATAACCCAACTACTCAAGCTAGGGGTTTGTATGGGTTGGGGCAGCCTGAGGGGCACCATTTTGTTGGTTTGGAAGTTGGAATCACATGGTGGGCTCAGCCTGTGCCTAAATTCAAGCTACCATATCTCAAGTAAAAGTGGATTTCCTACAGTCAAAAGTGTGTGGCGACCTGCTTGCGCCAGGCACTGGGCAACATGTAGCAAAAAAAAACCCAGCACTGGGTGCAGGATGTGGTTCAGTTTTTTCTGTCACGTGTTGTCCAGCACCTGGTGCAAGAGGGTCACTGCATGCCTTTTCGCAGTACAAAATCCGCTTGGTATCTAAGTTAACCAAACCTCAGCCTGAGCTTAACTTGAACGTAACTCTGGGACTAACGGGGAACTTAATGGCACTGTTCTAATACCACTGGGCCAATATTGGGTCCAAGTTGTTTTGGTCCACATTTGATTGGGTGCAAGCTTGGGCTTGGACCAAGGACCAAGGTCTGGCTCTAGCATCACTGAACTGAACTTGTACAAAGTCCAATAGATTTTATTTATTTATTTTTGATGAGTAAAAAGTCCATCAATCAATAAACGGGGTATTTAGTTAGGCCGTGTTTGGTTGCCATCTTTAGTGAGATCATTTCATTTTAAATTCCTATGGCATTTGAAGCAAACAACAACAACAACAACAACAAACAGCCTTATCCCAACTATTTGGGGTAGTTGTAGAAGCAATAACAAAAAAAAAAAAAAAAAAAACGAAGAATAGAGAAAGAAAAGATACCAACTAAAATCACATTAGTTTCTGTCTAGGAATCACACCTAGGGTTCAAGACAGTAAAACTTCCAAGAGCTTTTTCGCAATTTGCTTCATTCAATTTTAATTCAATCAATTATATTATTCTAAGTTACAAAGCATATATATATATATATATAAGTTTTATATCCAAGACTATCTCAATCTAACAAGCCTTTCTAAAAAAATAACTCTCTTAAAACTCAATTCTCGTTACAAACTGATACCATGCCAGTATTTTGGCCATTACTATGCAAATCACATTGGATTCACAAGTATTTTGGATTCATTGAAAAAGGGTACTTGAATAAACTTTAAAAAATGACACCAAATTTAAGCAAAATGTTTATGTTTTGCTCTCCCAAAATAGGGCCTAAAGAAAAATGATAAAAATAAATCTTTTGCATTCCTGAAATAAAAATAAAATCTATTCTACCTGGAAATAAATAAAAACCTCCACATAGACTGACAATAAACTAACCTAGATTAACCTAAAATCAACAAAATTGAAAATTATTGGCATACAAAATAATTAAACACAAAACACTCCAGCATAAGCCCATCAAATGAGTATGGGCTGTTTCTCGTTCCACATCACATACCCCCTATGAAAGGAAGCACCTTTAACCACTTGACCAAGACGGTGTTGGCAGAACGTAGATTTCATAAAAATAACATTTATCATCATTCCTTCCTTTCAGATATACACATATATCTCCTGTAAATAACTCGGAATATAACAGAACTCTATTATATAAGACAAACAATATAATGGAGTGTTAAAACCGTAAAACACTTTTGCAATATATAAAAGAATATATCAAATATGTTATGTCAAACTCATATTACTTGGTCACATTTGCACACAGTCAGTATAGACTTGTATACATGTATTGTGATAATGTGCAAACATGTCCTGTAATACTTGTACAGTACAATTCTATTTCCTCTTTTATTTTCTCAAATTAAAAGACAACTGCCATCATTTAGGATGAATAGAGATCACTGCTTTGACAAGCTATCAAGACCAAAGGAAGTTTCTTATTTGAGTATCTAACTAAATAAAAAGCAACTCTGCCAATGTTTTTTGCATTCAGTCCCAAACCAGATAAAGGAGGGTTGTGTCAGGTTATCAGCCTGAATAAAACCTTTAGCCAAAACCCATTTGGGTATGAAACCTGAAAATTTTTCATTTCGAGCATATAAAGTTCTCTCAGTTATATATAACTATATAAGCAACGTGTGATATGCACGAATGGGTGATCCAGAATGTGTTGCTAAATGAATTTGACTCTCAAATGTGTAGGATTCGGCTCCCACATGTGTGTCCATGCAATACCACTCCAAAACAGAAGTTTGAAATGCAACTTAAAAGTTCCTGCTAACAATTGATGTGGTCCACAATTGCCAACGCAACACAAAAGTCTAGATGCAGCGAAGACACCCAATTCGACAATCTTAGGCTTTGTTCTCTTCAACCATTTGAATATTATTGACTACTCAAAATTAAGTGATACATTGGAGGGATACACCTTTCATCCTATTGGCCTAATTTTTGAAGTGTGAGACATCCTAAGTTAGGACCTTGAGCACAAAGTGAATTGGTATGCTGTTTATAGACAGCATTAGGGCCTATAGGAGGGGACATCATACAATAAGCTTCAAAAGTACTTAACTGCTCTAGGAAATTGATATCAAAAAAATATATATGAATATAGGAAATGGATATAAAAAATATAAGAAAACCTTGAGCACAAAGTGATCTTTAAACAGGTACAAAAGCTGCCATTTACTCAATCAAAACATGCATTATGACAAAGGGAGGAGAGGGGGATAATTCATAAAGAGACTTCTCTAATATCAGCAATATAAACTTTTTCCTAAAAATTCTAATATAAAGATTTGCAGACAGACTGAGGAATGGCTGTATGGGAGTACAAACATCATTTGTTATCCATTTCTTTCCCAACTTATTGTATTGGGTAGGGTTTGTGGAGGCAGGTAAGCGGGTTAGTGGTTCGTTGTTCACTGTTTAAAACACTTCTTCCAGTTGCATCATTTATACCCAAAACCGGAGGCTCTGTAGATAAGTATATGAAAGAAAACTAAATGTAAGTCGGTTTTCTACAGAAAAGGAAAACTGTACCTGAGCAGGAGGCAAGGATGACACCCAGTCTGATGCATGTGTTGGAAGAAGACCCAATGTGTTAAGCTGTCAATATTATATAAACACTGAGATGAATAAACACGTTCAAAATGCAAGGAAAAAAAAAAGGTGTTGTATTAAAAGGATACAAATAAGTGCCTCTCACCTTCCAGACACCCAATGCCATACCCGCCAAGTTCAGGGCAATAAAGAGTAACTTAGGCCCAAGAATATCTACTTTTGAGTCCTTGTACGGCTCAAAAACTGCAAAATAAGTTCGACATTGAGCATTATAGAATTGGAAGGTCAGATAAAGATGACTATGCTGATATCTGATATCTATGGATTTTTTTTTTTTTTTTGGGAGAGAAAATGACCATTAATAAGAAGGCAAGCAACAAAGACAACAGAAAGCAAGAAACAACAACACAGTCACCAGGGAGGTGAACCAACAACTAAAAGGAGAAAGAAAACTTAAAACCAACAACAGAAGACAGCACCCCAACACCCAAGAAGCCCTACAAAATCCCCCACCAAAACCCGTCCCAAACACAGTCCTCGAACTCTGGCAAAATAGAGACCCAGTCAAAGAGAAGCTGTAAATGCGGAGGCAGACCTTACCCACATTCACAAAACAACCGTCATAAGTCCGGTTGTTCCTCTCCTTCCAAATGCCCCAACAAATAACCCCCGGCAGAAAACGCTAAATACTAAACCGAATACCTTCCAAGCCCCGGAACCACCAACAAGAAATGAGATCAAAGAACCGAAACGGAAAGACCCAAGAGGCATTGAAAGGGGAGAGGAAGAAATACCACACCTTTCTAGCAAGCACAAATGATTAAAATATGGTCCACCAAGTCCTCCTCCCACATACACAAAATGCACCTATTAGTCAAGTTCCACTCTTTGCTTTTCAAATGATTAAGCATGAGAATCTTATCCAGAAAGGCATTCCAAATAAAGAAAGAGACTTTAGAGGGGACACATGGAATCCAAATACTTTTAACAGGAACAGAAACCAAAGGCCATGCCTCCAAACTCCTATAGAATGAGTGAGCGGAGAAGAAACCCATTTTCTCCTTAACCCACACCCACCCATCCCTCAGACCCTCCCTCGGCTTGCAATCCCCCAACAGACCCAATAACCTAGTAATCTTGCCCATTTCCCAATTGTTCAAGTTCCTATGCAACTTAGGCACCCAACCACCCGCAACATTATGATTGTAATTTTCCTCAATGGACCAGCAGAAGAGAAAGAATAAAACAGCATACGATATCATTTTCTTACTCTTCAATATTTCTTATTTCTAATTTTTCTTTTATTTTGTGCAAGTAGGATAGTGGGTGGTTGCGTCAGTGGGAGGCTATCAGCACTAACACGGTGGAATTTACAGTCCATAAATATGTCACTGCTTGCATCTGCATCCTCCTCTCAAATTTAAGGGCGCAGTTAGGTAAAGGAGGAAAACAAGCACAATCTACTTCTGGAATATAATGCCAGCAAGGACACTCACATTTTCCAAAAATTGGACACATCATTCCCTATGTAATATTGACACATCAAGCACATGCAAACACTTTTATTCAGACAGATCTAGATTGATCATACATCTCTGGTTTTCGATTATTATTATATAACATATATATAATTTTTCATCCATATTGCAGGTTACATGAATATAATTAATTCAAAATAAAAATATACTGTAGAGACAGGGCAACATTTTCAGATTTGTTGCAGTCACTGGACATCTATTTGTCTTCGATACCTGAGATACACATATAGAACTAAATTACATAGAAAATATAAAATAAGACCACCAAATCAGCCACTATTTTAGTCTCACATCAAATATGAGTGATTCACAGCTCTCAATTCGGATGTAAAAGGCATTCTCCTAAACATGTACCAGCACCTCCAGTGTTACTTCTACTGACAAAAGTAAAAAATAAAATTACCAAATAGTCTTCCTAAAGTTTATGATCTGGCATACATAGATCTAGATATGTCCATATTCTAGACTAAAGTTCAAAGACACCTGTAAGTCCAGGGTGAATTACATATTCTTTATTCTTTTCTGCGAAAACAGAGGGGAGGGAAACAAAAAACCAACGACAAAAACCATTGATGCTATATTATTTCCTTGAAAACAGTTCCCTGGACCTTCTACAAGAAGAATTGCAGCAGGAGAAATTAAATTTCAACTCCACGTCAAGCTTGGACTATTTAATTCAGACCAACAATTGTTATAATGGCATTATGGAACCCATAAAAGCCAGCTTAACTTCAAAAATATAAAAAATAGATAAATATAAAAGTAGAACACTTAAATGTGGATTTATATTATTAGGTTAATTCTTTCTTATATGAACTCCACGAGAGTATAAAACAGGTCATATTGTGTAAAAGCTATAGTGCCCATATGCCTCAATCCCAGTGACAAGGATACATCATGAGTCAACACCAACAATGTTGTTTTCTATACATAGCCTACAAAGAAGATGCCATGTCAGACAACACTGTTTCTGTGTCGGACACCAACACCTGTATCAGAGTCCTTGTTTCAGGCCTAAATGTTGCCAGTGTCAAGGTGAGGGGATGACTCATATGAGCCTGTCTTGCTATCATGTTATTTAATATATATTTGAGGAACTCATGTTATAATGAGGAGTGCTTCAATATAACAGGAAGAACCATGCGAGGGGATATAACTCAATAACTAGTTCTAATCAAGGTTTGATACAATTCAGTAAAGCCTTTATCAGTCATCACAACTATTTGGGGCCAGCTTCGTGTGGGCTTGATATTTAAGCCTTTTAAATAACCATAGATGAACAATCGTGTCAGGATAAAAAGAATGCCAAGCATTGCACCTATTAGGGTGTGGAATCTAAGTATGCTATTTGAGTACACAATATCCTGAAGACAAATAATCATATTAAAGCGGAAGCTTTGCCTAATGTTGCAAAAATTAATTTAGAGGCTATATATAGTTTGGGTCCAGCCCTGCTATACTTCAAGGAAACATCCATTCAGCAATGGAAATGCTCCAGATATCCAGGAGCTGGCAGCAAGCTTGGGTTGTAATTTAGGGAGCCTGCCTACATTCTATCCTGAGCTTTTGCTGGGAGACTCCCTTAGAAAAAAGTAATTGTAGAACTCAATGATTGAAAGAGTTCAAAAAAGATTAACAGGCAAGAAGGGATTATAGATTTTGAAAGGGGGTAAGATACGCTAACTCTTATCAAAGCAATTCTCATAAGTCTCCAGATTAACTTCCTCTCCATGATATTTATTCCCTCATCCATTTCCAAAGCAATGGAGAATATAGCAAGAGACCTTCTTTGGCAGGGTTGGAAGACTTCGGGTACCATTTGCTGGCTTGGGAGAATGTGTGTAAATCTAAAAAAAGAAAGAGTTGGTTGGCATCCGAAATAAAAAGTTAATCAACAAAGCTCTTCTATCTAAATGGATATGGAGGTTTGGTAATGAAGAAGAAAGTTTGTGGGGGAAAGTTAGAGCAGCAAAATATGGGATGATGTCCAAATGGGAATGTAAGAAGACTATAAGCTCTCAGAGAACCAGTTGCTGAAGAAGTACAATGGTGATTGGATGAGTTTAAAAGAGGTACCCATATAGAAGTAGGTAATGGAGATTATAAATTATTTTGGGAGGATTGGTAGTACTCCAACATTCCATTACAGGAAGTATACACTCAGAATTACAGATTAGCCAGAGATTTAAATATATATAAAAAAACTAGGGTGGGAGATTACATGTACAAAATTTTGTCAAAATCTGGAATTTCAGACACATTTGAAGGACGAAATGAATAACATAAGGGAAACCTTTTTTTCCAAAATGTTGGCAAAATTTCAGCGAAAAATTTCGAAAACAAAATATCAAAATTCCCTGAAATTTCCTAACTCCCTTGGGAGATATATTCATTTCCATAACTCCCTCAGGCGAAATATTCATCGACATCGAAATTTTGAAAGTTGGCACTTTATATGCTCATAGAAAATGAAATGGTTAGCTAGGGCCCTCAATTAAAAAAATATTTCAATGACTAGGAAATTGAGTCGATGGTTATTCTTCTTGGCACATTGCAGTCCTATCATCCAAGGCTAGGAGAAATCGATAGGAGGCAATGGTTTCGCTTATTTCTGGATTATTCACAGTAAGATCATGCTTCCAATTCCTTAGTGAAAGTCCGAATCTGACCTTCCTGCGGAGGATTATTTGGAAATCCTGGGTGCCTGCCAAGGTTCAGTTCTTCATATAGACAGCAACCATTGATAATTTGGTCAAACAAGGTCCACACTGTCAAATGTTTGCTTGCTCTGTTTGAAGGATGAATGATGCAGCATTGCTTGCTTGGAAGGATCAAAGATACCCATTGTGGAGGCCCAAGCCCAAGCCTAAAAAGACTTGAGGAGTTCTAGCTGTTGGGGGGGATACATATTTTTGTGTCTCTCTTATGTAACAAGGCCTTTTGTTGCCAAGTTTAGGTTTTTTTATGTTTTGGGTATTTTCATGTAATAAGGCCCAGGGGCGAAGGGTAGTTTAGGGGATTTCCATAGGGGTTTAATTGTCTTTTTTGTAGTTGGTGGACCCAGGAAAGCTGGTCAACAGACCCTAGGGATCTCACGTTCTTACATCCTCTTCTTCCTTCCCCTTTTCTTCATCGCCATCATCATCTATTCTTCATCTCCACCTTCCTCCATCTATAGTTGTTGTTTGAAGATCTGTTAAATCAGAGAACTAAACCATACACTAGTCAAATTGCATATTACAACATAGAGGTATTTAGTTCTGATTTCTACAGGTAATTTATTTTATTCCAGTCTTTATTTGATTCTAAAATATCCATTGCTATTACCTGTTAAAAATGCTGGTCCTGTGATAATTTTTTTGTTCTATAATCAATTCTGAATAGAATTTTCTGGGTTTCATAACATTGAAAATCGCCCCATCATATCCTTCCTATTTCTTTAACCTTCTTATAGGGTTTTGTTCCCCACGTGATCCCCTACAAAACCCATCACTTTCCCCTCTGATTCCCTTCTTCTCTCTCTCTTAAAATTAAAGATTCCCTGCTGTTTATACAACCTCCATTAAAGAATCTTTAAGTTTCCTGACATTTGCATATTTGACCCCTCAATTCTTGTTCAAATTCTATGAAATTTTGACCCTAGAATCCTTGAATAGTTCAGAATTGATTACGAAAGTTTCAAAACTTTCTAACCCATGATGGGTATTTTGGTAATTTTCAAATCTGCCCAAATTACAATTTTGCCCCTGATCCAAAAAAATCACTATTTTTATTTCTGATTTAAAATTTCTGCAAGTTGCAACCTTCTACTATATTGTTCAACATCATTTGGTATCAAAGCTTCGGGTTTTATCAGTTAGTTCCATCTAACTGAAATCCCAAGTCCTTTCTAAACTGATTTCATTAACCCCATGGGGATTAGTAACAATGAATTATCTACATAGATTAAAACTTATGCTAGGGATTTAGAATCTACAAAGGATAATGTGACTCAATTGACGAACGAGGTGGCACAAATAAATTCCAGATTGGGCAGGATAGAGGCTCTAGAGGCTCTTTTAACCCAAGTGTTAGCTAAAGGGCAAGATGGACAACAAAAGGATAGGATAAATGGAGCTGGATCTTCCCATGCAAGTCCACTTTTTCAACAACAGCCCGAAGGTACTATTAGTGCAGGATCTCACCAATCACAGCCAAACATAGCATCCCCTCGAAAAGAGCTGAATAACAAGAACTTAACTCAATCAGGATCTACCCATCATGAGTTGGATAGACATAGCAGGCTTGGCATGCCTGACTTTACTGGCAAGCAGAATTTAAATGCATTATTGGACTAGAAGTATCGCATAAAAGCCTTATTCAAATGGTATGAAGTGGCAAAAGGGCGTAAACTTTAGTTTGCAAAAGCCAAAATAATAGGGACAGCTAGAATATGGTGGAAAACTTATAAGAAGAGCTTTTCCAAGATGGACAATGGAGAAATTGCTACATGGAGTGAGATGAAGGAATCCATGAAAAAATGATTTGAACCTCGGGATAACAAACAAAGAGCTCACATCCAGTTGAATCAGCTTAAGCAAGGGCATTTATCTGTGGAGGAATACACCAACCAATTCCAACATATAGTTGCACGGGCAGGATTCAGATGGAATGATGAGATTTTAGTGGCCATGTATCGGCAAGGTCTACATCCTCAGATTTCTCAGGGTCTATATTATCATTATTATTCTTAAGTGGATGACGCTGTACAGATTACTTATCAGATAAAAGACAACATGAAATCATTTTCTTATAAGAAACCCTTTATAGAAAGTGCTTCTAAAAGTGTGGTAATGAGAACTGGATCTTCTATCAATATAACGACTTGCAAGCCCCAAGGCAGTAGTGGTGTGACTTCAGCTCCTTCTAGGCCAACTCTCCCATTCTCTCCATCTAAATCTAGAGGTACTGAAAATTCAACATTCAAACCCTCAGGAGAGCAATGTTTTCATTGTACGACTTATGGCCATGTGAAAGCCCAATGCCCTTATAGAGCATTGGGTTTGTCTAAGAGGTAGGATCTTGAAAAAGAAGTATACATCCTTGATCAATCTATGATCCTTGAAGTCGAGAAATTAATAAGGATAAAGATAGTGCTTTAGATGAGGACCAGCCTATATATATACTTTGCCCTCTTCTTTCCACTCATGCTGAAAAGAAAGAAAATTGGCACAGAATTGGCATAGTCTAAACACGAGTTCATTACAATAGCCAAATTTGTTTTATGGTCATTGATGGAGATAGTTACACAAATGTAGTATCTGATGAAGTTGTAAAGAAGTTGGGTCTAAAAACTGAACCACATCCTAGTCCCTACAAAGTTGTTTGAATCAACAACACAAGCCTGAAAGTCAGTGAGAGATGCTTGCTAACATATTCAATTAGAGGGTTCATGGACAAAGTGCATTGTGACATTCTTCCACTTAAAGTATGTCACATTCGTCTAGGTAGACCATGATTATTTGACAAGAAAACGCAACATTATGGCGACAACATGTAAAATTTCAAGCATTACAACAAAGAGATGAAGATGGTTCCTAACAAAGACGTGACTCCATTGAAGCTTAAGAAAACTGTCGAATCCTTTCTTTTGCAACGAGTACCTTATGGAGGAGAAGGCATTCTTGGACCACCCCCAAACTCAACGGAGTTAAGTTTTTCTAAAGGAGGGAATTGATGCAGCATCGCTTGCTTAGATGGATCAGAGATATCCATTGTGGAGGCACAAGCTTAAGCCTAAAAAGACTTGGGAGTTCTAGCCAAGGGTGTGTGATGCAGCCAATAATTTTAGGTTGATCTATGTGCCACAACAGAAGGAAGCAAAATTTAAAGCCATGTAAAATTTTGGATTTTTTTCGGTTTTTCATGTAGTAGAGGGAAAAGAAATAAGGCAAGATGATGCGAAGTGTCTAGGGGTCCTTAGAGTATGTTTCTAGTATTTTTTTATGTTGGAATTTAAGAGATGGAACCCACAAAAGGACTTCTGGTCGTACACAAAGAGTGGAGTAATGTGGGAGTCAAAATTTGAATCCTTGTGAGGTCTATAACAGGCTGTACGACATCCTTGTTTTGCCTCATATTTGTGTGATATTTTTGAAGATTTGTGGGGTCCACATATCCCTCCACTCATGGGCATAAAATCTGATCACATATTTGATTGGAAGTGGGCCCATTACTTGGAGAACAAGCCAAATAAATTGGCAAATAAGGTCTCCAATTTTAGGAGAATAGTTTTATTTTTTTTAGCAACTTTCTTTAGAGTATTTTTCTATTTTTAGCAACTTCTTTTTATTGTGGTCATGTAAGCCTATTTAAAGGCAAGAAAGGATGGAATAAAAAAACAGTTTTGAAGATTCTTTAAAATTTGGAAGAGCACATGTGTGTCTCCTTGGCTTGCAAGTCTCTCTATTGTCCCTTATGGTTGAGACACGGTCTCCCTTCCCCTCTCCTCTCTTTCATCCTTCCACGACTGGTAAGTCATCCCTACCTTTCTCTCCTATCTTTTCATCTTCCATCTATAAATATTCTCTTCTTCTCTTTCTTTCTTTCTTCTTCTTCTCTACTTGTTTTTTTCCTATAACAGCTTTGTTTCATAACAATTCTGTTTCAGATTTAAACCAATCCATTTCCCCTGTTCTGATCCTTAAATCAACCCTTAATCTCCCTCTTCCGTTAACCCAAAACCCCTTCAAATAACCTAAGCAACAACTGCACCAGCAACCACTGTTTTACTACTGTAACAGTTCCTGTCGTGGTCTATTTTGCTCCAGATTAGATTTCTGAACAGTCCACGAATTAACCAGATTTGAACCCATTCTAACCTAATAAATCAGCCTCTAGTCTAATCCTTTCCTATCATCTATTCCAGCACCAAATCAGATCCAGATTAACCTCCATTATATCTTCACATCAGACCCAATTCTGAAAAATTCTGTCACCCATAAATCAGCCCATATTTAGACTTTTCTCTACCCAAACCAGTCCACGTTACAGCCTCCTCTTCTAATTTTTGCACAAGGATTGGTGCTACATCAGGGTGTACATATTTTAATGTGTCTCTTATGTAATAAAACCTTTTGTGCCAAGTTTAGGTTTTTTTATGTTTGGGGTATTTTCATATAATAAGGCCCAAGGTCCAAGGGTAATTTAGGGAATTTCCATAGGGGTTTAATTGTCTTTTTTGTAGTTTTGTGGACCCACGAAAGCTGGTCGAGCCCTAGGGATCCCCTTTTAGTCTTTTACTTCTTTAGTTGTTTAAGATTTTAAGAGTTTAGAAGTTTTCAATTTTGAAAACTTAACTCTAGAATTGTAGGACCCCTACCCCTAGTCAACATCATAGTTTTTAGAATTAAATTTTTACTTTGGAAGTGGTAGTGGACCCTTGTATCTCTCACTCTCCCTCTCTCCCTCTCTCTCCTCTTGTCATGAAACGCTACTCTCTCTTCCAACGAACTCCTCTTCTTCTTCTTCCATCTTCTTCTTGTACTTCTCCCACTTTTTTTACATCCTCTTCTTCCTTACCCTTTTCTTCATCACCATCATCATCTATTCTTCATCTCCTCCTTCCTCCATCTATAGTGGTTGTTCAAAGATCTGCTAAATCAGAGAACTAAACCATACACTAGTCAAATCGTAGTTTACAACTTAGAGGTATTTAATTCTGATTTCTACAGGTAATTTATTTTATTCGAGTCTTTATTTGATTCTAAAATATTCATTGCTATTTAATTTTCTGCAAGTTGCAACCTTCTACCGTATTGTTCCACATCAATAAAGAGTCGGTATCACATTTTTTTTCTCCACTACAGCTGTACTTTTGAAGTGTGGGTCTCCATCCTATCAGATTTCAACGTCATATGGTACTTGGAGAGGGATGTGAAAGCCATGGTACAAGGGTGGAGTATAAAAGCATTCTCTAGGAGGGATAAAATCTGCGGATGACAGCGCTTGCAGTTGTTTTGTGGTCCATTTGGTTAGAGAGAAATAATAAATGTTCAACAACTCAGAGCCTGCATATAGGGTGTCAAAAAAGGCAATGGATTTACTATTTTCAGGGCCTGAATATGTGCAATTTGGAAAAAGATTGGGGGTTCATGACTCATAATAGGTGATGAGACCGCTCTTCAGTGGACGGAGAAGTACAGCCTTTATGGAAGCCAAGACCAAGGTTTTTTAAGAGAACCAAGTGATAAGAGTTGCTAGCCACAGTTTTTACGCTTGTTGTTAAATACTTCTTGTAGGAATCCTTTCCCTTGGATCCTACATCAAATTTGATATCAGAGCCAGGTTTTCCAATTAATTCTTATTAGTTGAGATCCTTCCAATAAAAGCTTAATCAATTCTTTTGCTTTAACAAATTCTTCTTGACAATTGGTATCCATTCTAAATATTTTAGGGGTCTTTCAAGAGATCTAAAATTTATTTAGGACATATTTTAGGTGTCAAAATAATATTTAGGGTATACCCTAACATTCTTGAACTTCACCAAAGTACTTTCTCAAAAAATATTAGCGCTACCATAATATTCTTTGGGGTTCCTAAAAAGGTTTTCCCTAACCCTAAAATTTCAAAACACCCTAATTTTTTTGTAGAGGTCCCCAAACATCATGGTTCACACTACAACTACATTGTCTGCTATGGTTAATGGACATGAGACAGAGATTCAAAACACTAAATAGGAGTTAGCCCAGCTAATGGCTAAAATCGCAGGTTTAGAAACTATGATGAATACATAGTTTCAACAAATCATGGCAGCCATTAAAGCATTGGGAAAGAGCAAGTGCAATGAGTAGGGACATCTAATTCTACCCCATGATCAAGCCAACAGAGTGAGATTCTCCTTCAGACTGCATCCCTTAATACACAAGAAGAGATGACACCTCCTAGACAAGAGTCAGTACGCAGAGAGATGACTCCACATACTCCCGCGCATTCTAAGGTTGATAGATACATCAAAGTAGATGTGCCTAATTTTGATGGTGAACAAGGTGTGGATACTTTTCTAGATTGGAAGCACAGGGTCAAATCTTTCTTTAAAACGTATGAGGTTTCTGAGGTGTGGAATCTATAGTTTGCAGAATCCAAGCTAACTAATACAGCTCGGATTTGGTGGAGCACTTATAAGAAGAACATGTCTAAATCTGGCAATGGAACAATGACAACTTGGGGTGAGATGAAAGTGGATGTGAAGAAATGGTTTGCTCCTAGGGATTATAAGCAGAGAGGGCTTAGATTCAGTTATCACAACTCAAGCGGAATAATTCCAGTGTCAGCGAGTACACCAAACAGTTCTAGCACTTCGCCACCAGATTAGGATTCAGATGGAATGATGAGGTCCTTTTGCCTATATACAGATAGGGTCTCCATCCACAGGTGTTGTAGGGGCTTTCTTATCAGTACTATTCTTCAATTGACGAGGCTATTCACATAACCCAGTATATTGAGGATAATATATATAGGAAGACTTATGCAGATGTCAGTGCTTCTTTAAGTAGCCAGACTAGTAGGTTTCAGTAGGCCAAGATATCTTCTTCACCAAGGACATCACAACAGTTCTCTCCATCTAGATTCAAAGGTTTAGAGGGATTTGTATCGAAGCCAGAGAGAGATCAGTGTTATAACTGCAAGGGCTATGGACATCATAAATCCTAGCGTCCAAGCTAGTTTATGGGCCTAACTGAAAAAAAATCAATGCAGGATGAATCGGAAGAAGTATATGAGCCACCTGAGAATATGGTTTCAGGGTGAAAGTAGGAGTTAGCAGAGGAAGCTAAGGAAAGAGTAGCCAGAAGATTTTCAGGGTTGATGCACCCCATGTTCATAATACAATGGATATGTCCAATGCAAATAAAATTGAAGAATGAGCGATCTACTTTTCCATGGCAGCCAACACCACATGATGGACCAAGAATCCTTGGACCTCCACCCCAACTCAACAGGGTTGAGTTATCTTAGAGGGAGGGAATTAATGAGGCAACTCTTCAGTGGATGGAGAAGTACAAGCCTTTATGGAAGCTAAGACCAAGGTTTTTGAAGAGAACTAAGTGCTAGAGTTGTTGCCCACAGTTTTTAGGCTTGTGGTTAAATAATTCTTGTAGGAATCATTTCCCTTTGGATCCTACATCAATAGGTCAATCTAGTGAGGGATCAGATCTTTTGTCCCCGGCTTCCTGTTCTGTTGCTTGCTTTTTTAGTTCTTAGTATAATTTTGTTTTATTCTTGGATTGGAGATCCCTCATCCCCATTTTTTGATTTTTGAGTACATTATACCATAGTTACCAAAGCTAGAATCAAAAGCAAGAAGCAATGCGAAAGCAAGAAGTGAGAAGCAAGGCTCAATAAATCCTTGAGAAATGAGAAGTGATAAATGATTAAAAAGCATTTAGAGAGTGAGTAGGAAATGATTGGGGAAGCGTGTATAATGCAATTTGAAAGTAACTCGTAATCATATATATATATATATATATATATATATATATATATATATATAATGACAAGAAAAGAAAATGAAAAAGAATAGATGAATAAGTAATTACTAATAGAAAGTAATTAACAAAATGTCTACAACCAATAAGTACAACTATAATAGTTGATTACTAATAGGAAGTAAATAACAATAAGATACAATCAATAAGTACAATTACAATATAATAAAGTTAGTAACTCAATAAAGTAATAAACAAACCTAAAAACTATATTATACAAGTACCAAAGAATCATGACATATAAATCAATATGCAAACTACTTTTGTTATTAGTATGGCCAGTCATACCTTCGATTTTACTTTACATAAGATTTTTTGTAGATAATTAGGCATCTTAGAGTCAGACTAAAGAAGATCATGTATAAAAACCGTCAAATTTAAATCATTTTGTTAGATTGGAATAAAATAATAGAAACAGGTAAATCAATACTATAACTCATAAAAAAGTATTTTATTCAATGCCAATAACATAGGGTTTACATGGAAAAAAAAATTCTTCTTGAATTGCATCCCAATCGATTCTCTAGGGGCATGTTTGGTTGAATAACTAGAGGAAAACATAAGAAATTGTGTAAAGTTGTACGACTTTCCATCAGCAGTGTTTGGTTGAAAGTTAAATTAAATCTTGACCTATGTGCTTTCCATGTCAAGAATTCCCTAACTCATTTATAACTAAGGGAAAAATCCAACTAAATCGGTCAGATTTCATAAGGAAAAGTAGTTAAAAGCCATTGGTGTTGGTGAAGCAATGTTTCACGATCTTCTAGCACAACTCCTTCGTCTTCGGTCATGAGAGCACATGGCTCCCCATCGGGTCTAGGCTGGCTCTTTGTAAAAAATAGAAGAGCTGTTATGTTCCCTTCATTTCATATAGAAGAGTTGATGTGCCTGGGCATGGCTCCCCATCAGATCTATACCTCTTGTGGCATTAAACGATGTAGAATAGAGCTTTGGATCCATTCCTACTGCTGCAACAACGAATCTTCTCGTTTCCTCACCTGAGACGACACCAAGGGCCTTTTGCATCACATCCTGCTAAAGCGATAATTCTTCATTTCAATTCTCAACACCTGAAGCAATCCCCACATGGATACTCCTGTGAATGATAACCAATGTAGCCCTAGTGGTTCCATCTCCAGACATTGACTCTCCTTTTACCTTGATAGCTCTAGTTACAGGTTTCTCGAGCAAGAAATCTCCCACCACAAAATCAAAACTTGACAAAGTTATGTTTTTGTCTTTGCTACTCGATTCTTCATCCCGACTCCTAGTATAGTCAACACTACTCGTTGTAACAGAGGTGTCAATAACAGGATCATAAATGGTCCAAACGCCAAGCTTTCCTTCTCTACAACTCGAACCAAGTGAATTCAAAGCAAAGGAACCCCTCAACTCTTTGTGGTGGCGATAAATGCTAGAATGAACAGTTCTTTGAACCACATAACGAAGATGGCATGAAAGCCTTACGGAAGACTATGGACAAAACTTGAGATGAATCTATAGGTTTGGAGAGAAGTCATCTGTGAGAGTGACGCTAGACAGCTTATGGGTTGTATTATTCTGCTATTATGAACCAAAATAATAGTGCGGAAGCAAGCACAGAAATAAAGAAACCAAGAACTGATTATAGACAGAATCAAATAATCTCAAACTTAAGAGAAACTTAGGGGAAAGAGGAAGGAATCAATCCACAATTTTATAACGAGTAGAGAAGAGATAGGTATAGGGATGGGCATGGGCCAGGCTCGGGCCGGGCCATGCCTATAATTATATACCAGGCTCAAGCTGGGGTTTGGGCCTGTAGGGGTGGGCTCGGGCCAGGGTTTGGGCCCGGCCCTCATTAATTGACCGGGCCTCGGGCCGACCCATGAATTTAAAAATAATAATAATGTTGAGATGTAGGTTTGAACTCTAGACCTATCCCTATCCAAGGTTTAAAATTTCGATTTTGATGTTTTATTCGTCATGAAGATTAATGGAAATTTCACTAGAATGCTTCGAAATATAATGAAAATTTCGATATAAACTGTTATGAAAATTTCAATCTATGTTGAGCATGATTACACACTCTGGACTAAAATAATAATATAAAGCATTTAAGTCATGTACAAATAAATTAAAATAATATACAAGTGGTTACTAGTCATTTTTTTAGACAAATG
>JAOXJP010000001.1:7971244-7986238 GCA_025762735.1 Platanus orientalis
AGGATCGAAGAATCTAGTACAGATGAGAACAATATGCTACTAATGGAGTTGGATGAACTAAGAGATTCTGTGGCATGGTTTACAAGAAAACCATCATCTATCACTTGACATGATGTGAGTTAAAAACTGGACACAATAAACTCAATTAGTTGCAGAATCTTGAGTTTGTGAATTAACTCGACTCTGCTAAGTTGCATGTTGAGTCAAGTATTTGGGTTTTTGAAAACTGATTTTGAGCACAATATGATATAATTATATTTATATGATCAAATTTAGAATAAAAATAACTAAAAGTAATATTTTACTTAAAAAGCCTAAAAAAATTAGGTATGACTCAGTAAACTTATTAGGATATATACATAATTGCAATTAATATAATTATATTTTATGAAATAATAAATTTAATTAGAAAAAACTTCAAAAAGTTATGATGAAATATTAATATTAACTTTTGTACTTATGACAATTATATTTTATTTGGTATATATTGTAAGACAATAAATCTGACTCTCAGAGATTGTGCAAGAGCTTGAGAAGGCACTTTTAAGTCATTATAGATACGGTCAAGGGTTCTTGACTTGTTGACAATTGGCTTCAGATGTCATTTATAGTAATATAATGACTTAAAAGTGCCTAATGATGCCTCTCTATCATTTAATTAAATGTTTTAAGTTTTGGGAATCTTTCCTTCATTTCCATGTTATTTTCCAAAAACTCAAAACTTGTCAACAGACATTTCCAACATAAGCTGATTTACTTTGGGACTGATAAGGACCCCAACACCGATATTAAAACCTTGTTTGGGACAACCAGAACCATTTAACAAAAATTGCTCCAAAGCAGAAACAAAGTCACAGCAATCAGTAACTATTGAAATATTTGATGTGCAACCACAACCTCTTTATCCGGTACTTTCCGAGTACATCATCCTCAATAGAACGGCGAGCCAAGATAGGTGGCTGTGGATAAAGCCTCAAGGCCTGCAGATGGAGAGATAGAGAGAGATAGAGGCTGAATCAGATGGGCGGCAAAATTTGAATGCCTAAATCACAAATGGAACACATTTCATAGTAAAATACATTATAAAGAAGGCAGCAAATTATTACTTCATTGATTACTCGAGTTGTATACTTTAGTTTCTTCATATCATCAATCATAGGAAATCGATCTCCTAGGACAGAATCAACCTAAGAAGCAGAATGAAACCAAATCATCAAATAGTTCATGTGAAAGAAAAATTATGAAGTATACTGGTCAATATCCATTTCTTTTCTTCAGAAAAGGTACTCCACATAATAAATATCATTTAAGGGAATGTGAAAGTCTTTTCAGTAACTAACCTCATTCTGGAGCTTGCTCATCACACTGGGTTCCTGTAGAGATAGGAAAGTGAGACCTTCTTCAGACGTAACACATTTATTTCTAAAATAGATAGTTAAATGTGAAATTTGAAATGGCATTTTTCCTATTGTATTACGAATGGTTCATATGTTTTTGGCACCAAGGTCAGGAATTAAACATTGATATTATAAATATAAAGAATCATACTTAACCTCTCAAAAACATGGGAAGTGAATATAATAAAAATTAAACAAATTAAACTTCCATAAAGGATGTATTCTTCAAATGGCCTGCTACAAATGAATCATATTTCTAATTAATATCCTGTTCATTGCTTGTAAACATTAGCTTAGGTTTCTACATATATTCATTTCTCATTCAACATTGTTCATAATTTCCAATCAAATTCTTCAAATGATAAAAAGCATTCTAAGGCTTACATTTGGTGTAAGATATTATAATTTCCTTGTTCTCAGTTTATAGATATTTACACATCTAAAGAGTTTCAATTCAAAATTCAGAATGAGTTCCAGAGAAACCACTTAATGTAACAACATATTATAATTTATATTAGCATGTTGTATTTATGTTGTTTTTTATTCTACTAAAAAAATTATGTTTCTCCAAACGATCTTTAAGGGTGAGAAATATTATTCTGTCCCTGAAGCTGGAATTTCATTAGGTGAATGAAACTTGGTAAATAAGCCAAATGATCTCACAAGGCATACAAGTGAAACACCAGCTCATGCTCACTAAGCTTTAATCTATCCCTGAAGCTGGAATTTCATTAGGTGAATGAAACTTGGTAAACGAGCCAAATGATCTCACAGGGCATAGAAGTGAAACACCAGCTCATTCTCACTAAGCTCTACATTCTCTATCACAAATTAAATACCTTAGAAAGAAGATAGAAGGTCCATGTTAAAACTGCAGCAGTCGTTTCATGCCCAGCTATAAGCATCGTCATCAAGTCATCACGGAGTTGCTTGCTGGAAACCTACAAACAAGTAAGATGCTCAATCATGTAAGGACAAAATATTCAATCATTTGAGAGATATCAACTATAAACATACAGAAAAAACATAAAGTAATACCATACATCATCTCCTGATGCCAAAAGAAAATGAAGAATACTAGGATCTTGCTCATTCACGTATTCCTCATTAAACTGCAGTTCTTCTTGTTCTATCATCCTCTGCAAATATATAAAATAATATCAAACTGAATAGCCACATCACAGTAAAATGACCCCACGCTAGGAATGCAACTTCCCATACAAGTACATGCCACATTCATATGACCAAACTATGTATACCTTGATAGTGCAAGGACACAGCAGAGGTTCACCTTGAGTGGAGCACTGATGTAGGGGTATCGTATCATGGTACCTCCACATTAAATATAGTCAAGACAAGAAATTAAAAAGTTCTTTCAGGCGATGTGAATCCCTAATAGGAGTTTGATTTATATGTAAGTATTTAGTCAGGTTTGAAAAAAAATGTGAATTTTTTCTTCGTACTTTTTTTTTTTACTGAACATTACTGCTGCTGGAAGAATATTTCTGGACATTTGGTACTCAATTTACTGGTTCCTATTTCAGCCATACTTCATCAATAACAGCCCTTGATCAGATAAGTTTCTCTTATCATTCTTAAGTTCATTAAAGAGGATCTGCTTTGTGGTTTCTGTGTAAAATATGCACTGATTTGCTTTTGTTAATAGGGTTATAAGTATTATTTAATTATGAAATTTTGTGGAATATAACTGACATCTTTACTTGAGTTTCTATTAAAGTTTAGGAACATTCAGACCACTCTGATGAGTCTGGTCAGCAGTTCTGACCCATCGATCAGGACTGAGTTCTGGATCTGTTTATGGTCTTCATTGAATCTGAAAAATTCAGAACAGTCATTTGAAGGGATCTACTGAACCATTGGAAAGATTACCCTAAGGAATTTTTAAGCACGGCTGTGGGCTGATTACCCAACAGTCTATAAGTTGTCACATGTCACCCAGATTTTTCTATTAATTCTAATGGGTATCAAGTACACTTCAATTTCATTAGAGTCTGTGAGTAAAGTTTGATTGCTTGTGATTGCAATGCTGATCATTTAACTAATTAGGAGATTAGGTGAGCAAGAATACAAGTTTCTGGACAATGGCAGAAAAATAAAAGCAAAAACTGAAGGATCACAAACATTTTTAGTATCTTACCTGTTGGACTGAAAAATTGCAGTATGCAAGTCAAACTTGAGGATGAGTTATTCTCCCGTCAGAAGAGAATGATCTAAGAGTATCATAGTGTGGTGGTGAACAATCATGTGATTCAAGGACAATAAAGTTGAAAGTTTCTTTAGTAGATTGGAGTCTTTAGTAAGGACTTATTTATTTATTTATTTTAATATGAGTTTATTTTGTCAATTTCAAATCTAAAAAGTTGTTTAGAGGTGATTCATTTAGGTTGCAATTGGTAACACTCCAAAAGAGTGATTTTTGGATTCTCAGCTCCAAAATATCTAAAAGAGTCAAAAATGTCGTTTGGTTTCTCCACGGATTCCACTCCCAAAATCCATTTTGGAGTCACTTTTTGGGGGCTACAAAAAGGACTTCACCAATTCCATTTACTTCAGAGAATGAATTCTTAGTAGAATCCAGAATAAGGAATTTAGAGCCAAATCCATGAAGTGTGGCCCAAATGCACCCATACTGTAGAAACATTATTAGGTTAGAAAGTCTATTCCAAGTCTGTTGTGAGCATTAGTGTTTTATGTGTAGGGAAAGGTCAGGTGTCACTATAATATTCTAGAATGGATATCTAACCCTACATAAGGCCTTGAATATAGATATAAATGGAAATTACGAGAAATGAAGCAATTATTGAAAAGAGTTCTTTTTGCTATTTTAGGCTGAAGCTATGTGGTGGTAATTCCCTCTTAAGAAGTGTCAATTCCCTCTTAAGAGGTGTGTTCTATTCAACCATGTTGTTGATTCCACACAAATGATGGTGTACAAAATAAGATCTTCATATACATGATTTAATAGAAGACATGGTGCTCGATAAAGTGGAATGGTTGAACGGGATCCATGTAGGTGACATAAAAAAATCCGATAAGGCTCTTTTTATTGGTAAAAATATATAATTAATTAAAAAAGAAATGGAAGATGACTTCAGAAATGAGGAAAAGGCGAAAGGGGTAAATCTCCAAATGGACTCAAGACTAATCCACTTCTGCCCCAAAAGAAAATGTCCCTAGTCCCATTCGCAACCTGATTATTAACAAGCAAAGACCTGCTTCCAGAGCAAAAGAAACACAGCAAAAATAACCACAGAAAGCAAAAATCAACTTCTATGATGATACTGAGTGCTGGTTTCTATAGGGAAAATTCTAAGTATTTGCTTTACAGAAAAAAACATGTCTTTCTTTTACACCTCTAATAGAATTTTGCAACCCACTTCAGTTTTAGTAGCTTCATCAAGCTTCATCCCCTACTGCTTATAGATGATTTTGACACTGCATATTTTCTCCCGTGACAGGTTACAAATAGAGCACTGCTGATTATTTTCACAATTACATGCACAATAGAAAAGTGTTTGTTCTCAACCATTTGCCTCATCAAGGATCCTCTAACATCAAATAAACAAACACTATAGTCATCCCTTTTTAAGGCATCCACAACTCCAAGTACTTCCACCTATTAAAAGTCATTCCTTATTCTCAGGCTCTTATATTTAGACTTAAATATGAAGATCTAATCTTCTTGATACATTTCACTGCATGACATTTCCCAACAGCATATGGAGCACCTATCTCCAATGACTGCTCTTTGTAGAGGACCCCAAATTCATTTTAAATCCCTTCATGAAGGCTATGTAAAATAGGTACTCTCCATTTTCTACACAATCCTTGACAATTAGATGTTAGAGACTCCAATAACACCAGAAGCTCCCCCCCCCCCCCTTCTGTCTATCTGTCTGTCTGTCTGTCTCTAACATGTAATGAAGTATATGCATGTATGAGTATGCAGGATACCGATGACCAGCACTTGGTGTAGTGGCTATAATGGTAAACTTATAGATGTTTCCAACATTACCTTGCATATCGCAATCAGATTGTCCAGAGTATCATTGATCAACTTGAGAGCTGCTGTGACCTTTTTCTGACGTGGTGAAATATCTTTCCATATAGGAATTTTCCAAGATGGAAAAGGTGCGATGCTTCGATCTTCTGCTTCTCGCAAGACTGTATAAACAGCCTGGACATGCCAAAGTACATATTCATGATGTGGAATAATGATTATAAAAAACCAAATTAATGAAACATAGAAGGAGATAGGTGGAAGTTAAAGAGGAGCATGGTTCATCAAAAAGTAAAAAAAAAGAATCAAAAGAATACCTCAACTATTCCTGTGTCATTTGATAAGGAATCAAAATCATAATTAAAGACAGCCTTGCCAATGATATCCAATGTCAACAGAGAAAAGAGGGACTCCATCTCTACAACCTTCCCATCAGATACAGCAGCATCTAGCTTCTTGCAAAGCCTATCTGTGGCTTGTCCAAAGATGCTAATCATAGCTGCCACATACTAAAAATGGAAAACCAAAGAATAAGGTATGAAAAATAAAACACTTGGTATCTTAATAAAGCTGGTGCAAAAGCGGGTCCAAGTCAGTCTAAATTCTGTTTGGATGAAAAATGATAACTGAAGAAAAGAACAGAATGAAATAAAAATACACAATAGGAGCATAGAACCTATAAAGAGCCATTTGGATTACCTTCTGATGCAATGCTGGGACGATAACCCGCCGTCGAGCACGCCAAATCTCCCCATCTGCAGGGATCAGTCCATTCCCCATGACGAATTCTAAAATTTCTGCCAAAACGCCCTGTACATTGAGTTTATAAAAATTGAACCAGCATGTACAAGCAAGCTACTATCTCAACAAAGCAAACAAAAACATATACATCAAGTAACCTACCTTGGAGTAAGCCTTAGAATTATCCCTCAATATATGCTTAGCAATAGAAGGATCAGAAACTACCAAAAAGGACTGTAGCAAGAATCAACAAATGATTGATCAAAGACTTATAAGGACCTTGGCACATAAGTACCCTAAATGAAATCACTTTCTCCCAAAGCAAAACAGGAGTAAATACAAATACTAATAACAAACCTTTGGACCAATTATCAACCTGAACAATCCACCATAAGTGAGGTAACGTTCAAACAAAGGGATGAAAAATGCTGGACGCAGGATATCGAAAGATCCTTTGGTTTCTGGAATCTTTGGCTGCTCTTCACCGGTGCCACCACATTCTGATAAAAAACCCAGAAACTCCTGGGGAACGCCCAACTTTGACAGACTATTTCTCAATAGAAACATAAACCTTTGACAAAAACATAAACAGACCCAAATTCAAGCACAAAACTGGCACAATGAACTTAGATGAATAACTGTAGATAATAACAAAAAAAACATAATTAAGCATGCCCAGATAGTGTCTGTTTCCATTAGGAAATTTAGAAAAGGAAAACAAATATGGGTATGATTCAAATGTTGTTTGATCGTTTTTAATTAAGCATACCCAGATTGCTCAACTGTGATTTCACTGGAAGCTATTGGAGCTGCCAACTCTGCACGCTCTTTCTCTTCAAGAAACTGCTCAACGCTCTTAACGCCATCTTCGATTGAGTTGGGTCCTCGTCCATTAAAAATGGAGCAGGTAATGGCAGAGTATCGAGAGGTACCTGTAACAAACACCAGACATACACGAAGTAAGACACAAACAAACCCAATTATGGAAGTAGCATAGCAAGAGTAAAAATAGCAGGAAAAGAAGGAAAAATCTTCAAACAACCTCGTTTTACAGAAATTCCTGAGTTGGGTACGGTGGGTTTGAATCTCTTTGCATGGAGTTTGATTTGAAGGGATTGGGTAGGGATAGAATGGAGTTGCAGTAAGGAAAGGTTGGCAGCCATGAGGGACTGTGTAAGAGAGAGGAGAGAATAGTTTCAGGAATGCTTGTGTTGCAGACATGATCTGTAATGGTGATGATGCACTCAAATGTACCTTGCGAAATGAATACTTTGTCAGATTCAACCGCTAAAAAACAGAATTTGGAATCTTCAATCTGACATTAATGAAGGAGTTGTAGATGCTTTTGCTGACGGGGGAGTTTTTGCCAGTTTTTTGTAGTGGCTGATGATACAGAACGATGGAGAGCTATCAAGCTCTCTCATCCGTTGGATCACCTTCCAGATTATACCTTTGTAGGCCCCCATGTATGGTTTAACGATACGATTGGTGATTTTGTCGGCCCCACGGTCACTTCAATCGGCCTTGTGGTTTGGTGGGTTCGGTCCAAAAAAAACCTTTTTACGTTTGGAAAGGCAAAGGGAAATCCAATAAACACAGCTTTTTTTGTCATTTTGTAGGTAGTTTTTTTGTCTTCATATGTAAATTTATCTTTTGTTGTGCTCGTACAGTAGCATACAGTAGCTAGCTGAAGACAATTTGTTGGAGCTGATCTTTTCCGGTGGAAAACGGGAGCAAATGTCCCCTCTAGGATTTGATGTCCTGGACACGAAGGACACGTCACATGGAATAAAATGGAGGAAATTTGAAATTTCATCTAACCCTTGCCTATTTTGTAGTATTAGACAGAACATTTATTTTCTTGGAAAAATAGCAAAGATCTGCTATGATAAAAGAACAAAAAAAAGTTTGAATCATCTCTAGGGATGTAAATGAATCGGATTCGATGTGGATATTAGTATATCCGAATTCAATTCATTTATAATCAGATATTTTTTAAACGAATAGATATTTAAACAAATCGGATACATATATGTTCATATTTGTATCTATTACATAAGTCAAATATCGAATACAAATACGAATTAAACAAAATCATTAAGTTAGGTTAACATATTACTATTCGATAGCTTAGGATTAATGTTAAAAATAATGCAATATTACCTACAATAGAATATTATAATATGACTATTAATTTAAATCAGTATATAATATGACTATATATATATTTGAACGAATATGGATATTTAGTTGAAACGGATGTATATATATCTGTATTTGGTTCATTTATTATTAGATATTTTAAAACAAATAGATATTTAATCGAAACGGATTCATGTATATCATATTTGCCTTCAACGAATATGAAAATGAATCAGAATCGGATAATAATTGGATACTTGCATCCCTAATCATCTTTATTCCGTCTCATTCCTATTTCTTCTCACTCGCATTTTCATGGGTTTTTAACAAGATTTCAACTTTCTTAAAGAACTATATTCATGGGATATTTTTAATATTTATATTTATTTTTAATTCTCATTGATCATTGACCCGTATTTACATGGGGCATTCACTTGTAGAAGAATACATCTTTATATTAGTACCAAAGCCTTGGCTGAAACCTCCATAGTAGTCAACTCTCCTTTTCTGGTTGAACTCCAACAATCATATTCCATCTTTATATTTACTAGCTCCTTATTATCTTTATGATCTTTATCATAATTGTCATCATCTTCACTTCCATTCTTGAATTAGCGATACAGAAATCTCCAACATCTTCTACTTCTCCTCGACGGTGTGGGCCATTAGGTTATTGGGGCTTTTATTTAATTTTTTAATACTTTTGGTGAGCTAAACCGAGCCAAACCCAAACCCAAGCTCGACACCTTGAACCCAGCCTGGGCTTTCTCTTTATGTGATGAGCCTAAGCTGAGCTGGGAAAAGCTGGGCTCGAGTGATGCGTGGATCTCCTTAGCACCCTCCCTACTTCAGGTGCCGTAGTTAGTGCTTGTGCACATGGCGTGTGTGGAGGTACCATTGAATACTCACTGTTCAATGGTAAGTTTTTGTTTGGATAAACTTAAAGGACCCCATGACCTATTCTGCAATAGGCATTGAAATGTGTCATTCTCTTTAGTTTTACTGGTGGGAACACCAGACACATTTGAACAGGCAATGAAATGGGGCATTTGTCAATATTGTTCGAACCTGATCAGTAGTACTAAACCGCAGGCCAAACAAAGCTTAGAGTTCTACTTATTACTGAAGGCTTTGAAGCTGTTAAACTTAAACAAGTATAAACTTTAATTCGCAACCCTGCCCTATTATGGAAGAATTAAGCTTAGTGCTGCGCTTTGTACCGTTTGTAGAGCGGTTCACTCCTACATTAGAATGCATTCTTTGGAAGGTTACCAAACACACATTTATTTTTTCTTTTACGTCGAATAGGAATCCATCAAACCAAACTTGTAATAAATGGCCTAAATCACCTTTGATACCAATCCAATAGTTCACTCAATTAGCTACCCTTTAAAGATTGCTGTCACTCCCTCTCACGATTAAGTTCACTCAAACAGTATATGTGCAGAAAGAGAGACAACGTGCTGTTTAAGATCCTAGGAGAAGAATACAATGAAATCATTCATAATCATATGAGCTATTTTGAGTTCTCAAAGCTGCAGAACAGCTTAGAAGATGCAAAGAAGAGCAAAAAGTCTTTCATTTATCAAGGAGTTGTTGGAACAATCTTGGAAATCATGAAATCATAGACTATGAAACAGGTTTCTGCCCAATTCATACAAAGGATTTACGTTATGTGCAATCAAATAATAGAATTGACTCCTATTCTCTTACTAACCAGTAAATGTGTTCCTCAATATTTCTTAGGCTCAAGAGTCCTGATGAAGATCCTCCTTGGTAATGGTCTGAGATCCTGACGAGACCTGTTAGATTGTTCAAGTGAGGAAATGTTAAATGGTCTCCAAAAACTGTGATGATGCAACCCCTTTTCCATCCAAAGTTGGGAGGAGGACATAGTGCTGTTGGAAGACAATTTTTGGGCAGATTTGTGGTAGCAGAATCCTCTAGGGCCCCCTCTGGTAGCAGAGGCAGGTCCAATTTCAGGAGGTATTCTGTTTTGTGAAAGCTCTTCAAGTTCAAAATTTAAGTGATTCAGTCATTGCTCTGTCGCTCCTCCAAGAAAAGTTTAAAGATGAGTCCCTATGCAATCTCTTTTATAATTAGGGTCAGTCAAATTTCATTGAAGAAGCTTCCATCTTACTCTATCAGATTCATTCTTCAATCTGTAAACCTGTGGCTCATGAGGTCGCAAGACAATTCAGTTGAATTCAGTTCTTCATTTGGATGGGGTGAGTGGCCTCCTATTTGGCTTCCTAAATCTATTTTCGATGATTTGTAATGGTCTCTTCCTTTTCTTCAATGGTTAATGAAATCTGGTTTACCCAGAAAAAAAGGGAGTCCTCCCTTTACCTCTAGTACATTGGCATTATGGCTAATTATCATGCTTCACATCATTACCAGTCAAAACACAAAAATCATGCTTTATATCACATATACGAAGGGTGGACCCCCTCATTGTACAATATTAAGGACCAATTAACTCATACAGATGTTTGCAAGTATCTAACAAAGGCAGTTTTCCTGTTACATAGATCATGGAAAACCTTGCAATTGATTTTATACTAGAGATTCTCCTTGTTGGAATAAATTGTGATGTATATAAACAATGTACATTCAAGCACAAGGAACTGAATGTTGAATCCTTTTGTATGAATATAAGTGTCTTTTCCAGCCTTTCAGATATATTTAATAATAAATATGAGAAATAAATTAGAAAAAATAATGAAACCATGGATGTTGCAATAGTGACAGAAACTTTGAGATCCAATTGTTGAATCGAGCAAA
Organism: Platanus orientalis; assembly: GCA_025762735.1. Lineage (NCBI taxonomy): Eukaryota > Viridiplantae > Streptophyta > Magnoliopsida > Proteales > Platanaceae > Platanus > Platanus orientalis. The sequence continues at coordinate 7,982,330 of JAOXJP010000001.1, forward strand.
CCAATGAAGACTTTGAAATCTTTCTACTCTGAATCCAGTACCATCAAAATTTCTTATCTCCAGATATTTTTCAAGCTATAGTTTGGGTCAATCAACTGGTAGCTGTTTGAATCGGAGTGTCAGAACTGCCCACATTAGACATTTGTTTCTCATTGCAATGTGTGACATGGTTTCTCGTTGCTTTGTTGAATTCATGTCCCTTGCTCAGCAAATGGGAGGAGAATCCAGAATAACCAATTCACTAGGAAAAAGAAAAATGACATGCGAAGCTGTTGAGTTACAGGCTTGACCCAAATTACATTTTTTAAGATATAAAAAAGGGCAGCCCAGTGCACGAGGCTCCTGCTAACGCGGGGTCTGGGGAGGGCAAGATGTACGCAGCCTTACCCCCATTCTGGAGAGGCTGTTTGCATGACTTGAACCCGCGCCACCAGGGATGCTAACAGTAAGCCTTACTGTTGGGCCAAGCCACCCTTTTACATTTTTTAAGATATATACCATAAAAACTCACAGCATGCGTATATACAGCAAACATATATGTCTGCATACTCTGCATACATATATAAATAATAATGCATTCCCGCAATACAAAGTTGACTGTGCTATGACATACCCATAATTCTGCATGGAGCAGCACAACACAGAAAAAGAGAGGATCGAGAATCAGTTAAAAAACTCATGATTTCTTACTTGTACTTTTCCATAATCCTTCTCGCTTCTTCTAGACTTTCCTCCGTGGTAGCGGGGCCTCCAGACCCTCCACCACCTTTTGGGCCTTCATCCTTGTTCAAGGCTAAGAATACAAAATATACAAGCCCCATTGTAGCCTGCTCATCCAAACAAAATGATTGCATCACCATCATTTGATTATATTATTTAAAATTATATTTTAAAGAACCTGACAGTTCGAAGCTTGCTCATCCCACCTGTAACTCTAAAGCAAATCAACCCCTCATTTACTCTCAAAAGACAGAAGTGCCGATATGGAACATTAAAGTTTCAAGAGAAGTTAAATGTAAAGGGCTAGAATGAGATTTCTCATTATAAAGTAAAAAAAGAAAAGAAAAAAGGGAGGAGGTTGGCATGAGGGAATTCTAAAGTAACAATGGCATTGTCCAAGTATTACAGAATTTACTTTATATGTACCTCAATCCATCACAAAATCAAGTAAACAAGATATAGAGAAGGTAAAAGAAAATTACATATTCTATCATCTTGTATCATGTTACGAATGATGTCAACTTTAACAGACAAGTTCTGTACATCAGTGATAATCATAAATGATTATTTCCAGTTTAGAATATTTTTGAGGCATCAAGTTCAGGTTCTGACATGCATATTTGTCCATAGTTGATCCTAAAAACCAGAAAAGGGGGCAAAGAAGATCAACATTAGTTGAGTTCTCAAATCCAGTTTGTGTTGGACTATCTCCAACCGCTATTTAATTAGCTCAGACCAATAATGGTTGATCTGGAGGATGCATTCAGTTCAACTAACTGTGATTAGTGAGGTAGCTTGCTTGCTAAGCAACGATAGAAAAGCTCAACAAAGGAAGCAGATTGCATTCACAAACATGTCACAAGACCTTCTAAGTCTTGTTTATAACTTTGATCTGATTTGGAAATAAACATAAGTGATGCAGGAGTATACCATGCCAAGAAAAAGAAGTTGGAAGACCATGGATAGTCTTGCATAGAGTGTCTAGTAATATAGCTTTATGTTTTTGTTATTTTCCTATTTTAGAAGCTTTAATTAGTGGTTTTACATGTAATAAGGCCATTGAAGCCAAATTAGAAAGTTGGGATTAAATTAGGAGTGTTTTAGGATTTTTTCAGAATTTTTTGGGTTTTTTAGGCAATCCCTTTTTTGATGTTTAGCCCACTGTTTCAAATGTCAAACTTGCCATTTTGGTTTGAATTTGGTGTCATTTGATAGGTTATTCAGTTATCTATCCAACAAGACCAAGATTGCGTAAATCCAAGGTGATTTGGAAAAGTTATAACTAAATTACTAAGGGGTGTAAGAAAAAACGGAAGTGTTTTTTTATAAAGTCTTAAGTTTTAGTAGTTTAGATTTTAGAAAATTTTATATTTTGGAAAGTTTAGAAATTAGGAAAACTTGTATAACAAGTTATTAATGTTTTTAGCAAGTTTAGGATTTTAGAAAGTATGTTTTAAGAAGTTTTAATTTTAGAATATTTTATTTTTTTAAGAAAGTTCCAAATATTTTAGGATGTATGCCTATTTAAAGTCACCCTCTATGCAATAAAATACGGTTGACGATGAATATTTGAAATAAAAACACGTGTGTTGAAGTGGGTGTGGTATCCCAAGTTCTCTCTCAAGTCTCAACCCCTCACATGATGTGAGCATATTACCTTTTTTCTCTCTCCTCTTTTCTTTTATCTTCTTCCTTCTTCCCTCTTCTTTCTCATTTCTTGTGTTTTATAGTTTTCTTCTATAAACCAAAAAAATAGCAAACTTGCGTATATAGTTTCACACATCTAAACTATCCAAATTTGCTGAAATTTGGAAAATTGGTGCAACGTAAACCCAAGAATCACCTTGTCAGAGTGCAGAATTTTCTGACTCACGACCTTGGGTAGTTTGGTCATCTCACATCGCTGCCCAAATTTTCTAGAATTTGAATTTTTGGTTTTCTTTCTTCTTTCAAATTTTGGTTTTTTTAGACATATCCTACATCAAATTTGGTATTAAAGTTTCGGGTTTTCCAACTAATTCTATTATAGTTGGGAGCTTTTCTTAAACAAAAGCCTAATTTCTTTGTTGTTCCTAAGCCTCCAATTCTAAAATTCAGAGTGTTTGGATGTTCTTTATTTTAGGGTTCTTTCAAAACACCCCTAACTTAATTTAAGGCTTAGTCCAAGGCTTCTAAATGATTTTAGGGCATACCCTAATGTTGTTGAACTTCGCTAAAGTCCTTTCTCATTAATTTTAGGGCTATTCTAATATTCTTTTGGGTTAAAAATTTCTGAACCAGCCCTGAACCTTTGTGAGGCCTTCAAACTCATGGTCCACATTGTGATGACACTATCCACCCTGGTGGACGAGCATACAAAGGGATTCAAGCCTCATCACACTGTGAAAGACATTTAAAGTGATGTGAAGGGTTTACAGGCACAAATGGTGGAGACGCAAAAGTTTTTTATTGTGATTACCGCCAAAATGCCTTCACTAAAATCTTCTGATACAGTCCATCAAGCATTTCTCCAGGATGGGGAAGATTCCCAAGCAGTTCTTCCTCCTCTACAACAATCCTATAGTATACAAGGTACTGAAACATCACAACAATTTCAGTATGAAGAAGATCCATATAAGGAAGATTCTTCAAAAGAACAATCAAATCCGGACGAATTTGTTCCTCAAGATAAGCCACCAATTGACGACAAAATTGAAGACAAAGTTGAGGACAAGGAGGAACATATGGAAGACATCAAGAACCTATGTTGCATTCGTTTATGATAAATTTAAGGTTGTTAGCCCTACAAATTGAAGACCCTCAATTTGAAGTATACATTATTGAATTTGAGCCTTCCACTACAATAAGTTCGTGGTCAAACTTCTTCAAACCTAGGGAGTATGATGCCGGAGCATACCATGTCAAGAAGAAGAAGTTGAAAGACCATGGATAGTTTTCCATGGAGTGTCTAGTAGTGTAGAGTTAATTTTATCTTTTTAAGGGTTTTTTTTTTTTTTGGCAATTATTTAAGTCTTAGGGGGCTGGATGTAATAAGACATATTTGTCCAAGGGTAGAATAAGATTTTATTTTTGAAGGTATTTTTGTCTTTTTATGGGCTGCCATCTCAGCCTATAAAAAAATCCCAGATGAGTGGAGGAAAAGTATTATGGTCCCTATATACAAGAATAAGGGAGATATTCAAAATTGCA
>JAOXJP010000001.1:7986338-7998097 GCA_025762735.1 Platanus orientalis
TTCATATCCCAACTTTTGGAAACCCTAATATATTAGGAGTGAGGAAGTGGTTCCAGTCTGGAAAAAAAAAAAAAATACACAGTTCCTCTGAACTGGTTCCAGTCTGCCCCTTCGCTTCACATAAAGGGATGATTGACAAACACGGCATACGTTAGAATACCACATCATCTTTTTTGTTTTTTTGGTGGCAAAGAAGAAAATCTAATGAACTCATCCTACCCCCCTATGATCAGATATTTATAGTTCATGAAACTTCAGAAAATCCAATGGTTCATATTCATCAACTTAATTGATCATGGGACCCACGTTTTTCCTACCCACCACCTTGCATGTTCACCACGTACACAACTATAAAAGAAAGGTACAACAGTACAAAACATGACGATTACCTGAGCCTTTTTGTTAATAAAAAATATAAGAAGTAAACGACAAGAAATGCCTTAGTTGTCATCAATAAGAAAATATAAAGCAAAACTGAGGGTACCAATGGAAGAGAAAAATGAACAATAATAAAAGTCACAAAAAAAGACAAAAGAGAGATATAGGTAACGACGAAAGAAAGCCAAAATTAGCAAATGAGAGTAAAGGTGACGTCAGAGGCTTAATGCCACGTATCAACAGACGAGAGAGCTCGCCGTTCAAACGACGAATCCCGCCGAACCGTGTGAAAGGAGTGTGGGAGTCGGTCCACTCCTCCGTCTTTTTAGAGGGAGAAACAACTTAGAGAGAGAAAGCATTCATAGCATCAAATTTAAAATTTTTAACAACTAAACTAGTCCTAGAGAGGCACCGTTGGTGACGCCACTCAGGTGCGAACGTATGGCAAATGGCGGAGATTCCGGAGAAAGGAGCGGCACGAGGTTTTGGTTTTTTGGTTTTCTTTCAGTTTCTAGGTTCTGATTTAATCCTTCTCTCTTCAACTTCTCAAGTGTAAAAGATTAAAATTCAGAAACTATTTGAACTTATCCTCAAGAAACTTCCAGGAAAGTATCCCAGATGAAGAAAATGGAGTGAGTTTCCGACGGTTTTTAAGTAGAAATAGGGAGGGCCTGGCTTGCCGGGTTCGATCTGATTTCTGCATCTTTCTCGTCGGATTCGGCAGCCATTGATTTTCCTGTTCCATTCCATAATCGATTCTAGTTTTTATTTTGTGTAATTTGTCTTTGTGTTCTTAAGATAATCTATGTTCATAATAATAATATTAAAAAAAAAAAAAAAAAAGGAGAATAGAAGTTGTTTTTGATGTTACTGTTGTTGTAGTAGTTTTTGTTAGAGAGTTGATCCCAGATGCTTTATGTTGTTTCCTTATTCACGATTTGATGGGCACCAGCGGGCCCTTTCTTTCTTGTTTCCTTAATCACATACTGCCATTTTTATATATATATATATATATAAATATTTTCTCCTAAGCCTCTTCCGTACACTACAAACTTCTGTCTTTTTTTTCATATAAAAAGCTTGACAAGAGAAGCAGAAGGGTTTCTTGGTTTTAACAGATAAATAATGAAGGACATGCAAGTTTATGATGAAGAGGATCTGCATGAAAAAGAGAGAAATGGGTTGGAATCTGTAGATTATCAGAACCCTAAATTTGATACTATGAAGAAGGGAGATGAAGATGTGAAGAAGAAAGAGAAAGAAGAAATGGTTATAGAAGATGGGGATATGTGGCTAGATGGGGAAGCAGATATGTTGCTAGATGGACAACCTGAAGATCTACTTGAAGACTCTTCCATCTTCTATGAAGACTTCCCACCTCTCCCTGATTTTCCTTGTATATCCTCTTCTTCTTCTTCTTCATCTCCTGCTCCTGCTCCTGCTCCTGCTCCTGCACCACCCAATATAATTGCATGTTCATCATCTTCATCATCTTCCTTGTCATCGTCTGCATCTTCTACTGCTGCTAGCAATCAAGATCGGTACATGCAGCAACATGGGCAGATGGATCAACCTTTGTTGTCAACAGATTCAATGGAGATCCCTCCATTTGATCATCAGATGGACTTTGATTGCATGGATGTTATGGAGGAACTCCAAGACATGAACTTACTAGACACAGATGATATTTGGGATCCATCTTCTATATTCCCTTATGAGAATCCTCAAGAAGAACAACAAGAGCATCAGCAGCAGCAGCATCAGCAGCCTCGGCAACAACAGGGATTTGTAGGACATGCTGGTGATCAGCAATCCCAGGAAGGGTCTCCCTCTGAAGATCTAGCAATGGTGTTTTTTGAGTGGCTTAAGTCGAACAAGGAATCGATCTCTGCAGAGGACTTGAGGAGCATCAAGCTTAAGAGATCTACGATCGAGTGTGCTGCTAGAAGACTTGGTGGAGGGAAGGAAGGGATGAAGCAGTTGGTGAAACTCATTCTTGAGTGGGTTCAGAATCACCATCTTCACAAAAGACGCATGCAAGAAGGGGAAGCCTCACCATACCCCTATCCACAACACCCACAACATTTTCACAATTCAAACCCTAACCCTAATTTTAACTGTAATGCCATATCTCCAGATTCTAACCCTTGTTTCTCTCCATCCACGCCTTGGATTCAACATCAAACGGTAACAGGGTTTCCTTCTATGGTTGGATATATGGGGGACCCTATGTTTGCTAATATGAATAGTAACCCTTATTCACCTTCCCCTAGCTATCCCATGATTGGTTCTTCTGCAACTTGGGCACCACAACATTTCTCTCTAGCCCCTCATTATAATTCATATGGAGACCACCATTATCCTTCGGCGGCACCAACGCCCCCGCAAGCCTTTGCTAGCTACCCAAATCAATACCCATGTCAGCTGTTTCAAGGGCAAGGTGAGCAGCTAGTCCAGTCGGGTTCTTCGGCCACGAAAGAAGCAAGAAAGAAGAGGATGGCACGGCAGAGGCGGTTTCTTTCGCACCATCGGAGTAAGAGTCAGCAGCAGCAACAACAACAACGTCAGAATTCGACTGTTGAGCAGCATGCTAGGCTTGCCGGGGATGATAATTGCACCAGTGCAGGTCATGCTACTCCTAGTAATTGGATGTTCTGGTCGGATGCACCACCTCCACCGGGAGATCGGCCACCCTTGCAACCACAGCACCGGCAGATCTCGGAAAGGCGTCAGGTGGGTCTTTTCTCTGCCATTCTAGTTGTTCATCAGTCATTCATTTCTATCGTTTAATGTGGTTTGGACATGGAATTAGTTGATTTTCATCATTGATTTCTATGGTTTAATGCAGTTTGAACATGGAATTAGTTTAATTTAATTATGTTAATAATGCATTTGTTGTGCATATTCATCTTTAATTATAGGGATGGAAACCCGAGAAGAACTTGAAATTTCTCCTGCAGAAAGTGTTGAAGCAAAGCGACGTGGGTAATCTAGGAAGGATAGTGTTGCCAAAAGTAATTACACTATCTCATGGAATTTGATTTGTTTTAATTTGATTGTTTAATTATATCTTGATTTGAGTAAAAATTATTAATCAGAAAGAAGCAGAAACCCATCTCCCGGAGCTTGAGGCAAGGGATGGCATCTCCATTGCCATGGAAGACATAGGAACCTCCCGAGTTTGGAACATGCGTTACAGGTATTTGCAACCAAAAAAAATTTTTTTTTTAAAAAGAACAAAACCCTTTTCTCTTAATATCTTTTTCGTGGAAAGCTTCCAATAAACAAGAAGTTACTTTGCTCTTTGGGACATCAGATTCTGGCCAAATAACAAAAGCAGGATGTATCTTCTCGAAAATACAGGTGGGTTTTAAAATTCTTCAAAGTTCTAATTGATCTCAAACGTCCTTATTTTTCTTGATTTATATCTTATTACACTGTTATCGTGCTTGTTCAGGAGATTTCGTGCGCTCCAATGGACTTCAAGAGGGAGACTTTATAGTAATCTACTCAGATGTCAAGTCTGGAAAATATGTATGACTAGTTTTCTTTAATTATTAATCTTCATTTGGTGTATTTTCTCTTCTAATTAATAAAGACTAATTGAATTAACAGATGATACGAGGAGTGAAGGTACGGCAACCAGGATTGAAAATGGAGGTAAGAAGGCCAGGGAAGACCCGGAGAAACCTGCATGCTTCCTCCACTGCTGTCGATGGCTCCTCTTCCTCATCCATCAAGGAAACAGTCACGTAAGGAGAAGAAGGAAGAAGGCACAGGAGAATCTAGATTCAGATGGAAAAATGAAGGCCATGATATAATAGTTATGGACAACCCATAACTATTAGAAGTCAAGACTCAAGACCAAGTATCACACGGTAAGTGGGGAGAATGTGTTGTGGAAGCTCTTACTGTGACTGGCTCAGTCAATAGCCAGGTAAAGCATTTACAAATGTGCATTTTGAGGTTCTGTTGGATCATTGATGGGCTAGCTCTCATCTCCAATTATTTTTCTCTATGTTATATTCTCATTCTATGCAATTTGTGTATGTAGAAGATGTTGGATAGAACTGCTTGAGGGACTACTGTTTTTCTGTCTGAAATGTTGGTGGAAGTTTATCATTTAACTAGCTAGTTAGGGTCTGTACATAACATATGGTGCAACTGGGGTTGAATCCTCTTGAGGGTTGCCCTTCTCTTAAATTGGGGATAAGATTTAGCTCTCATTATCAATTTTAATAAAGCCATTGTGTAATGTGAATTGGGATATTCTCTCTCATGTTTTTCAGAACCGTAGTTACTAGAAAGGGAAATTAAGTGTGGGAAACGATACAAAAATGAAGTAGGATACACCTAAATTTGATAAGGTTGTTTAGGGTGAAAACGGTTTCCCGGGAAATATCTTCATGTGAGAGGTGGGTTACCTGGTAACTGTGCTCAGAACCCTGAAGCTTAGAACTTTGTTGATGCATATTATGGTTTATTATTTAAAGTGATTCGTAAGGGATGGTAGGGAATTAAGCATTTAGATCTCATTATCTTAAATTTGGGTTGTTTCTCTGAAATTTTTTATTAGGAATTGTTGCTTTTGGCATGGTAGTGAATGGTTGCGATGCAACATAAGCCCTTGCAGCCGGTTCATGGTTCGCCTATCCTTTTTTTCCCCTCCCATTTGTTTGTGTGGAGAGAAGTTTATGGTTTCTACTAATGCTAATCACCCCATATATTTACCAAAAAAAAAAAAAACTTCTCCATAACCATCACAAGATTTTAGACTTCTCGGAACCCTAGTCGGCTGCTTCCTTGTTTGGCTCCTAATCTTCATGGAAATGTGAAACCATCAAGGACACCAACATCCATATAAGAGTGACGTTATAAATGAATGACCCATGACCCACTTGCTGAATGATGAATGAATTAACATTAACAGCTGAATCTATTAATCTCAATCATGACTTCCTAGTTGAAGCTATTAAGTTATTCACTTTGATTGGACTCTGTAGAGTGTGAAGTTTGATTTGTTGGGTTAGCATCAGGAATTCAACCCAATACAATCCGAACAAAAGCCTGAATATGGAAGCTCTTGTCACCCGTTTTTATGAATTGGATTGGACCCGAACTGTATTCACATATGTATTAGGGTTTTGGGGGTATTTATATGTTTTTGTTCTAGGATTGCGTGAGGAGTGAGAGAGGTTTTGAGAATTGTAAATCATCTTCGGACGAGTATTCTTCTAGATAGTAAAAATTTTCTTTGCAGCTCAATGGTTTTTCCCCAAACTAGGGTTTTTCATATAAATCTTGTGTTGTGCATGATTTCTTTTTTCGTTTTGCTTGTTGATTTTATTGCATCTCATTTCTTCTGCAAAGGAGGTAAAACGATTCCAACAGACTCTACTAGTACATATGTATCTAGCTTGAGAAAGCCTCAAACTATGCTACACTTTTTTTGTGCTAACATTCTACCATGTTATATCTTCACAGTTTTGAGTTTTGTTCGGTTATCTTTGAGACTTGCATTTTAAGGGATTTGAGGGCTTTGGGGGTGAGTTCTCGCATAATGAGATATAATTCTTTTCTTTGTAAGATCTAATAACGGGGTCATTGGATTGTGCTATCACTCTATTTGCTTGGATTGCTGAGAAAGTGATCCAGGATGTAATATGTGAAGTTTGATTTGTTGGGTTAATATTGGGAATTCAACCCAAAATTGAACCTGAATACGGAAATTTTCGGCCCTCGGGAAATTTTTTGTACCCATTTTGGTTTTTTATGTACCGGATTAAATCCGAACCATATCCGCATATATATTAGGGTTTGGGGGTATTTATATGTTTTATTCTAGGGTTGCGTGTGAGGAGATAGAGGTTCCAAAATCATAAATCATCTTTGGACATGTTTTCTTCTTAATAGTGAAAGTTTTCTATGCGGCTTTGTGGTTTTTCCTTAAATTGGGGTTTTTCTTGTAAATCTTATGTTGTATGTGATTTCTATTTTCTTATTGCTTGTTGATTTTATTGCATCTCATTTCTTCTGTGAAGAAGAAGATAAAACGATTCTAACAATTGGTATCAAAGCGAGATATAGTTTAAATGGGAGGATCTTCATTTTTGGAAGATGAAAAATTCAACGATATGATCTTCATTTTTGGAAGATGCAAATAGAGGATTATCTCTATCAACCCTTTGGAGGAAAGAGCAAAAAGCTGACAATGATGCCAAATACAGACTAGGAAGTATTTGATTGCAAAGCCCTTGGTAAAATTCATCTTTCATTATCTTCATTGGTAGCTTTTAATATTTCTAATGAGAAAACAACAAACTTGATGTCAGCCCTTTGTCAAATATATAAAAAATATCGACTTCCACTAAAGTGTTTCTGATGAAGGGATTGTTTAATATGACAATGGCGGAAGGCAAAACTGTGGCAGAACATTTGAAAGATTTCAATACAGTTACCAATTAATTAATCTTAATTGGAATCAATTTTGATAGTGAGGTTAGGGCCTTATTGATTCTCTCGTCTTTACCAAATAGTTGGACTGTTTGGTAGTAGTTGTCAATAATTCTTTGGGATCCAACCCCATGAAGTATGATGACGTAGTGAATGTGATTCTCAGTGAAGTTCGCAGGAGATCCATATCATTAAGAGAAACTTCAAGTAGTGCTTTGAATGTGGAAGGAAGAGGAAGAACAAATAATAGGAACCAGGATCATGGAAGATCCATGTCAAAAGGCAAATCAAGATCTAAAAACCTTAGGTTAAAATTGTGGGAAGAAAAGGCACTTAAAAAAGGACTGTAAGATTCTAAAGAAGAACATGCATGGTACCAACAACAAAGACAATGAGGCTACTGTAAATATTGTCGAAGAAGTTGTTGAAGATGCATTAGTTTTAGCCTTGGACAACAAGTTAGAGTCATGGGTGATTGACTCATGAGCATCCTTCCATGTCATATCTAACAAAGAACATCACAAGAACTATATGTAGGGTGACCTTGGCAAGGTGTTTCTAGGAGATAATAAAGCCTGTAATATAATGGGCAAGAAAGATGTTCTGATTAGCCTGTCGAATGGGGGCACATAGATATTGAATGATGTGCATCATGTACTCTGTCTGAAAAGAAATTTGATTTCAGTAGGCTAATTCACAAGTTCAAGTTACAACATGATTTTAACAGGAGATTCATGGAAAATCACAAAAGGTGTCTTGGTTGTAGCTCATAGAAAGAAAGGACACTCTACCTGACGGGAAATACATCTATCTCTATTCCAGTTGCAGCTAAGGGTATAGATTCAGATATCTGACACTGCAGGTTATGACACTTAGGCTAAAAGGGAATAAAGGTTTTTCACTCAAGAAGGAAGCTTCTAGGTTTAAAGGCATCGAATCTAGAGTTTTGCAAAGAATACGTTTATAAAAAATAGAAGAAAGTCATATTCATTAAGGGTGCAAGGGCAATCAAGAGGGAGGATTTGGAACTAGGTCACACTGATTTATAGGGGTCAGCTCAGCTACGTTTTATTGGTGATTCACTTTATTTTGTTACTTTTATTAATGATTCAACTAGAAAAATTGTGGGTTACTTTCTTAAACATAAGTTTGACGTGTTTGAGACCTTCAAGAAGTGGAGAGCTGCTGTTGAGAATGAAATAGGGTGCAAGCTCAAGTGTCACAGGTAAGACAATATAGGTAAATATTGTAGTAAGGGATTTGAAAAGTACTGTGTAGAGAATGGGATCATGAGACAGAAAATAGTCTTCAATGCACCAAAATAAAATGGTGTGGTTAAGCGAATGAACCGAACTATTGTGGAAAGCACTAGGAGCATGAGATTACATATAGGCTTGCCTATGTAATTTTGGACAGATGTTGTCAACACATCAACATATTTATTGAATCGGGGACCTTTAGTACCTTTGCATTGTGGACTCCTAGAAGAAGCATGGAAAAAAAATAGGTAAATCTTGAACACCTAAGAGTGTTTAATTGTATGGCTTATTTGCATGTTGATGTAGATCGATAGGACAAGCTAGATCCAAAATCCAAAATGTGTGTTTTCATTGGATAAGTGTCAAAAGAATTTGCTTACCAATGTTGGGATGATGAAAACCGAGAAATCATAAGGAGCATAAACATTGTATTCAATGAGAAAGCCTTGTATAAGGACAAGGCTACTCTTTTAAGCAAACATAAGGAGTTTATGCAACTTGTGGAGATTTCTGATGATGATGTGTAGGGTGTAAATGAGAATAAAGCACCAAATATAGAAGGACATGGGGATCAACAGATAGAGCATCAAACACCTACTCCAGAAGTAAAAAGGTCATCTAGGGCACTTAAACCAACACAAGGATTCTCTCATTTATATTATTTGTTGTTGACAGATGGTGGTGAGCTGAAATGCTATAAAGAAGCATTAGAGATGGATTCTCAAACTAAGTGGGCGCATACAATGGATGAGAAAATAAAGTCTCTAATAGTGAATCAGACATGGAACTTAATTCTACTATCAGATGACAAAAAGGCACTGAACAACAAATGGGTTTTTAGGTTGAAGGATGAGAATGATGGGACCAAAAGATATAAGACCAAATTGATGGTAAAAGAATGTCAACAAAGAAGATGAATAGACTATTCCAAATTATTTTCTCTAGTTGTGAAAATGACAACTGTTAGAAGAGTGTTGAGCATAGTGACAGCAGAAAATTTACATTTTGAGTAGCTTGACGTGAAGACTACATTCTTTTATGATGATTTGGAGGACAAAATCTACATGGAGTAGCCAAAAGGCTACACTACTAAAAAGAATGAGAAAATGGTGTCTAAGTTGAAAATAAGCTTATACGGGTTGAAATAAACACTGAGGTAATGGCATTTGAAGTTTAACATCTTCATGACAATAAAGAGGCTTTAGGAGATGTCATGTAGATCATTGCTGCTATATCAAAAGGTATGACAATAGTTACTGATGACATGCTTTTTGCAGGATCAAACATGCATAAGATAATTAATCTTGAGGATATATTGTTAAGGGAGTTCAAAATGAACTTGGGTGCAGCTAAATAGATTCTTGGTATGAAAATCACAAGAGACAGGAAAAATCATGTGTTAAGGTTGTCTCAAAAGGACTACATAGAAAAAGTCCTAACAAGATTCAACATGCAAAATGCAAAGCTAATCAGTACCCTAGTGATGGGGCATTTCAAACTCTCTAAGGAGCATTCTCTTAAATCCCACAAGGATATATAGATTAGATGTCAAGGTATCATATACATTAGCAATAAGTAACTTGATGTATGTTATGGTTAGCACGAGGCCAGACATTGTCCATGTAGTGGGAGTAATTAGCAGATTTTTAAGCAAGCGAGGAAAGATGCATTAGGAGACCGTGAAATGGATTCTAAGGTACCAAAGAGGAACTTCTAAAGCCACATTGATTTTTTGAGGATCTGGATTTAACCTAATTCCAATTTGGCATGAGATTTTGCCAAACAAAGAAGTATTATAGGGTATGTCTTCATCTTGTGTTCTATAGCCATTAGTTAGGTGTTACAGTTGTAGAAGATAATGACACTTTCAAGTACTAAAGCGGAATATATTACTGCTACAAAAGCAAAAAAGGAAATGGTTTGGTTGCAGAACTTGATAGAAGAGTTGGAAAAGAAGCAAGAGAACAACAGGTTACACAATAACAACCAGAGTGATATTCATCTTGTGAAGAATTCAACATTCCATGCAAGGACCAAACACATTGATATGAAACATCACTTCATGTATTCAATTCTAAAAAAAGGTGTTAAGATTGAAAAATATCCATATAGATGACAATCATGTAGATATGTTCACTAAAGCAGTCACGATAGTGAAACTAAAGTTATGCAAAGCTTTAGTTGGTCTTCAGGCATGAAGACGGAGTAGTTAAGTCGCAAGAGATAGGAATCACATCAAGGAAAACAGTGTTCACAAACACAGTAAATGCAATAAGATATCAAACTTTAAATGGGAGATTGTAATATATGTGAAGTTTGATTTGTTGGGTTAACATTAGGAATTCAACCCAAATACAGAAAATTTTGACCCCTAGGAAAAAAAAAATTGGCCAGTTTTGATTTTTTAATGTACCGGATCAGATCCGAATAGTATATGCATTGGGGTATTTATATGCTTTGTTCTAGGGTTACGTGCGAGAAAATAAAGAGGTTACAAAATTGTAAATCATCTTTGGATGTGTTTTCTTCCTAATAATGAAAGTTTTCTCTGTGAGTCTGTGATTTTTTTCCAAACTAGGGTTTTCCACATAAATCTTGTATTGTACGTGATTTCTTTCTTCTTTTTGCTTGTTGATTTTATTGCATCTTGTTTCTTCTGCGAAGAAGGTAAAACAATCCTAACACAGGCTAGGGCTGCCTTGTGCCTTGTTTGAGTGACCACTTTCTAGAGTTTTTTATTTTTGGGTTAATGTGTTTTGGAGTTGTTATAGACATGAAACACACATCACACATAGAAGTGGCCCCAAAAAGTGTAAATCACTTTTCGGTGCTGATGTGTCCTCCCCTGACACCCAGTAGACCTATAGCATTAGTAAGGAGGTGGTCAAAATCCGCGCCATGCTCATTATGATAAAGATATTTTTGGCTTAGGTAATCTCTGCACGGGGACCAATCCAATGCCTCAATAATCAGCTCAAACACTTGAGCATACTGCATGAACTAAAAAATTACAAAAGATAAAAAAAAGACCCACAAAAAGACAAAAACCCATGCATTTTTTTTTCATGCAGTATGCTTTAGCAGATTAGATCTCAATCCAATGGGGGGCGTTGATCCTCTTTCCATGAGATACATGTCCCAAAAAAAAGGTGCTCCAAGCCCTTTTTTAGATCACAAGAATCAATTTTTTCCCCTCTTTAGAGTAATCACCCAGGATTAGGGGTGGGCATGGGCCAGGCCATGGTAGGCTTGGGCCCGCCCTCAAATTATAGACCGGGCTTGGGCCAGAGCTTGGGCCCATAGGGGTGGGCTTGGGCTGGGGTTTGGGCCCAGGCCTCATTAATTGTTCGGGCCTCAAACCGGGCTTCGGGCCAGCCCATGAATTAAAAAAAATTGTTGAGATGTAGGTTTGAACTCTAGACCTATCTAGGGTTCAAAATTTTGATTTTGGTGGATTATTCGTCATGAGGATTAATGGAAATTTCACTATAATGCTTCGAAATATTATAAAAATTATGAAAATTTTGATGTGAACTGTTATGAAAATTTCAATTTATGTTGAGCATGAATACACACTCTGGACTAAAATAATTATATAAAGCATTTAAGTCATGTACAAATAAATTAAAATAATATACAAATAGTTACTAGTCATTTTTTTAGACAAAT
>JAOXJP010000001.1:7998197-8025714 GCA_025762735.1 Platanus orientalis
CAAATGCAACTGTCCTATGTGAGGATTCCTCATCATTGCTAGATGATTCTTTTTTCTCATCATCGGTGTCATTATCCCAAGTGGCTACCATAGCCTTTTTGTTTTTTCCTTTCAATTTATATTTCTTGTTGCCACAATCGAAGACATAACGACCTTGCCCTTTGCATTCATAGAAAATGGCTTCTTCTATGGAAACTTTCTTTCTCCTAGAAGAGTCCTTGGACATCTTGGATGGAATTTTCTTCTAAAATTTTTGGCATTTTTCTCGTAAAATTTCTTAAAGCCCTTTGTGATGAAAACCACTTCATCATCGGAATTTTCTTCTAGTCTTGTTAGCTCTTCTTCCTTGCGATCTATTCTCTTCTTTTTGGCACTTGGTCTAAGTGTCATTTCAAAGGTTTGCAAAGACCCCATTAGTTCCTCTACTACTAGTTTGTCTATGTCTTTGCTTTCTTCTATTGTGGTGACCTTTGACCTAAATCTTTCCATAAAAGATCTAAGTATTTTTCTAACTATGGTTTCCAATTTTATTGGATCTCCAAGACTTGTCTTAGAGTTTACAAGGTCTTGTAGCTTGGTATAAAAGTCTATAAATCGTTCATCTTCTTCTATCCTAAGTTCTTCAAACCTAGTGGTCAACATTTGTAATTTAGACTTTTTAACTGCACTAGTCCCCTCTGTTAGGTCTATGTATTGTCAATGTCCATGCACAAAACAAAGTGTGTACATGTATGGTCATGTTGTATAGGACCTTATGATCTAAACTATATACTTATGTAAGTCAAAGTGTTAGAGTCCAGGAAAGCGCCAAGAAGATGGACTCGAAACCAGAATGACCATACCAAGGAGACTCAAGCATCATTGAAGTATTCCAAGTCTTAACTATAAGCTACTTCAAGGAAACCAACACATTAGTTTCAAGCACAGAGAGGTAAATCAGGTATATGAGACCAAATGGTAGGTGTGTGTGTACTCACGAAACCCCGAGACTGACCCTAGGAATCACTTAGAAGACTTAATTAGGGTCTAATTGAAATGCATAAAGATCCTAATGCTCAAAAAAATGAAAATGACTTATTGGGGAAGAAGTGCCTATGCTAACTAGTGTTGGGGGCTTAGGAAGGCCACGGCTCACCTATAATTGCTTGGGACATGTCCCAAATAAGTCAAGGACTCTTCCACTACTCCTCTATGTCAAAATAATCATTCCACTCTTGAAAACCCTCTTTACATGAGGTATTGTTGAGCTAGATAGGTAAATCATTTAAGAGGAGAGGAAGCAAGTCTCGAGAGCAAAAACTTGATCAATTTATCATCCATGAGTTAGAGAAAAAGCCCTTAAAGCATTCAATGAGCCTCAAAGAGCAAGAGCCCAACTTGGGAAATCTCATTGAAAGCTCTCTACATCGGGTGTGAAGACCTTAGTTATATTTGCCTATTGAGAGGATGAGCACCACTACCATTCTTACCATTTCCATCACTTGAGTATGTTCATCTGAGCCACCAGACATGAAAGCTTTTGTCAGAGACCCTAAAAGCTAGATTGGGAGTTTGTCGGAGACACTGAACTCGTGAGCACTTGCCGGAGACACCAAGTGTGAAGTCACATCTTCTAGAGACACTAGAGATAAGGTCTTGTTGATGTACCTTGTAATAGTTAGTAGTTAACTATTAATAAAATCAACACACCATCGGAGTGGGCATTGGAGAGTAGACGTAGGCCTGTGTGCCGAACCACTATAAACACTTGTGTCTTTATATTGCATGCATTGTAATTGTTCTTTAATTTCTATGTCATAAACAATCACAAACATCTAGGCCTTAGTGAATTTGAAAATTGGTTAATATATCATTTAAGTCTAGTTGAACATCTTGCAAAGTATATTGAACTTGTAAATTGCACTAATTAAACACACTTGCATATTTGGTTTGCAACTCATAGCTTGTTGATTACCTTAGGATTTCTCTCATATTGCTAAACTTAGGTGATCACATTGTGGGGAATTTATAGTGTTGTAGTTTGATTACACCTTATCACTATTTGTATGTATCTTGATTATGCAAAGTAGCCCAACACACTAAGATTAATATAAAGGGATTAATTAAGCAACCTTAAGGAACTTACCAACCCTGCTCTCACTCTGCTATAAGTAAACACTATAGTGCATGACGGAGCCTCGTGGTCTATGATAAGTTCATAGAGAAGAGATTTACTTAAGCAAAAGAATTTCCGCTGCACATTAAGATAAAATTAAGTAAATTAAAAGAGGATTGAATAGTATTTAAAAGAACAAAAAAATTGTAGATATCCTATTCACCCCCATTGAGGAATTTCACCCCCATGAGTTACCTCACGTAAATCCCATGCTTCTTTAGCCATGGTGAGAGAGCAAATTCTCCTAATCTCGATTTGACTTACCGCACAGAAGATGGCATTCAATGCTTTGTAGTTGGTGATGTGGGCTTTCCTTTGGGTTTCTTCCCAATCCCTTTCGGGTGTTGTTGGTTTAATCTAACCTTGTTGGATTAACAACCATACAGACAAGTCCATCACTTGAAGATAGGTACTCATATGAATTTTTTAATATGGATAATTATTCACATCAAATAATGGGGGTTTTGTAATTGAGTATGCTTCTTACAGGTTTGCAATTTTGTGTTTTCTACTATAAAAATTTTGATCTTTCCATTCCGGTGGTTAAACCATTTATGAATAGCCTTGTTCCAATACAAATTGAAATTCCTATGTATGAATCCTAGAGGGAGGTGAATAGGATTATTTGAAAATTCTTTTTAAGTTTCCTTCAAATTCACTTATTACTTTGTTGATTAAATTTTCCCAGTATTTAATTACAATGTAATTGTGCACATGGATATGAATATATTCAATTATTCTATAAGTGAGATTAATTCAATATGTATAGTGCTTGATAATGTAAATGATGAATGAGAAAGCAAACCACAAGCAATCACACATGTATACAAGATGTATAGTGGTTCGGCATAATGGCCTACATCCACTTTGAAAAGCTCAACAAAAGCTATGTAAATTTATTAAGATTGAAGCCAATACAATTAAGGATAAAATTAACAAAATCCTAGTCTATTAGCCAAGCAAGCTACACCCGATGTCTCCGACGGGTGTAGTGTATGGTCTACTCTTCTAGTGTCTCCGGCAAAAGAGATTTGGGTGCACACTACCGGTGTCTCTAGCGGTAGTGCTAATTCTCTCGGTGTCTCCAACAGGAGAGGTCTAAATAACTTTTAATAAAAGTTAAAGGCAAAAATTACCTCTTTGTAGGTTGATGTTTCCTTGTACACAAGTTGGGGTTGCTCCTTCTTTAGAAGATGTAACTATTACTCCCCAAGTGCTTCTCGTTTAGCTCTTTAAGCTAGAGAGCCAATCTTGATGGGTTGCCCCTTCATGAGCAAAATGTGACTATCAAGCCCACCTTTCTTCTCAAGGGTTTAGATAACCCTTGGTACCTTCTTCTTCAAGATTTGACTTACCAATGTAGAGAGAAGGCTAGGAATGGTTAATGGGATACAAATTTTCCTATGCAGGCTTAGAGAGAGATTCTCAACAATTTTACAGAGTTAAATCTCTCATGAATTTTCCAAAAAAAAATAAGAGAGTTGTGCTTTTAATCATGACCATTACGTTGCTCATTTGAGTTCTTCTCCTTATATATTGGATGAAAATGGTTCATGTCCATTAGATTAGAACCTTCCAAAATAGTCAAAAGATCTTAGCCATTGATTAGAAATTGTTTTTTAAAGTTTAGACCATTATACAGTGTTTCCGTAACTTTGGATCGATCCTGAATTGATCCAAATGCAAAAAACACACAGATCCTATAACCCAAGAGTTGTTGGATCAATCCTGGATCGATCCAAATAAGTGTTGATTGATCCAAACCATTTGGATAGCAGTGGTTCGATCCAACATCGATCCAAATTCTCTATAATCTCTTCTAAAGACTTGGGAATGCTACAAAGGACTTTGGATCATCCCTCCATGGTCCAAAAAGGTTCATAGACGTTGGGAAACCCTTATCGGACCCTTGATTCACTTAGCTACCAAACAATACCTGATTTACCTGAAGAAGGCTCAGAGTAGTGAGTGAATCCTTTGAAATGAGTTGTTGACTTCTGGATTGATCTCTTGAGGCTTCCTTGACACTTGATGATGATCTTCATGATGCTTTGACACAAGGACCTCCTAGACTCTAACATGACTCAGTTCATGTCCTAGTCTATACAATACATGTATTTTATAGTTTATGGAATTTACAATACATTACATTTACAATCTCCCCCTTTGGGAATTCCATGACAAAACTTTAAATACATGAATAATGGAGTACAAAATGAATAATACAATAAACTCAAGAACTCCAACTTAAACTAGGAATTCTATGAATTGCTTTAGCTCTCCCCCTTAATGTATGCTCAGGCTTTTCATGACTTACTCTTTATTTGCAATGTGCTCTTAGTTTTAAGCCCCTGAAATACATTTAAAAAAAGTATACATTTCCTAAACCAAGATTAGTCCAGTCAAATGATAAAATATAATTGTTAGCAGCCAAATTTTGACTTGGTCATTTGATAACATAAGGATGGCATAACAGCATTTTGGCATCAACTCTAAGCACCCATGGCTTAGGAAGAGAAATCCTGGACTCTAGGAAGTTAGGCATCCCCAAAGAAGTCTTTCTGGATATTTCAGCCACGAATAAATCAATCAGAACACTTCATTACAGTCCAAATACACCATTTTAGGTCAAACCCTAATCTTTACAAAAGCATTAGCAGGACTTCGAAGGTCCACATTTAGGAGCTCCATCCATGTTATCTATAAATTTTCCTACCTCTATAACTCTTCCCTCGGCAAAACAGCACAGGTGAAAAAATTATCATTTTGCCCTTTTACCTTCAAAAGCCAAGAACTCATTATCTACCACTCAGATCAATGCATTTTCTCTCACCTATATAAGCCTTCTTGTCATGAAGCATCACAAGTGAAAAATCCTCATTTTCACATTTTTTGCCCTTACAGGCAAAAAATTACCATTTTACCCTTTTGCCTTCAGAATTTACCCCTAAACCCTCAAAAGACCCCTGAACCCTCAAAAGACCCCTGAAGCTTCTCTCTTTGCCTGAATGATGTCATGTCAATTCATGTAGTTCCAAGACTCTTAAGATTCCAATACTTTGTGGCCCACTGGTTTTCCATAATGGGCCCCACTTGCTCATAATCCCTATCATACCTAAGATACAACATTTGCAAGTTTATTGCATCATAGGTCTTTATTCAAACTCATTCCAACACCTGATTCCGACCACGCCAGTGTAACTAGAATATCCGGGAAACCTAAAAATCATTGTCTGTTTACAAACAAAAGAGTTTAGAAAGTCCAAAAGCAAACTCAGGCACAATCACTTGTATATGCGCAATTCCTATTTTCTTCGAAAAGATGGCTTTACATGTTTCTCCCTACATACATGTCTAATTAACTCGCTGTTTATGGTAATATCTCCAATGATCCTACCCGCACATATTCCTTGAGGATTTTGGTAAATAATTTTACCATTTTACTCTTCTTATAGTTCAACGAAGTTTTTTTTCCAAATTTACCAAAAATTAGACTTTCGAGGGTTTGCAAATGTCGTATCGCGAATCCGGTTGACCAGTGTGTCTGCAAGGACCAAATAGAAAAAAAATCAAAAATGGATGTGGACTTTTGTTTTGGAATCTTTATTTACTGCATCATTAATCCAAATCTCAAATTACTACATCATCAATCTAAATCCTTTTTTGAAATTACTGCATCATAAATCTACCCCTCTCCCATTGATCCATGTTATCAATCCATGCCCATTAGCATACCCTC
This sequence comes from Platanus orientalis, assembly GCA_025762735.1. Taxonomy (NCBI): domain Eukaryota; kingdom Viridiplantae; phylum Streptophyta; class Magnoliopsida; order Proteales; family Platanaceae; genus Platanus; species Platanus orientalis. The sequence continues at coordinate 8,004,092 of JAOXJP010000001.1, forward strand.
ATCCTCACCCTCCATCTTAGATCCTAGACTTAATCCCAATCCCCCATTCAACTACCTCACCTTAACACAAAATGTTTGAACCCTAGCCACCCATTTTTTTGCTAAATCCTAGCCCTACACTCAACACCCCTAAAGTTAATCGTAGCCCTCCATTCTAAGTGAACCCTAGCCACACACATACATAAATTGGGGCTACAAATACCCCCAAATTCGTGCTCAAGGGGGTTGGCAACAAAAAACCCCAAAATCAAGAGAGAGGAAGAAGAAGGAAAAGAAGGATTTTTGCAAACCCTAGGCTAATTTAGACCCAAGGTAAGCCTCAACTTTGATCTAGCTGCTTCCCATTGTGATCTTATGTCAATTTAGTATGATATTATGTTGTCCAATTCATCTCTAAGCTCTGCTCCAATTCGGTTTACACAGTAGTGGCTCAACAACCTCTACTTGTTTCCATTTTTCACCTATTTTAATGCCGATTTTCTTGTGAATTTTGTAGAGGGCTACTTTATCACAAATTGGACTATCTTATACTAGACATACATGCTAGCTATGGTATTTAATTTTGTGATTTATGGAGCTGTGGAAAGCCTCAAGATGGCCTCCCTCCCAAACAAACCCCAAAACTGGGTCTTTTGAGACCTAGATAAGTTGAATATTTGGGGAATTGTGTTTAAATTTTGTATGCATGATATGGAACCCAATTTTTTATATGATATTCATATATATACTGCCTGCTAACATGCATAATTTTAGAATTTTTCACTACCCCTAGGGGATCCAAATGGCCGAAACAAGGCTATTGGATTTTTGGTCTAGGCCTAACGCTTGATTTTTAAATGAATTAAAAATTAGGCGTTGAAAAATCAAGCATTAGAACAAACATAGGCTTATCATATATGGTTGAAAATATCTCTATTAAATTTCTAAATTGACCGACCACACTCAATTTAGAATTTTGTGGAGAGAGATATGCCCTCCAGAGTATAGACTGTCCAAACCCAACGCTTAAATTTTAATCTGTTAAATTCAGGTGTTGGAGAAATTCAGGTTTTGAGATCTGGGACCCACCCCAGTGAACCCTGACCTTCTCTAAATCCTATACAGAGGCAAATGACACCTTGGAATTCATCCATGTGCTTATGTACCTCTGTGAGCCCTGTTTTCATCCTAATGCCTGAATTTTTGTTCAGACATTAAGAGGAATTTCAGGCATCAGGAAGAATTTTAGGCGTTAGGCCTGTGAAAGACAAATGAAACCCAACTTCAAGACATTTCATTCCATAGACATAATCTAGGAATCTCTTCATTATAAATGTCTCTTTCAGCGTCCCCAACAATCATAGTAAGTTGACTATACGCTTGTGATTTCCAAGTGTATCAAATACCCAAACTTTACCTAGGAGACAACGCTTGAATAGTGACTGATACGTCAGTGCAATCAGGTCGAGTCAACCTTCCCATTCACTACCTTTCAACCCATCCTGACCTTTTATGGTCTTCACCTTACATTAGGGTCATGTCGTAGTGGTTCGTGACCCAAATACCTTGAGACTTGGCCATAGCCTAATTAGGTTCTTAAAACCATGCACATTGGTACAACATAGTCCCGACCCTCATTTTGCTAACTTGTTCACATTTTGTAGCAACGCAGAGTACTCTATAAGTATACAAACAATCTAAAATGTACCCTAAATCACTCTCACAGTCAAACATACATGACTGTCGAGATTGGCACACACAATAAACCCCTAAAACTACATACAATTTGATCGCAACAAAACCCTAGGAACACCTGAACCAAAAGATCACATATGTAGGCAGCTCAAGACTATGTCTCAGGTATAACTGCAATGATCACACCACAGGGGTGGTCCAAGACTAATAACTATACATTTAACAAACATGGACTTTAGCATAATTCAAAACATGTATGAATGAGAGAAGTTGCCCTTAAAAAGCAGGTATTTAGGGTGTCTAACACCTTCTCCAAATGCAACTAAACAACTTACCCTTTATCTCAGCAAAGTAGACCAGTAGTTGGAGTTAAACCTCTAAACCTTCGGGTCTAAACTTCTCTTCTTCCTCAGAATAGGAGAACTGATGTCCATCTCCATTGGTTGACCCTGAGTTAGTGGTGACTCCCAGAAAAGCCTAACCCCCATATAAAAGCTTTAACGACCTTTCACGCATTGGCATCACGCACCGAAGAGTGGGCTCAGAAACCACAGGCGGGTGGGGGAATCCGAACCCCTCTCGAACGCTAATGTCATAATAATGAACACACAAGCAAGCAAATGAATGAGGTGAAATGCATATGCCCATGATGTGAGGTATCAAGAATGATAGATGCAAGTGAATGTGAGATTGATCTAAAGAATTTCACTTGATTCTTTACTCCCCCTGAGTTAGGCAATTCATTTTTACTCCCCTAGAGTATGATATACCAGTTTTAGAGCAAACTTGCCTCAGATGTTCAAAGTTTTCAAATTTAGCAAAAATTTTCAATTAATAGTCTTTAACTCTCCCTTTTTTGTCATGGATGCGAAAAGTGTATATGTGAGGTGCAAAGCAATAAGAGACCGTAGTAGAAAGAGTACAAATATTTTAATTCATTTTCAAATGATTTACAAGTTGATATTAAGAAAATGGAAAATATATCAAAATAAACACTAAAATGCTCTACGAATCCTCATCAAACTCCTCATCCTTGTCCTCATCCTTACTGGCGAGAATATCAAGGATAATCCTCGGTGTTGGCGCTTGAGAGGGATCGACAATCCCTTCGATGTGGACCAACCGCTAATCCATACTTTCCACCTTCTTCTAAAGGTGGTCAAAACAGTGAAGGATGTGCCCAAAGTCAGCATGAAGATCTTGGATTAGACTCGAGAGAGCTCGTGGAAGGGTCATTAAGAGTGCGAGAGCCAGGGGAACATATCCAAAAGAGGCAGTAGGGGCAGTGGTATCTGTGGCTGGTGGTGGCACATCAACTGGTGCAGGAGGATGAACAGGTGCCAGGACGGGCTGAGCCACCTCTCCAGCATCCTGAGCTGCCTGTGGCACAACTTATCTCTGAGCCTTCATCCTCTTGGTGGTGGCATCACCAATAGGCGCACCCTGGGAAAGGGTCACAGCATCATGGGGGAATGTCACTCCACACTGCTCTAGAATCTGAGTGACTAGCACTCCATATGGTAAACCCCTCTTGGTGCCATCCTTGATGGATTTTGTAGCACGGTATGGCACATGATGGTTATGACATCAATGGGCTTTCTCTCCATCAAACTGGCAACTAGATGTGCCCTATCATCTGTCATGACAGTCTTATGCATCATCTATAAAAGATTGTGCACAAGAATCATATCAAGAATGCATGCCACCATGCAACACTCCTTAGTGGGAAACTTCCCAGTCCATGAAGTGCCCTCTCTTTCGAAAAGCTTAGAGATGTAAGCTAAGTCAATCCCCTGGTTGGGGAAGACAACGGCATTGGCTGAAGGGTAAGCAATCCCTAACAACATAGAAACCCGATCCGAGTTTATCAACATACTGATGCTATAAACTTTTGTCTCAAACAAAAGTTGTGGGTGATCTGCATTGTGGATGTTTGAGTAAAAAATGTGGATGGCTTCCTCCTACACCTTGCCTTTAAAGATGGTGTTTTGCATCCACCCATCATTTGGAATTGTCGCTCTAATTGTGAAGTCTCAGATTGTCATCTACTTCATAAACAACTCAATGAAAATCTTCTTCTTCGAGAAGATGTTTATGTAATTGTGAAAAGCAGTGGCATTCCTTAGTGCCCCATAGTTTTTTGGCATAGTTCATGGTTGCTTGATTCGCTCATTATCTCGTAGAGGAGCTTTCCCAAAATCCCTCTTTGACATGATTCTGGCTTGGAGGATTCAAAAAATGCACAAGGAAGACTAAGAAGAGGAAGAAGTGCTAAAATGCCTAGAAAGTGACCTTGTTTTTATCCTGGATTGAACTAGGGCATCCCCTTTTCTTTTATATCAAGTGACAATTCATTTTCGATAGGTATCGCCAATTTTGATGGATCCAAAATGGAATCTTCAGGATAAAAATCCCAGATTTTCCCCATCTTCACTAGGATGGCCCCGCTTACCCCAATTAAATGATTCCTTATTAATTTTTGAGTACATATGAATGTGTCTTTATATAGAACACATTCTCATTGCACCTCGAAGATATTCAAATCTTTTTGAGTCGAAGGTCTTTGTAAGGATGTCTGCCACCTAATCCTCAATCGATTCATACTCTAGAGATATTGTTTTGTCTTCAATCAATTCCCGAATGAAATGGTGGTGAATATCAATGTGTTTCATTTTAGAGTGTTAAACCGGATTTTGGGAAATCTGAATTCCACTTGAGTTGTCTATGAACAAATTCATCATAGACTGAGACAAGTCAAAATATGCAAGCATCTGCTTCATCCATAGCAGTTGCGTGCACCACTCCTGGTAGCAATGTACTATGCCTTAGCTATCGATAGAACTATGGAATTTTGCTTTTGACTGTGCCAAGAGACAAGACAGTTTCCTACATAAAAGCATCCCACACTTGTGCTTTTACGGTCATCAACATTGCATGCCCAATCTGCATCTAAATAACCAGCTACTACTAGTGTGGTATCAAATGGATACTAGAGACCGCAGTTAATAGTCCTATGGACATACCGAATAACTCTCTTGGCTGCTTTTAGATGAGATTCCTTCGGTGCAGCCCGATATCTCGCATAGGCACCTACACTAAAGGCAATGTCAGGTCTGCTTGTTTTCAAGTATAGCACACTCCCTATGGTACTCCTATATCCTGTAGGATCAACATCAACACCGTCGAGATCCCTAGTGATTTTCTCGCTCATACTGATTGGAAAATCAACTAGTTTGGACTCCAAAAGTCTAAACCTGGATACAAGATTCTTGGCAAACTTTGATTGATTTAGAAATATTCCATTAAAAGTTTGTTTGATCTGTAACCCAAGGATGAATCACAATTCTCCCTTCATACTCATCTCAAATTCGGATTTCATCATATGAGCAAACCCATGTGAAAGCTCTTCACATGTAGATCCAAATATGATGTCATCCACATAGATCTGTGCGATGAGTATGTGACCATCCTTTTTCTTAATAAAGAGTGTTTTGTCAACACTCCCCCTGACAAAATGATGGTCTACTAAGAACTTGGTTAATCTGTCATATCAAGCTCTAGGGGCTTGTTTCAGCCCATATAGTGCTTTCTTCATTCCATACACATGATTTGGCATGTGTGGATCCTTGAATCCCTCAGGTTGGTCAAGATATACTTCTTCTTGAAGTATTCCATTTAGAAATATACTTTTTTACATCCATTTGATACAATTTGAACTTTAAATGACATGCAATGGACAATAAGATTCGAATTGACTTGATCCTAGCTATAGGAGCAAAAGTTTCATCAAAGTCAATCCCTTATATCTGAGCATATCCTTGGTGATTATCCAAAACGTGATGACAAAAATAAAAGTGTGTAGTCCCAACACACAACATTGATAAAGGAACAATAAGAATACATTGGTGATTTTTACACAGTCTCCAAAGGTATGAAACTTTTTCTCATGATGAGTGGATAATAGATTTAGGTTGTCATGTTCATATATGTTCTAGGAAAGAATGTTTTGATACGTTCCAAGAGAAGAAGACAAATTTTGTTTCTTTGGGTGACAAGTTTATTGACGTCATGGGTACTAGGATAGTTAAGATTAAGATGTTTGATAAAGTGGTTTGTACTTTGGGTGGTGTAGCATATGTCCCATAGATGCAAAATAATTTAATATCCCTAAGACGGTTGGATTCCATGGGTTGCAAATATTCGACTACATGTGGAGTCATGAAAATCACACGTGGTTGTTTGGTAATAATGAAGGGAGAAAAGTGTGGTGGTTTTATCATTTGATAGAGAATATAATAATTAATGACATTCCTTTAACCCCGACAAGTAGCTAGAAGCGGAGTGTACATAATAACAAGCACTTGTGTAGGATCTCTTTTATAGTAGGGACAAAGACAGATGTCATGGGTTTCTAGGTGACATATTGCAATTAGAGAGGACATATCAAGGTCTCCCTCTAGAGTTGACTAGGCGGGTTGCATGGTATCAATACCGAATTGATTCGATGATATGTGTAGTGGTAATTCTTTAAGGCCAATGATTGTTTGTGGTAATAGCAACCAAATTATGATTCAGGTTTGAGGTGGAGGTGCATTCCAAAAAAAACAATAGTTGTAGCAAATATAGTTAATGTTGATATTATTGATAAGAAAAAAATATCAAATGAATTGCCATGATTTTTCTCCCTTTATTTCAATTACTCTTTGGGATCTATTGAGAGCCAAAATTAAAGGGGTCTCTAGATTATAACCTTCTAGTGGTTCATTAGCATTTTAGAGTCCTTATCTTCTACCAAATCAATCCCATATCCCGTGGTCATTTAAGCAATTTAAGTTGGTATCAACTGAAAGTATATTAATTTATTCAATACCCGACTCATACTAAGCAATAATAAACTTGAGATAGTCTTTAAGACGAGTGAGTAAGAATACCTTTGATTGAGATGAAATAGATCAAATGAAGGTGACAACCCCGAAATGGAGAATTGGGTCCCGTGAGCTGCTGTTAGGGTTGTATTTAGGTCACCACTTGGAGAGATGGGTGAATGAATTTCCACAGGCACCTCCACTTCTTCCCATAAAAAAAAAGAGAACTTGAGAGATGGGGAGAGAGAACCCAAGAGAGGAAAAAAAGTAGAGATTGAGAGAGAACATATCGTCCCTCTTATTAAGACAAAAAAACCTAATCAAACCCTTTGTACAAAGGATAGAAAGAGAAAATGAGGAGAATAAAATGGTACATGTCATTAGAGAAGAACTCGGTAACAAAGTGAGAAATTGTCGGGTAGGGAGGTTGCACCAGAGAATATTTGTATTATTCATCTTTTCCCATTGTTATCTTTCGACGTGGGGAGTAGAGAAAGTGGGATAAAGAGAGAGAGCGAGAGATAAAGCGACATGTATAAAATAATATCAGAGACGAAGAGAGAGAGGTCAGTGAATGTGAGAGATAGGTTGCATTTGGTAACACGTCATGAATTCAACTCTCAATTCCTGATTCTTGATTCCACTAAGGATGCATTAGTTGAAGTGAATTTCAGAACAATAAAAATGTTTGGTTTAACAAAAAAAAATCTTGATGAAAATGATCCAGATGTTGAAGATGATGATGAAGATGTAGTCAAATAAACAAAAAATTAAAAAGATGAAGAGAGAATTGGGAAATGGAATTGGCGAAGTTACATTTTTTTCCTAGCTCCCAAAATGCCACTCTCAAACCAATTTTGGGAGTGGAATCTAGGGAGAGAATTTGAAGCCACCAAATGACTTTTTTTTTCGACGAAATCACTCTTCAGGAGTTGAGAATCAAAGAATCACTCTTTCAGAATGTTATCAAGTGTAGTCGTAGTGAACTTGGGAAAATAGATATTGAGAGAGAGAGAGAGAGAGAGAGAGAGAGAGAGAGAGAGAGAGAGAGAGAGAGTTGGAAAGAGTTGGAGGGATAAGACTTAAGAGAGTGGAAAAAACTGAGATGAAACGAGAGAGAGAGAGAGATAGAGATGGAAAGAATTGAAGCGATAGAGCGAGTGGGAAAAACTGAGACGGAACGAGTTAAAGCGACATAAAGAGAGAGAATGAGAGGGGGATAGTGTGGCCTGCCATCAAAGTCAGAGAAGACCGTCGAGGTGAGAGTCGCAACAATTCCTTTCCTCTTTCTTCTTACGTGTTTCTTTTCTTCTAACACTTCCGATATGAGGAGTTGATGGCTCCATTGAGTCTTGTGTATGCAAAGCCAATAATTTTTTTTTTTCTAAAGTTTATTTTTGGTACTACTACTTTTAGTAACAAAAAATCTTGCCAGAAACAAAAAGCAGAGTCATTCTTAGATTGCATTCATGTTTATCAAATACTATTTTCTCATTTTTTATTGATTTTTTAGAATTATGAATGGTTCCCAACCAGACCCAATCCTCCATGGGTTTGTGGGTAGGTTTGTGTCCGCTCCCCTAAAAACTTCTAACCTGCCCCAAGACACGGGGTCGGGCACATCAGCGCTGAAAAGTGATTTACACTTTTTGAGGGGGCACATATCACTTTTCAGCACTGATGTGCCTGGCCCCTAACAGGTGGCGGTAGTTAATGGGAGCATTCCCAAACCTCTGTGGGTTTGTGGGGGGCGTTGTGGCACAATCTCCTGCTTGCTCAAGAGATTCTCTCAAGCATTTGCTTGTGAAGATCCCAAGTCGCAAGCTACACCTTGTTTAACTAGAGTGCATATGGGTATTTTTGATAAATACATTATGGATAAATCAAGGGAAATCTGCCTGGCTGGCTGTGTATTCTTAAACCATAGTTTTGAGAATCGGACCAGACTTTGAACCGGTAAGTGGATGGTTCAGGTCCAACCGGGTTTGACCATTGATTTACATGATCTAACTGCCATAAGTAAAATGCAATAAAATACCAAAAAATAGAAAAATCACACAGCATTAGATGGTTTATGACAGGGTTTTAAATTTTTAGACATAGCAACGAATGTAATAAATTACCAAAAGTTAAACCCCGAACATTTATTTACCCAGGCATCTTTTATACCTTGCTTCTTTCTCAAGAAAAAAGAAAAGAAAAAAGAGTTAATATTAGTTTAACAAGGGAGCGAACCGTCCTTTGGATTTCCCCCTGCATTGGTCACTATATCTATTGATACCAATTGGGAACCATTACATCACCGGGCGTTTGGAGGCGTAAAATCTACACTAGCAGAAGTAAGCTCTTTACATCTTTTTGAATCCTTCTTCTTCTTCTTCTTCTTCTCTCTGTTTTAATTTTTATTTTTACATTATTATCATTTATTTAAGGCTTCTTTGATGTTTGTTCCTTAGATTTGAACCATTTGGTGGTCTGTGATCTGTAGATGTATCTTCCTTCTGCTCAATTTAGAATGCGTATTGATCTTTGAAGGGAAGTCAATGCTACTCTAGGGTTTTAGTTTATGGAGATCTTTGATCAGTCTTCCGATGTATTTTAGGGTTAATTTGTTGTTTTATGAATTTGGGTTTGTTGGGGATTATGTACTTAATTTTTTTTTTCCTTGCATGGTTGGGAATTTAATGTTCCCTCACTGTTCCTAGTTTGGCCGTCAGTTTAAGCCTTTAATTTGATCGATTTCTATTCAAAAGGATTCGTTACAGCTTTCTTTTCTAGGGTGCGTTTGGAAATCACAGAGAAATGAATCATTCCCTTTTTTTTTTTTTTCCCCTTTTACTTAAGCGTTGCGGTATGACTTTACACAGATTATTTTGGAAATTGCGTAGCTTGAAGATGAATACTTATTTAAATCAAGGTTACTTTTAAGGATTTCAAAGAAATCAGCTCTCTTCCCCACTCCTAATTTTTGTTTTCATTCGTGATGGTTCACATTTTAAATGGTTAATTTGTGTGTTTGAATGCTTGGGATGATTTCATTTTCATGTATTAGCTGAATCCCCCCTTTATTTTGTGCCAGATTTTTTTTTTTTTTTCATCTTTCTTTGGGAGAAAGGGGGGTGGGGGTCATTTTGGATAGTAGCTTTCGATGAGTGGTAGAAATGCCTCTCTTCTGTTCTCCTGAAGATATTATGGAGACTTTTTTGCTTTTGTAGTTGGAAGAGCTACCCTGTGATTTGTTGTTCACTCTGATCATTAGTTTTTAATGTTTCCTTTTAACAAAAGAAGAGACTTGTTTCATGAGAAATAAATTGTTCTTTCGGTTTTTATGTTAGGAATGTTGGTTCCTTTCAGTTTTAGTTATAGATCTTTATAATTGCTTGTATGCCATGGGTTTTTATGTTAGGAATGTTCGTTCCTTCTCTCTCGTTCTCACTCACTCTCTTATTTATTTATTATTTTATGTCTTACATTTAATGTGATTGTTATTTGTTTTAAGATTTGCATAAATTTCATATTACCAGTTCGAATTTAGAACATTCTTGTACTTAATAAAATCTTCTCATGCCAATGATGAGTTTGTGCCCAAATAGTGAAAAAGGTAAGTTTGAGGTGAACTGAAAATTTCAAAAAACATGTAAGTTTTAAACTGATTGGTTTTTTTTTTACAAAACTATATATATTTTTTTAATTTTTTTTTGTTGAATGTATATCTTAGTAGTTGAAGTGCTATATATCTCATGATAGTTGTTCTTTTCAATGTTTTTAAAGAAAGATATTTCAACCCATCACTATTTCTGCAAGTCAAAGAATTGAGGTTATGGCTTTGTCATTTATATCAGCAGTCTTAAAACTTTGACTAAAGTAGATTCTTTTCTCAGGTGATCTTAGTCCGTATATTACCCGATAAACTTTCATTTTCTTATTTAGTCTTGTAGACATTGGAGAATCCTTGTATTCATTAGTTTCTGTTCTCCCCATTTTACACTAGTTAACCAAGAATAGCATATTGCCCTTGTAGCTACATGAAATTCAGAGCCTTTTCTTCAGCTGTGATATTCTAAATCTTCTTTCTCCTTCTTTCTTTTAGAATGGGTCAAGGAACTCCCGGTGGTTTAAACAAGCAAGGCATGCCTGGTGACCGAAAGCATGATGGTGACAAGAAAGAAAAGAAATTTGAGCCGGCAGCTCCACCCACTAGGGTAGGCCGCAAGCAGCGCAAGCAGAAGGGGCCCGAAGCTGCTGCTCGGCTCCCTGTTGTTACCCCTCATACAAAATGCAGGCTTAGGCTTTTAAAGCTAGAACGGATCAAGGACTACCTTCTTATGGAGGAGGAGTTTGTTAGCAACCAGGAGAGGTTGAAGCCCCAGGAGGATAAAAATGAGGAGGACCGCTCTAAGGTTGATGATCTCCGTGGCTCCCCTATGAGTGTTGGCAACCTTGAAGAGCTCATTGATGAAAATCATGCCATTGTATCTTCTTCAGTGGGTCCAGAATACTATGTTGGGATACTCTCCTTTGTTGACAAGGATCAGCTTGAGCCAGGCTGTGCTATACTCATGCACAATAAGGTTGGTAGCCATTTTCCCCTTCTGTTTTTTCTTAGGTTTCTGTTGTCTTTTAACCTATACATTTTGTTTCTCCATTGATAATTATCTTAGGAACTTGACAGCCAATTCCTTCTTCTTCCTTTTCTTGTTTTCAGTAAATGCCAGCCATTCCGAGCCAGCTTGGAAGGTTATTATGAGAGCTAAGGATTTTATAGTGTTTTGGGTTAGGCGTTGTAATGATTTTGGTGGTATTCCCAATGTGAATCTTGTCAAGAATTGGGATAGTTATATAGGGAGATACGATGTTTGAGGCTTTGTTTTTCCTTTGGGACTTCTCGTCCCTTTTCCTTCCTTTTTATTAATAAAATTCTTTTCTTCATAAAAAAAAGATAGAAGTAAATGCCGGGTTTGAGAAATTTTACAATGACAAATAGACAGATATCTTAAATTCTTGGTTGAGGGATATGAAGATGTAGAATTGGTAATTCGTAATTTAGGTCCTATAGGCAGGCATTGGGGATGTAAAGCTTTATTGGTAGGGTCCCTTGGTGTTCTGTTTGCTGTAGTTTTTATAGCACGGAATTCAAAATATAATGGGTTGACATAGAATTAGGGTAATTGATGCGGACATCCAAGCTGAAGTGGGGCCCATAAGATATGTGGGTGGGACCCACACGTGTGGCAGCAAAAAGAGATAGTGTGAATCAAGGGAGCTGGATTATTTAGTGTTTAATTAGAGTTTTATTAGGATTTAATTTTTTAATTATCAAAAAATTATCTTTTATCTATGTGTTAAGTTTATTTTAGAGTCTTTATGTAATTAGGAGTCTTTAAGTCAAAGTTGTAATCTCGTCACTTTTCTTTAGGCCATATTTTGAAAGGTTAAAACTTATCTGTTTAGGTTGATTTTGGTGCCAGTTGAAAGGTTATTCAATTACCTTTCCGACGAAACCAAAATCTTGAAAATCCGATGTGATTTGAATAAGTTATGATCAAAATATTAAAAGGATATTAAAAAAAAAATACTAAGGGAATATCAACAAGTGACGAAAATTGGACTTTGAGGTCTTTTAATTATTTAATAGTCTTTGTATCAAAGTCAAAGTGGGTTTAGGATTAGTTTATGTCAAGTTTTAGTTGGTTTAGGATTAGTTTATGCCAAGTTCTAGTTGGTTTAGGAAAAGTAGTGGGTCTATAGAAGAATTACAACTCTTATGTAAATTAACGAATGATGCTACATTGAATAAAAAAAAGTTTTGTTTTAGGGAAAGAACTCCATGGTTAGTGCTGTCTTTTTTCTTCCTTTTCAAACTTGTACCAAGTTTGAAACTTAGGTAAGGATTTCCTAAGTGACTGAGGTAGGGTCTTCCTCACAACAAGTACAACATCTTTTTCTTTCTTTCTCTTCTCTTTCTTTATATTTCTTTATTTCTATTTGCTGCTCTTGGTTTTTCCATAAAGAATCTTGGAAGGTCTAAGTTTACATGATTTGATAAATCAAATCAATTTCATGGGGTTCCCTTATCAGATACAATTTCATGAATTTTGACCATAGACCCTTGATAGATGTTAGAATCTACCATTAAAATTTCGTAAATTTTTGATGCGTCAGTAGGGGTATTTTGGTAATTTTGGGTTTCTACCAGGAAATTTCATAATTTTTCTTTTGGGTTTCTGCCCAGAAATTTCATAATTTTCTTTTTTGGTTTCTTTTCTTTTCTCTGCATTTTATTGTTTTAATTCTTCTAAACCCTTCTAATCAAGTTTCTTGTTTATTTCCATTAAATCTTGATTACTTAAAGTTCCATTCTTGGTTCTGTAACCTTATTCTTGTTTCCACTACATCACTTTTGGTTTTATTGAGATTCTTGGCTATCGTTTTACATCAACTTTGGTATCATCTCTATTGTGCTGCATCAATTTTGGTATTAGAGTCAGGTTGTAACTAATCCTTATCAAGTTGTAATCCTGAGGAACCTTGGAACTTTTGGAAAGCCAAAAGAGAAACTTTAAAATTTTTGAAAGAGTCAATCTTGAGATTTTTGAAAGGAAGTTAACCTTCTCTCCATAGGCTATCGATTGTGAAGAAACTTCAAAATACATTTGCAAATGGAGTGGAAAGAAGAAATAAGAGATAATGGGTGATTTGTGGTGGTGTAGGTTGATTATTTTGTACACAAATTCAGTGTCTCTTGATACAATAACATATGCTCACGCAAGGACTAAAGATTAACACGACAATGGTTTAAGAATCAAATTCAATCTCACATGATTCAACTGTGAACAACTCCAAACCCATCCCACCTTGTACGTGTCTGTGTGAATCACAAAACCACCAAAATCCTGAGAAACTGTACACTGTGTGTGATCCCCCTCTTGTAGAGGAGTAACCTAATACGTAACCAACCATTGGGATTGCTCTTTTGGTTGCTCTACGTAGGGTAACTTAATATACCTTATTAAATATAGAGTTTAATATTATAAATATTTGTAACTTACCATGCTATTATTTAAGATTCATTTTTGAATCTTTGTCAATAGATTCCAAATATAATTGTGAATCCACAAGAAAAATAGAACTTGGTGATTCTTAGCCTTGGTGGAGATTAGTGGTTGTCCAAATTATGAACACCAGGGAAATCCCCTAATAGCTTGAAAAGCCATTTTTCTTTAAATAAAAGCCAATTGTACATGAAGTCCCCACCCTGGTAACTCCCAAGGAATTTCAAACTGCTTATTTTAGTAGTTTTGTGACATTTATTTATAACCAAATTCTGATCAGATTCTTCTTAATGATGCTGTTTGTGATTTTATTCATTATATTTCACCTACAATTGTCTGCATTTGTATTGCATTGATGCAATAATAGCTGGCTCCTAATTGTAAGTTTTTGATGAGATTATGGTGATGATGATGATGATTTTGTGCAACTTTTCTTCATTTATTAGATTGAGTAGTAGTTCATTTTCTCCCTGCTGTAATTCTCTTTGATCAAAGTAACTATTATGCTGTTAAAAATTGTGGAAAGAGAACTGTAAAGGTGCTTATATTGTTTATATTTTTTCGATAGGTTCTTTCTGTTGTAGGGCTTCTTCAAGATGAAGTTGATCCGATGGTGTCTGTGATGAAAGTTGAGAAGGCTCCTTTGGAGTCATATGCTGATATAGGTGGGTTAGATGCCCAGATACAGGAAATCAAAGAAGCAGTGGAGCTTCCTCTTACTCATCCTGAATTGTATGAAGACATTGGTATTAAGCCTCCTAAGGGAGTTATACTCTATGGTGAACCTGGAACGGGCAAGACATTACTTGCCAAGGTGCAGACTACATACTTTTGTCTCTCTTTGATTTGGTTTTTAGTTTTCTGCTGCATGTCGGATCATCAATTGCTAACTGGAGATTGTACTGTTGTCATCAGTTTTCATTTCCTGTTTTAATTAATGTTTGTAGGTGTATGAAAGCTCTTGTGCTGGTAAGAATACAGTATTTCTGTTGTAGGAATTAAGCTGACACAATCCTTTAATTTACAAACTTGTATGCTGGGATTAAAAATCTGCAGTGCTTTATTTGGATGACTGACAGTGCCGGATAAAACTTTACAGATAAGATTCTGATTTATTTATGAAGAAACCCATGCAGAACAGGATCAAACAAATCACTAAGAAGGAAAAATATATATTTTTTCATTGGAGACAAATAAATATGGAAGCAAATCAGGAAGTATGATAACCGTAACTCACCACAAATGGTGAAGGTCCCAGTGACTTCAAAAGAGACTCCACCCACTCAGTAATTGTTCTATGTCTTTTGTCTGCAGTAAAAAAATTTTTATCTAGTATTTTTGGGGTTTGAAAGAGGAAGAAAATAAATAAAATGGTTATTTATAAATTTGTTTTTATTAGGGCCCGTATTCTTCAATATGGTGTATTATTTTAGGTACACATCTTTTTGTGTTGCATTTTCGCTATATTAGTGGTTAACCAGAATGTTGATTATGGTTTAAAAATGTTAGCCATAATGGGGAGTTTATGTGATTGTTGGGGTATTTTATCAATATGCTAGATTTTGACATTTGCATTGGTCATCCAAAATGTCATCTTGGCTCTCAATGAGGTTTATCACATAGCTGTAAATGTATTGGAAGATGAATATTGAATGGAACACTAAATTACATATCTTACTTTTAAAGTATGTTTGCTGTAGATTGGATTGTTTGAGTAGATTGGATTGTTTCTTCTTCTGTAATAATTGGAATGATTTGTTCCCTGGTCGATCCCAGGTTGCCCTCCCTAGACCAACATCGGACCATATTCCTATTCAGTTGGAGCCGCTTTGTGTGGTTAGAGGCCTGATTCTCTTTAAATTTGAGGAGATGTGGATGTGGTTTTAGTCAGAGGATTTTTTGGGGGTGGTGGACCATGAATGGACTACGGTCGATTATTAGGGTTCTCCAAGGAGGATTTTTGCTCTAGAATTGAAGGCCCTTAAGAGTAGCTCAAGGCTTGGAAGAAGGATAATGATGGGGCTTTCAAAGAGAATAAAGACGAGTATATGGCAAGGATTAAGGTGCTTGATGAGGCTGAGGATGGGAGAAGTCTCTCTTGTGAGGAAAAAATTGATAGGGATTCGTTGATTAGAGATTTCCAGTTGTTGGTTTGTAAGGAGGAGATTTATTGGAAGCAGCGATCCCGCATTAGGTGGTTAAAAGAGGGAGATAGCAATTCACAAAGTGGATTTTGCTAGAATGATATCCAATTCAATTCAAGTCCTCAAGATTAATGGGGTTTCAGTCCAGGATCTGATTATTGTTAGGCGTGAAATTGAAGGTTCTTATGATTGGCTTTTTAAGGAAGATCGGCTGCATCACTCGACCGCTTCTTGATGGGATGGACTTTGAGAGTATCTTTGAAAGGAGTTTCTAGAAAGGCCTTTTCAGGAAGAGGAAGTCCTTGGGTCATCAGGAATATGCAAGTGGACAAGGCCATGTGATGCGGACATCAATGCCACACTTTTCAGAGCGTACCAGTGAAGGAGGAGGATCAGGCCTATTTCATTAAGGTTTGACTAGCTACAGCCTCTCTGGGGCCCACACATGCAGCCTATGTAGACTGCACTTACATTGTTGATTGGATGGACACGATTGTTGTTTTTTTTTCTTCTTTGTTTTTCTTTCATTTTTTTTTCTGTTATTGGGGGACATCCCAACATTGGGGCACATTTGTCCTTTTTGCTTTAGTTTAAGCAGGGGTAGTTTAGGTATTGTCTTATTAATTAAGTGTAGGGTGACAATTTAAGTGGGAGACGATTTGTATTTTGAAGCTAATGAAGTTTTTAATGAATACTAATGATGGCTGACTTGTTTCATGCAAAAGGACTTGGATTTTTGTATGAAACCTTCATATTTTAGATCCTCGGTGAGAAACCTTGAAGATCTCGAGCTAGTTTGCAATGGTGATAAACCCTGCTAATCCATGTACTACTAAAACCTCTCTTTTACTTCTTTTCTCTGTTAATGGTGAGGGGCTGATTGGCAGTGGCTGGAAAATTGGTTCTCTTTAAACCTGAGATTGTCAATCATAAAATAGACCATGCCTTTCCCTTTTACCCTCTGTTTTACTGATCAGAACTTCTGGATCCCCAAATCAGCCACTTGTGGACTGGAATTTGGATCAGAAAAATTCTGATATATGTATCCAAGACCGTGCAACCCTTTTTCTATTATGAATCTGATTTGAGTAGGCTCATATCCTTTGATTTCCACATGCCTGCGGTCATAAGTTACCCAGATCTGATTTTTTTTCTTCTTCTCATAGTCCTTGATCTATTGGGCAGATCTGAATGCCCCTATTTAATCAGTAATCCAAAGGGTCAAATCTGTTTCTCTATATTTATGTGATAGTATATACAGCCAGAATTGAAATTGTCTGTTATCCTTTGATTTTGATCCATCGGATGGATTGATTTTCTGTTTAGTGCGGATTGCTATTCTTAAACCTTATCTTTATTTCTCTGTTATCCCATTGGCTGCTGGACATTCTTTGACCTATTTTCTTCGTGTTCTTTATTGATAGCAGTTGGATTGCATGATAACAGTCCTTTTATAGATGGCCGAACTCTCATGATTGATCCCTTACTTTCTGTTATAACCATTGCTGCTGGACCATCTTTCCTTGTTATGTTTTATTGATTCCAACTAGATCGTAATGCTGATTTTCAGAATCACCATTGACCAAGGTTTTGGTCCTTGGAGGCTATCCCATTTTCTGAGGGAGGCAGCTTTTCTCGTCTCTTCTCTGAATATCTCATTCAGATGGCTTCCAAGAGAAGCCAATTCTGTCGTTGACGGTTTGGCCAAGAGGGGGGTGCTTAAGCATACGATCTTCATGGGCCTTCTTGAGGATGAGATGAGTAATTAGTATTTTTTACTTTGTATGGGAGAGTCTCCCTTTTTCTTCTTCTTTCTTTCTCTCCTCTCTGTTGTAATCTGTTCTCTTTCCCCCCTTTTTCTATAATACATTCCCCATTATTCAGCAAAAAAAAAGGTTTTGGTATTGCTCATGCAATCTCCTCTTCTCCACAACTAGATCGTAATGCTGATTTTCAGAATCTGAAGCTGGGTATTGTATCTTTGATTGATAAATTCTGTTTCGAATGCTTTATGGATTCTATAACTGTGGGGATATGACTGATTGAATCATAACTGATTACTTATCTATGACTTGATATGAACATAGATAGATTAGGAATCTAGTTATCCCTGCTCATTAGTTTGAGCAATTTCCCTCTATCTTGATTCTTGACATATCTTTATCTCCTAATGCATCCTACATCAAATTTGGTATCAGAGCATGGTTAGGTTTGGGGTCCATTGCAACTGCATTAGTATATTTTGAAATTTATATTAGCATATTGTGCATACACATTCACCCTTTCTTGCATTTAGTTAGCTACAGTCTTGTTAGTGTATGCCCATGCGTTGTGCTACGGATTACCACCTACCACCCGTAGACCCAAGAAAGTTTACCCTAGCACTGCACAGCTTCACTGAGCAAATTGCTCAACTCTAGTCACAATTTGATGAACGTACTAGTGATATCAATAGTCGCTTAGAGTCTTTAGAGACTACCCATGCACAAAGTGAGCACTCAACGAAGGGTGTTGTCTGGCATGAGCCAATGCGAGGACGTGGCTTAGGAGGACCAATGAGAGAATGTGGTAGAGCTAGGGTTGTCCATGTGCCTCATGATATCAATCAAGATCACATCGAACTCGACGATAGTATGATGAAGTCTATTAGAGTGGACGCTCCTACCTTTGATGGTTGCTTTGACTCGAAGGTTTTCCAAGATTGGATGTCTGACATAGACCACTACTTTGAGTGGTATGACATGTTAGATAGTTATCGAGTGTGGTTTGCCAAGATGAAGTTGGTAGGATAGGCAAAACTTTACTGGATCACAGTAGAGCACAAGCTTCAGGTGAGGAGAGAGGATCTTTATTGGGATAAGATGGAGAAACTTAAGGAGAAGTGTTTTTCTTCATCATATTTGGCTCAACTTCTAGACCAATGGCAGTCCCTACGCCAAGGAAGTATATCTATCACTGATTACGTCGCACACTTTGACGAGTACATGATGATATACGATGTTAGGGAGGATCCCACAATTACATTGTCTTGATTTAGGATGGGCTTCCGATCTAAGATCCTGAAGGAGTTGATTCCCCATAGTATCAATACCCTAGAGGAAGCATATTAGCTGATGCAAGATCTAGAGAGGTACTTGAGGCCATAGGTTTCGTGGAGATTTGATATTTGCCGTAGTGAGCCTAGACTTGTTGCCTTTGAGAGTAGTCCTCTTATAGGGAGTCAACCTTCTAGAGAGTAGTCGAGCAACTCCAGATCCCCTTCCAAGTTTGATAAGGGTAAGGGAGTTGCCGTGGAAAACCCACGTAGTGGCAACCCCACAATGAAAGTGATCTCTAAGAGCTTATACTTGGGAGGGCATCGAAGAGGAAGAAGAGGATGGAGGTGGGTTAGCAGAGTAAGTCCATGAGCCGGCCGCATGCCCAGTGACAAGGAGCTCGATTGCGAAGAGGGACGTATGGCATTCCTTAGGGAGACATCTTACCACCACTTTACCCTAGATTCTACATCTCTAATGCGGTGTTTTGAGGTGGTGTCAGATTTAAAAGTAAATCTTTCTAAAAACGAGTTATTTTAAGTGGGGAAAGTGAGTAATATTAATAACTTGGCTTGGGTCTTGGGATGTCAAATCGGCTTGTTTCCCTCTTCCTACTTGGGTCTCCCTCTTGGGGGTGAAAGCTTAGTTGAAAACTATTTGGGAAAGTGGCCCTTCTGTTGAAAGGAGGAAGGCTTACCTTGATTAAAAGTTCCCTTGCAAGCATTCCCAACAACTTTCTGTCTTTCTTTACAATTCCGGCTTTTGTGGCTAACAAGATTGAGATGAAGTTTAGGAAGTTTCTTTGGAATGATTCGGTTGAGCATTTTAGGTAACATCTTGTTGATTGGAATTCAGTTTGTCGTCCCATGTGCAGGATGGTAGTCTTGAGATAGAAGGATTAGAAGCCATAGTCAGGCTCTTCTTGTATAGTGGTTTTGGCGTTTTAGGGAGGAGATAGAGAGTCTTTGAAGCAAAGTAGTTGTGGCCAAGTTTGGTTTGAATTTGGTTTGAGATCCCGTTGATGTTAGAGGTGGGCATGGGTGTGGGATTTGGAAATCCAATCTTAATGGTGAGGATAGTTTTTGGAGGTTAATTCGTTTTAGCGTGGGTTCAGGCAAAGATATCAGATTTTGGGAAGATATTTGGGTAGGAACAAGTCATTTTAAGGTTGAGTTTAATGGATTGTTCTCGTTGGCTATTAATGGTCATAGTTCTATTGCTGATAACTTTGATGCGACCAATGGGATGGGGTGGGTAACTATATTGCTTAGAAACCTCAATGATTGGGAGATTGAGGAGATGACTAGATTGTAAAGTTGTTTAGCTAAGTGGACTCTAAATCTGGGGTTGAGGGATAAGTGGGTGTGGATCAACAACAATTAAGGAAACTTTAAAATGAAGTATTTTACTAGGACTTTGGAGCACTCTTTTAATTTTTTGTAAAGGCATTTGGAAATCGAGAATGCTGTCAAAGATTTTTTTTTTTTGGAACTCATATTTGGATAAAATTCTCACTCTTAATCACTTGAAGAGTAGAGGATGGGACTTGGCAAATAGGTGTGTTTTGTGTGTGAGGGAGTATGAGCTGGTGGATCATCTCTTTATCTGTTGCTCAGTGGCGTAGAAGGTTTGGGGTGTTTTTCTTGTCCAAATGAATATGCTTTGGACGTTTCTTAACCATTTCAGGGATACAATCTTGGGTTGGTGGATAGGAAAGCTAGAGAGTGTTTGGCAATGCCTATTGGGCACCATTTGTTGGGGTCTATAAAGGAAAGGAACAAAAGAACTTTTGAGGATAAGTATTCCTCTCTTGAGTTTCTGTGTGCCGTGTTTATAGGTGTTTGTTTGATTGGGTGTCTATTTCTCCGGATTTTGACGAGTTGGCTTGGTATTCCTTTTGGAGTGAGATTATATAGATTGTTTTCTTTTTATTTGTTTTTCCCGTTCACCACCTGATCTTTCTTTTGCTTTGCTTGTATTTTGTCGTCCTTTTTTTTTGAATAAAATTTTATTACCTCTCTCTCTCTCAAAAAAAAAAAAAAAAAGTGTGCTCTATGTTTGTTAATAATTTACATGTATGGATGTGTAGGTGTTTTATGTCACTTTTTCAAGTTTATCGTCTCTTTTTCTTTCTGTTGTGTATAGGATGTTTACATGCTACGGTTGTGCTGAAGAGGATACATTTCATGTCATTTGCTGCATGGTTATCCATTTTACTTAAAAATACTAAGTTGGAACAACTTACCTGCGTAAGACCAAGGAATAAAATTTTGATTTCAATGGGCTATTTTGTTGAAATGTATTAAGTATATTAATTCTAACAATCTCTCCTACAACCTTACCATTTTAGGAGAGACGGTTAATTACTTTATTTAAGTTGGTATTAGAGCAGGTTTTAGGTCGCAAGTTCAAATCTCCCCGTGGTTGCAATTATTCTCCTGAGCTCTCTGTGCACAGCACTTGTAGGGGTGGCAATTCGTGTTGGCGGGTTAGGTTCGTGTCGTGTCAAAGATAAGGGTATACGACTATATGGCTCAACCCTAACCCGACCCATTTATTATTCTTGTCAAAGCGGGTCAATTTGCTTTGACACGAAACATGTTTACAGTCAACCCTAACCTGCTTATTTCGTGTTGGGTTCATGTGGGTTTACAAGTAATTTGGTAATTCATTTTGGCAGGAGGTCATATTCGTGTCGTGTCAAGTTAAGGGTATATGACTATATGACTATATGACTCAACTTGAACCCGACCCATTGATTAATCGTGTCAAACCGGGTTGACCCACTTTGACCCGAAACAAGTTTACAGTCAACCCTAGCCCGGTTATTTCGTGTTGGGTTCGTGTCGGGTT
>JAOXJP010000001.1:8042067-8056189 GCA_025762735.1 Platanus orientalis
TAATGGTTTATATGTATTTAATAATGTTTATTATAACATTTCCTAAGATTACATTAAAAAATTCTAAGGTTTACATAGTGGTTCCATAGATTCCATCGCCAACAACATATGTTATAAAGATGACGGTTCTCTCAACTATCACAGATGGTTGTTTCCCATATTTAATGATTCCTAAGTGTGAATTAGTGACTATTCTATCAAATCCTAAAGTTTCAAATCAAAATTCCTTCATTTGACCCGTTTCTCGGTTTCGGATGTTGTATCTCCGCGATAAGCTGCGATACGCGAGACGTACCCGTATCTCAGGTCCGCGATACGAGTCGCGATAACGATATTTTGAACCTTGCTTATGACTCACAAACTAGCACACGTGCTAAACTTAAGCTTCTGTAGGGATTCAAGAAATGAAGCACAATTGGTGAGTTTGTGTGAGACCCAAAAAAAGGAGTTGTGAACGGAAAATCATAGGGGAGGGAAGCATCAGATCCACTACATTAGATGATAGCAGATGGAGAAGGGGATGCAGCAGGGTGCACTATACTACAAGGACTCACTCCTTAAATATTTAGGATGGATAAAAATTTTCCATGAATGCAAATGGAATTTGAAGGTTTTTGGTAAACCAGTCAAAGGGTTTAGACCAATTCTGCCATTTAGAATACTGGCAATTTCTACCCATGATTGATTTGGTGGTAGAACAGAAACATGTAGATAATGAGGATGTGCTACTAGAGATAACTCAGGTAGTTCTTGAGAATCACTTTGATTTCGTTGCCTTAAGCCAGATTGAGGGAAAGAATTTTGTGGATGAGGGGTCCCACAGATACCCTGATGCAGGATGGCCAAGGGTGAGTAAACCTCCAATGGAGCCTTGAAACAGCAACTTTAACAATTATGCTTTGATGCTGTCTTGATTGATGAAGTAGGAGAATTAGAAGAGATGATGAAGAAGAAAAATGAGAATGCAGCAGTCCCAGACATGCTACAAACTCCCCACAGCCCAGCAGTGTAATAGGAGAAGCCCAGCCTTCAATTACTTCTGAAGGGAAAAAATAATAAATAAATAAATAAATCACACCATTCTATATATATGGGGGGTGGCGGTGCTTAAATAGTTTACATAGCTTTGCAACTTTAGAAACTAAACCTTAATAAGAATTAAAAAACCTAATTCCCTAGACACAAATATGAACTACTAAATCTTAAAACTTTCTAATAATAGACAGGACTTCTAGAAAAATTCCAAAAAACTATAGACTTGTAAAACTGGAAACTAAATAAACCTAATGCTAAGACTTCCTAAAAACATATCAAATAAAATTTACTAAAAACATTTATCAAAAAATTTTATTGAAAACACTATTCTCGTCATATACTGATATCCCTTCAGTAATTTGGTCATAAATTTTCCAAATCACATCAAATTTGTGAAAACTTAATCTCGTTTGAAAGGTAACTAAATAGCCTTTCTATAGGCACCAAAACCTAGCCAAAAGGGTAAGTTTTTACGTTAGGAAATTTGGGCTAAAAGTAAGGTATGGGATTACAACTCCAAATAAATAAAACCTAATAACCCAAAACATACATCTAAGTGGACTCCACTTGATCACCATGATCATCCAATTTATTATTGATTCTCATGGATGCTCCTACATCATACCCACAATCATTAAGTAACAGATGGAAGATATTTCGGAATGTTCAGTGTACAAGAGATGGCCAAAAAGTGTTAACGCCCTTGTGGAAAGACATCCAGTAAAATGTCAAATGCCATGATATGAGAAGATCCTTAGTCCTAAGGCCACATTGATTGCAGCTGTTTTGATCTTGAGAAAAGAATTGGTAGTTTACCAAAGAGATCAACATGAACCTCCTTGGCATTTTGGAAGGTTACCAGATCAATGCCGACAGGGAGGACAAAGTGAGTTGGGAGAAGCTTTCTTCGGGAGTTTTCACAGTGAAATCTTGTTTTGATTTGTATGACAGACATTCATAGAGGAAATTCCCTGGAAAGCAAATTTCTCACTGTTTAAACTAAAGTCCCTTTTAATTGGATCATTTCATACCATACCAGGGCCATATCTTCTGTTAGATCATTCAATATCATGTCTTTTATAACTCCTTCAACCAAAGTCCTTTGAGACTTTCCCCTTGTTATTTTAGCTCCTTCAACTAGCACCATATTACTCTTTCTCACCGGTGCAGTCATTAGTTTTCATTGCACACAATCAAATTATCTCATCGACTTTCCCTTATCCTATCACTTCTTGGTGCAACTTGTTGAAGTATAATAATTTTTGCATCTCCTAACACCTTAAGGTTTCTGAGAGGGTTAATTTACTATCAACATGGTATCAAAGCATGTTTGGTCGCAAGTTCAAATCCCAATGAAAGTATTTTCCTGGATGAAGTGTTGTGCATGTGTGTACACGTTGTGTGAACTCTTACCTAGCGCCCCAAGTGTATTCCCAGGAGAGAACATTATTCCACCTGAGGGGGGTGTCAAAGTATATTAATTTGTGCATCTCCTAACACCTTAAGGTTTCGGGAGAGTTGGTTAATTTACTATCAACACAACTAACCCTAAGTTCCCATGAATGCATTCATCTCTAAGCTATCCTTTCTAGTCTTTCTACTCATTTATCTCAGCTATGCTTAATGTAGATGTTGTTTCTTGATTACCAAGCACTCTACTCCAAAAAACAAGGCTGGTCTTATAGTTGTCTATTATTTTCCCCTTCAAATTTAATGGCATGTTTCGATAACACATCACTTCAAAGTACCTCACCACTTCATCAACTCCTACTTGTATGGGCAACATCTGCTTTATTCTCCCTCCTAATGCATGACTGACCAACAACAAGAATGGGTTGCACTGGGGTATCTCCTGGTCACCAATAAAGGAAGCGTATATCATCAATTGTTCAGTTCTTTCCAATATTATAAGTCATGTTTACATTATATTTTAATTCTAAAATGGAATAGAATACTGAGAACATGACTTCTTATTCATGTGAAGTGCATCTGTTAGATGTACAAAGATCATACTTTCCAGGTTCAATATCTAAAGAAATAACACAAAGATGTAATGCAGCATCCAGAGAGACTCTATATGCCAAGAGGGATAGAATTGCTATAAACTCAAAACCAAGCAGAACTGAGGAGAAGATGACCTGTGTAATCCAAAATATGCAGGAAAAAGCTAAGCTTGTAAAAGAAGGTTTCCAACAGTTTCAGATCATTAGGAGGAATCTCTGAGCTACTGTTTCCAAAAAGCCCTCCCGGCTTCCTTAAATTTCCACCAGATACAAGCTCATATATAAGGAACTGCAGGCAATGAACCTGAAAAAAACTAGCAACTAAATAAGTAAATAAATGACAAAACCTCTATAAATTAGATTCACCCAAATTATCTTGGACACATATATGGAAATGCAAAAATAAAATCTACAACATATATCTACAACAACATATAAATAACAAGCTTTATCACTCAATTAAATCCTTTATGAATGGGTTGATTGACGAATATTTAAATGTCATGTATAGAATATGTTAGCCATCATCTAGAATGTCTTTATTTCTTTATTTAAAGGGACAGTGTCAATGCCCTAACATAATTTCTTCCTTGTACCCTTATGCCATCCTGTTTGTAGAGAACAGTGTCAGCAATGGTTTGCAGACTTCATCAACAACAACAACAACAAACAGCCTTATCCCAACTATTTGGGGTCGCCTACACAAATCCTGTTCTGCCATTCCGCTCTGTTTAGGGCCTTATCTGCTGTTAGTTTGCAGACTTCATCAGATACCCATATAATCAAATCTGTAAATAAGTTGCGTCCTTCGAATTATCTTGATTAATCAAAACTAATGCTGACTTCTAATAATGACTTGGACATTCATCACTAATCAGGAAAAGCATATCTGAATGTTAGGTAACTGTAATGGACCCTACTTCCTTCAGTGAAATTTTTGGCAATGTTTCTTGCACAGTTCCATGAGTTTGAAATTCTTTACTCAAAAACTCTGGTTTTATTGGATCCCATAGAGATATGAAAGTGCTACGCCATGTTTTCTTTCTCATATTTATGGCCCATACTTGCACTTTTCAGTCATATAGCCACCAAATATTCAAATTCCCAAAGGTGTATAAACATAACGATTCCTTAACCATAATGAAATTGCTTCTCTGGATGTAATGCTTCTTGACAACGTTCCTTCTATCAAGAATATGCTACAGTCTATGACCACAGATGACAAAACTCCTCAGACAAAGAACAGTAAAGATGAAGATTTCAGTATTGTCCTAATTCTCTAATTGCAATGCACTACAATTTTTGTTAAAAACAATAGATGATGATGTCCAATATGAATATAGGCTTGACTATGGTCAGCATATGCCAAACAAGCAATCATAATTCAAAGAAAAAGGACAACAATAACGTAGTTTTAATAAGTATACCTTTTTCTAGAAAATCAACAGAAGAAAACTGGGAATACAACATGCAACCGAGCACAACTTTATCTAATAATAATAAACATTAAAAGTGTTTATTACCACTTATAGCTTGTATATAATTACTATGGTTACAACAAATTTGTTTATTTTATTTTATTATTTTTATTTTTTGAAAGGTATAGGTCACAACAAAATTGGTGATGGTTTTTGTTACTTTTTATTTTAATTTGTATGAATAACTAAATTGGCTCTGTTCTATAGAGTGGATTGCATCTGAAGTGTTTGATGTTACAATGAAGGTATTGCAAGAACATCACGATTCACACCAAGCACCTCAAAAGATCCAACTTCATTTACAAATACATGCATCTGGCACAAAATTTCCAAGGTGCGTGACCAACAGCATTATGAATAACTAACTCATTGACGACGTAATGCCAGTTTTAATGGACACCTGAGCAGCTGTTGGTGCAACTGGCCTTGGATAAAAGAAGTTCCCTTTGCTTTCTTCACCTCCATGCTGTAAAGATTGAAACTCAGATTCAGGCTTGCTTGTATTTGCCATCCAGTCTGCTGAAAGCGTCCGCATATCAGAAAGAATCCTATAAGTTTCATGGGATGCAAAATATCAGTACAAATAAAGCATGCATCTGAAAAAACTAAACAATCAAAAGCAGATTTCAATAGCTTAGCAAATTCATTTTTCTTCCATGTAAATGCCTATGAAACGCCTTATGCATCCTTTTAAAGCCAGAACATATCAAAAACATAAAAATATGGAATAAAAAAAATTCAGAAACAGTGTTAACTAGAATGAGGGACAACGTAACGACCTAAATCACATTAGATGCATTAAGAGTGAAGATGAAAAAGTCTTAATGAAGATTGAGGGGATTAAAGAGCAGTGATGGAGCTATTTCTGGAAATTATAAAATGAGAACTGTGTAGGGGGTGTTGGTTTGGAAGTAAACCGTATGCCAAGGAAATAGGAGACCATAGGTACTTCCATAAAATTAGGGTGTCTAAAATTAGGGAAGCTTTGCGAAATATGAAGATAGAGAAAGCTTTAGGAGAATATAGCATCTCAATGAGTGAGGATGAAAAAGTCCTAATGAAGGTTGAAAGGAATAAAGAAAGGAGATGGAGCTATTTCCAGAAATTATAAAATGAAAACTGCTTAGGGGCTGTTGGTTTGGAAGTAATCCGTATGACAAGGAGATAGGAGATCATAGGTACTTCCATAAAATTAGGGTGTCTAAAATTAGGGAAGCTTTGAGAAATATGAAGATAGAGAAGGCTTCAGGCGCATATGGCATCTCAATGCAGCATGGTAATGCTTGGGAGATGATGACTTATTATGGTTAACTAAGTTTAACAAGATCACTAGAAATTTAAAAAAAAAAGTTGATATATGAATGATGGAAATGCATCGTAGTGCTTATTCACAAGGGAAAATGAGATGTTCAGAGCTGTACCAATCATCTAAGAAAGGAATCTTTCTTCTAGAAAGAAAGTATGTCTTAGATCTTCTCTAGGAAAAAGCTTGATAGGATGTAGGCCTTGTGAGACTCCTATTGACCCAAATGATACATTGAAAGAAGAGCATGGTGATCGTCCTATTGAAACTGGGAGAAATCAGAAACTGGTGGGCTGTCTTATTTATCTCCAGACATTGCATATTCCGTCAGAGTTGTTAGTCAATTCATGCATGTGCCCATGAGAGCTCATTTGTAGGCAGCCTACAAAACACTTAGATACTTGAAGGGATGTCCTAGTATGGGTCTCTTATACAGAAAGAGAAAGGACCTTCAAGTTGAAGCATACACAGATGTTGACTAGGTCGGATCCATATCAGACAGGAGGTATACATCCGGTTACTATATATTTGTTGGTAGAAATTTGGTCACGTGAAAAAAAAGCAAGAAACAACTTGTTGTGGCTAGATCAAATTTGAAAGCAAAGTTTAGGTGCATGGCCCATGGAATTTGTGAATTAGTATGGCTCAGGGAGTTGTTGATTGAGTTGGGATTTCCTTCTCAGGGATCAATGACTTTATATTGTGACAAGGCAGCAAAAAGCATTTCTCATAACCCTATTCAGCATGATAGAACCAAGCATGTGAAAGTGGATAGGAATTTTATCAAAGATCACCTCCAATCCAGGACTATATGTACATTGTTTGCCAAGTTAAAACAATAGCTGGTTGATATCCTTACCAAGGGGCTGAATAGTGTTTATTTCTCATCTATGGTGAGCAAACTGGGAATGTGGGATCTCTATTCTCCAGCTTGGGGGGGGAGTGTTGGAAGTGTAGAGTGGTTATGTATATTGGGTATAGTTGTAAATACATGTATCTAGGGAGGTCTTTTTTGTCTTTGTATTAGTATGGTATAGTAATACCATGCTATAGAGTAACAGTATAAGAAATAAAATACTTTTGGTAGTGAGAGTAAGAGATACTCTACTATAATTTTCTCCAATGCTGAAAATTAAAAGAAAGA
This sequence comes from Platanus orientalis, assembly GCA_025762735.1. Taxonomy (NCBI): domain Eukaryota; kingdom Viridiplantae; phylum Streptophyta; class Magnoliopsida; order Proteales; family Platanaceae; genus Platanus; species Platanus orientalis. The sequence goes on from JAOXJP010000001.1 coordinate 8,049,031, forward strand.
AATCAAGAAACCAAATTTTTAAAAAAATTAACCAAGAATCAAAGAAACCAATTCAGGAAGGATGAGATTATCAAATGGAAGCAAGAATTAAATAAAAATTGAAGAAAAAATGAATGATGCAGCACAATAGAGATGATAGCAAAGTTGATGTAGAATGATAGCCAAGAATATCAATAAAATCCAAAATGATATAGTGGAAACAAGAAAGGAGAAAAAGAAAAGATAGAGACCTGATTTGAAGTTTTTCCTAACCAAAAACAAGGGATCTTGGCTTCCACCAAATTCGAATAAACCCAAGGAATCCACCTTTAGAGAAAACCACTCCTAATTTAAGACTTCACAAAAGAAGAACACACTAGCCAAGAGCTACAAAGCAAGAAAATTCTTTATTCATCTATTTTATCCCTAAAATTGTGGGTTACAAACATATATATAGACTTTACATGCCAATCTTTCCAAATTCTATGCTAATTAAACTTTCTAAAAAAATAGAACTCTCTAAAATAACAAAATCCCATAATAAGTGATACCCTGCTAGTATTTTAGCCATGACTCTCCCAAATCATATCAAATTCTCAAGATCTTGGTCTCGTTGAAAAGGAAACTGAATAATCTTTCAATGAAACCAAAATTAACCCAAATTGATGAGTTTTGACCCTCCAAATATGGCTTAAAGAGGAAAAAAAAAGGGAGTACAATTTTGACTTAAAAGACTCCTAATTACATAAGGACTCTAAAATAAATTCAAAAGAAATAAAAGATAATGCCTAACATTAAATTCTAATAAAACACTAATTAAATCAGCTCCAAGATGCTCTGTATGTCCCCCACTTGGTTGTCACAAGGATCACACGTGTGGGTCTCACCCACATATCATGTGGGCCCTACTTTAGCTTGGACGTCCACATCAAACTCCCGTTGGTTAAAAAAAAACTCATCTTCGAGTTTTATAGTGAAGAAGAATCAGCAACTATGGGAAACTTGAACTGTATAACCATAGGCTTTTCATCTTGCAAGAATCAAGTAGTGAAAAGACTTCATAGTACACCTCATTTGTCTTTTGCTCAAGCTCATGGACTGCTGTAGCTATCAGAATAGGCTGGATTTCGTCCTGATATGGAACTTGCTTTTCAATAGCTGGTTGGTCGTAAACTGAGGCAGTAATGATACATGTGTTAACAACCACCGAGGTCTTATTTGTTTCACTCAAAACATCAACACAAGTCTACTCAACATTTCTCGCATCAAGATCTTCACTCTCCACACTAGTTGTAGGTTTGTCTTCTTCTTTATTCCAATTTAGATTCTCACTAGTTTCTATGTTGGGTTCTTCTTTAATTGCATTGATGCTCTTTTCGATCTTCTTATCTATGGAATTCTGAACACTTTCGGTTACCCTATTGGCATCTTATTAGCATGCTTGAGTCGAAGATGATACCACACATCATGGTTATAGAGTTGAAACACTTGGGTCTCCTTATTGAAAATAAATTTTCTTTCCTTAATCCATTGCCTGCCTAAAATCATTGGTGTGTCAATTAAGGAGAAATCACACACTTGACATCTAGCACCATCGAAGTAGTCTCTTCCGTAATGGAATTGAATATCAATAACACAGCCCTTAACATATCCACAATATCTTTGATTTTTCAGATTTTGTAGGAGCTCTTCAACAAAAGATGCATAAATAAGGTTTTGATCAACCTAGCCACTAATTACTATTTTAGTTGTCTTCCCATAAGGAAAAACAAATTCAGTGTTCAATAGAAGAACCATCTCATATTTTTAGGAATTTTGTAACTTTCAGTGTATGTTTCCAAAAGTTCTAGGGTTTAACCCAAAACTAGGAAAATGAATAAACCAATAACTCTACCTTTCACATATAATTTCTAATTCAGTATCCTTTCCAAAATCTCAATGTTTAGACTATTTTCCATAATTTTAGGAATTATAAGACTTTGCAAATAAATTAGGTCATCCAATATTTGTCGGGATTACAATTAAATTGAACTAGCTGAAAGAATACTCCTAAAGAACCCAACTAAATAGGGACTAGATGGAACTTGGCTCCGATACCAAAATTGATGTATTACAATAAAGATGATACCAGAGTTGATGTAGAATGATAGTCAAGAATATCAATAAAATCCAAAGTGATGTAGTAGAAATAAGAAAAGAGAAAATAAAAAAAGATAAAAACCTGATTTGAAGCTTTTTAAAACCCAAAATAGGGGATATTTGCCTCCACCATGCTTAAATAAACCTAAGGAGTCCACCTTTGGGGAAAACCACTCCTTGTTTTAAACTTCACAGAGGAATAACACACTAACCATGAGCTAAAACGTAAGAAAATTCTTTATTCGTCAATTTCATTCCTAAAATTGTGGATTACAAGCATATATATAGACTTTACATATTAATATTTCCAAATCCCACTCTAATTAAATTTCCTAAAAAAATAAAACTCTCTAAAATAACAAAATCCCGTAATAAGTGACATTCTGCCAGTATTATGACAGTATTTCTCCCAAATCACATCGGATCCTCAAGATCTTGGTCTCGTTGGAAAGGTAACTGAATAACCTTTCAAATAACATCAAATTCAACCCAAATGGATGAGTTTTGACCCTCCAAAATATGGCCTAAAGAGAAAAAATGGGATTACATTTTTGACTTAAAAGACTACTAATTACATAAGGATTCTAAAATAAATTCAAAAGAAATAAAAGATAATGCCTAACATTAAATTCTAATAAAACACTAAGTAAATCAGCTCCAAGATGCTCTATACATCCCCCACTTGGCTGCTGCAAGGATCACACGTGTGGGTCCCACCCACATGTCACGTGGGCCCCACTTCAGCTTGGATGTCCACATCACGAAGCCGGCTGCTTATGGGTGTGTTTTAAGAGATTCACACTGCATCATCATCCTTACAAATGGGGGGCCAATTGGTGTTACCGATGTGCTTGTGGAATTGATGGGTTTACTTGAAGCCCTCCGTATCCTCAAGCAAAAAGAGTTGTTTGATTGCTTATAGGAAGGAGCTCTAGGACAGTTATTAGTTGGGTGGAAGGGAAGGCAAAGGGGTCTTGGAGACTTTTATTTGATTTTTTAGGCACGACATATTTTAAAGGAGTGTAAGGCTTACTAGTTTCATATTCCTAAGGCCCAAAATGTTCTTGCGGATAAACTTGCTAAATGGAGTGTTAGCCAGCAGGATGTTTTCGTAGGGGATCATTTTCCTGATTGTTACTTTTTTCTTTGTTTCCTATTACTTGGTTGGCTGGCTAAGCCCTAGCCCTTGCTTGTATATTGTGTACCTTTGTTTCCTTCTTTTATAAAATTCGTTGTTCATCAAGAAAAAAAAATAGAATAAAGAAATAGCTTTCCAGTCACTTCCCCAAACACTTCTACTCACTTTCCTATGCTTCTCAAAATCGCTTTCCACGGTTTCCCACGTTTGGCCTCCCAAACAAGCTTCACACCCCGAGTAAAGCTTCCCTACAACTATGGTCTATACATTTTAACCCCCCCCCCCCACCCCTCAAAATAACTGGTGTTGACGGTTTCTTAGTAGGGGTATCGAATATCGACAACTCAGGTTTGGGCATGCCCATATCCTATCATATGTGCTGAGGTGAGGTCTTATTGGGTTCAGATCCTCCCAACCCACCTGCTGAGGTTGGGTACATAAATCAGATTTCTTCTACTCCTAATATTTAAAATAGAAGAAAAACAACACTTGCATTTTACAAGCTAAAAAAAAAAAGAGATGATAAAATTCAAGAAATGTATATGTAATCCCTTGAAACTTACCATTTTTATGTACTCATAAATTTATCAGGTATGGAACAATAGACTCAAAGAAGATCCAATTTCTTATTGGGTACAAATGCCTGGAGCCAAAACCTGACCCAATTTATAACTGGGTTCCAATAACTGAACTTGCACCCTACTAATCGGGGTTGGGTGCTGCATGTAATCGAGTAAGTGGGTACTCACTGTTTATGTCTTCACTATGGGTTTGGGAATTTACCATATTGAATACTTTAATGGTAACTTTTTACAACAGTTCAATTAAATTGAGGTAAGATTCTAAGAAGTGAATCATAAGGATAACCAAGAATACTTGAGCATGATATGGTAGCTGATCAGGCTTGAGTGGTTGTTGAGTATATTTCCGTTGATGAACTAAGAAGGTAGATATTCTCAGTTACATCTGAATTTTTATGTCAGTAATTTCTCGGTGTTTAGACAGATACCTTCATGCAGTTGACTGGGGCATCTGATGGCTACCTCATATTATATTTAGTTCTTTTTTATTGGCTATTTCCATGACTTACCTCACAGGTATGTATTTTTCGGCAGGTAGATAGGAATGAGAATTGATTTCATGGAGTGGAAACTTCACGGATTCCATGAAGTTCCCAACCGTAGAGTGCCACACTGGGTGGAGTTTTAAAAAAGATTTTTTTTCAACCACCTGACGCGGCGCTCTGATTTCGTGAAATTTCCACTACATGAAATTTCTACTCAATAGGAATATGGACTCAATTGTAGTTAAGCACTTCCTCTAAATGAATGTCTTATAATTTTTGGCAATTCCTTCCTAGTGCTATCTATTGGGCAGTGTGGAGGGAGAGGAATAACGCATCTTTGAGAATAAATCCTCCTCCCTTGATCGCCTCTATGTCCAAGAGAATAAATCCTCCTAGACTGGACTTCCATTTCTAAGGAGTTTGAGGAATCTGATTGATTTGATGTGTGTGTGGAATTGTCTAATGTTTTTGTTTCATTGTTGTTCCTTTCTTTTGCTTTGTTGTTTTGCTTCTATTCACCTTCCTGGTGAATTATGTTCCCCTCTTTCTTTCTTGAATAAAATTGCACCTTTTCAAAAAAAGGTCTTATATTACTTTTCTACTTTGCCTGACCTCTTTGGAAACCTCCCATCCTCTAAAAACTTGGGTTTAACTTTAAAATAAAAAAGAAAATATATATATATATATATATATATATATATATATATATTTCAGACAATCAAATTTGTCAGACTGATTACAAATGATGCCATCAACCATCTGTTTTTATAAATGACTAAGATATTTACATTTTTGTACAACTTATTAGATAGAGTATAATTTTATAAACTAATACTGTGTAAATTAATTATCTGATTTAATTATTGAAAAGTTGGGTCAAATTAGTGAGAAAAGACATGAAGGCTAATGATTTAATAAAAGGTATGGCTGTAGATAGAGTGAATTGGTGTGACGTCAAGAAGTTGCCATGAGGCTTTGTTGAGATGAATTGTGTTTAATGGATGAAATGTTTTGCATTGGAGCTGAGACACTAATGTAGTAGTAATTGGCATATCTTATAATTGATATATTTTTTCCTCAAAAGCTAATTGGTCCCAAGCAAGTTTTGATTTAGTACTTTTTTATATAGGCCCATCTTTGAATTACCCAAAGTACGTAATGTGCTTTGTATTTTGACTCTTTGTTTGGTTAGAAATTGATGTCACGTGATCTTGTTAAGAATCACTTTATGAGGTTGAAGAAGAATCACTCATGGAGGAGAAAATCCCAAGTTTTATACTCCAACAAGAAGAAAAAATTTTAGGTAAAGTAAACACCAAATACAAAGTTTTCTGATAGTCATATATGTTGAATGTTTTCCCCCAATTTTAATTCTCTCTATCTTTTAATAGTAGCCATTTAATTGAACTGAAGAAAAAAATCATTTCTCCGTATACCCAAAATTTAAAATAACTCAAAACCCTACTGGAGATGTGCATCCTATATATAACTTGTTCAAGTCTTGTCTACTAGAAGGCTAATCCAATAGGCTCTCTTTTAAAAAAAAAATCCAATAGGTTGTCTTTCCATTATAGATGTTTGAACCCTCTTTTATATGAAGTATCAACCTTACCTGGTTACTCAATACCTTTATAATATTAGCAAATAATATATTTAAATTAGTAGGATAGCCCAGTCGAAAGGGTATTAATTTATAGAGGTTTCTACTGTAATTATTACTTTTATTTACAAGTGCTGCTCCAGTCAAATTTGGCTCTCTGGTGCTCACATTCTGTTCCATGCTGCTGCTCCACTCTGCGCCCAGGTTACTTTGGCCTCAACTTTACCAATTAGATTTACAAAACTATGGTGCAAGGCTCTGAAAAAAGAAATTTGTGATACGTGCTCATTTGATCGCATGTTGCAGTTACACCTGTAGACTTTGATATTTACTTTTTTTTTATTTGATATTCATAAATAAATAAATAAGGGAAAGAGAGAGTTGTATCTTTGACATTTTACTCTTTTCTAGTTGTGTTTTATTTATATAAATGTTTGATGGGTCATTAATAGTTTGTGATACTTTCTTAACCGTGTTATATGGTTCCAGTTCTTTGCAGATTATAATTCAAAACTTCTGGAGTCTACCAATTACATCACCAGACGGCAAGCTATCAAGGTAATCCAGATTTCCAATTTTCCAGATTTTTTTTCACTTTGTAATGAATAATAATCAAAGCCGGTGTATAGAAGTCTATGTTTATGTAGTGGTTCTCTTTTGTTATTAAATTTCTCGTATCTTTCAACTGTTATTCTTAGTATTGAGCATCTTTTGGGGGACCATGTGCTCCTTGCTATGTTTATGAAGTGGTTCTCTTTTGGTATTAAATTTCTCATCTCTTTCAACTGTTATTCTTAGTATTGAGCTCTTTTGGGGGACCATGTGCACCTTGAAAATGATTGTTATTGCACATGAAACATAAAATATGTTAGAGTAACTATGATCCTGGTTGTAATTGTGATTGTCGTCATCATTATGTAATGCAACCCGATGATTTATTTTTTATTTTTCCTTTTGTTTATATGGATCGAATTCTTGAATTATTTAACTGGACAGGTGAAGTTGGTGATCTCACTTCTTATCAGAAAAACCTATCACCACAATCCTTTTGCTGACAACCTCTGTAATTTGTTTCAGCTGCTGGGAGATATGTTACTTGATCGTTCAAATTCTTCTGTTATGATGCGGTATGTGAGCTCAAAGGATAACTTGAGGATCCTAATGAATCTTCTCAGGGTATCCTCTCTCTCTCTCTCTCTCTCTCTCTCTCTCTCTCTCTCTCTCTCACACACACACA
>JAOXJP010000001.1:8056289-8074137 GCA_025762735.1 Platanus orientalis
TATGCTTCTTAAGTTTCCACGATTTTTACAATATTTCTTTTCGATATTTCCGACATTTCCGATATATGTCTTATTTTAACCTGACCGATATTTCTACCGACACCGACATTTTGAACCTTGCATATAAGAGGATCACACATAAAACTTTCAGCCTTGATATTGTCTCATGACTCAAGGAAAATATAGGAGAATCCAACAACTATAAATCTGACCATGTCTAGAAGCCAATTTCCAAAATAAAATAAAAAAAGTATGCATCGTACAGATAGAATGCATAATAATACCTTTTCATAGTCAGAAAACGATGCAGAAGTCTCATGCGAGTCTATAGGAACTTCATCTTTACAGGGATGAGAAAATTTCCATGCACATTGTTCCCAAATACGTCCAGTCCATCTGCTAAGAAGCTGAAAACCTTCAACCACCATATCATACATATTTCCCTTGATTTCCTTACACCACTCGATGTCTGCACCATCCGTTGATTTCAGTAATACAATCTGCAAATGAAAGAATAAATTATAAATCAGCAAGGGCACCATGCGTTAGGATAGAGAAAAGCGTCCCAAGCTGATTCTCACCCATAAAAATAATAAAAAGAAACAGATACAGAAGAGTGAGTATATTGAGCATATTAATTCCCTCAAATATGCCCACATTTATGTATCTAAGTAATAAGCTTCCTGTATGATAAAGTGGGATTCTATGTTTCTATCAAAAGGTAAAATTATTTAGCATATAAAAGCATGCTATTTAGATCAAGACAACTGATCATCAGTCCTGCAAGGATAAGTCAGCACCTGATTCATTGACGAAGCAAAACGAACAGCGAAATCATCATGGTCAGCACGAATAGCTCCAATGTGATTTACAATCAAATAATTCCTCTGATAAGTAATTATGTCAAGGTCTTTTATTTAAAAATTAGCAAGAATTAGATAACATTGTTCACCAGACAAAGACACTTCAGAAAACAAGCTTCTATTTTCTCAATTACAGGATGAAACAATATATTGGAGAAATCTGGGCTATTTATCTCTACCTAGAAGTATGGCAAAAGTAGCGAATGGACAGAAACACACAAGTCATTTCAACAAACACAAAATATCACAAAGATAGTTCCCTATACTCTGATTTAAAGCATTAGAGTGAAAGAGGATGGGAAAAAAAGACAAAAGTTACCTTCTACAGAAAATGTAAAACATCAGAAGTCTTCATGCATGCCTTAGTTTTCAATGCTCAAACTCTACTTTGTTGGTGTTTCATGCTTCCAATGTCATCTACATCTTATAACATCAGTGACTGGCTTCAACTTACCACATTCTCCCCTGTTCCCCAAATCCCCACTGTCAACCACCCTAATAATAGTTTCAATGAACTTTGGATCATGGCTGTAGAAACTACATTTAAATGCAGGCAGCACATCCAATTTCTGCCTTCAAATTCAATCACCTTCTTCTAAATAATAGAAGGGGTGACAACTTCCCATGTATTAATTTAAGCACACTTCTGATGTAACAAAACCCATAAACTGACACATTTTATCAATCTAAGTTGCTTATGAATAAGAATGGTGTAAGTAGCATATCGCTTAGTTGCAAATGGTGAAGCCAGAGATTCTCCATACATAGGAAATTATCCTCCCTAATCACTTTTAAAATAGTAAGTTTCATTTCCTGTTAATACAGGTTTCCTCTATCCTTATCTTGAAGTGAAAGGGTGTTAGTAAAAACGCTTATTACACATTATTTAACATATTAATGATACCATTTTCCTAACACTAGCTTTGATGTATATCGTAGGACCATGCATATTTTTGGTTCACCATGACAGGCATGTAATAGTTCCGTAGGGTGATTTACTCTAATGTGGACACAAAACAGCCCATTTTCAAATTGGTGGGCCTGAAAATTCCATATTTGAAGCCCATCTATTTCGATAAATATTAGTTGAGACAGCTCATTTGGAAGGTGCTAAGGCCTATTTATGTAAGAGTATCTTGTAGCAAACATTGCATTGTATATGCACTTTCCTCATGAGCTACCCATTATCTGTTTTAGTTATTAACTATTGGGGTTTTGGCTTCTGTACATTAGGCACCCTTGTTAAATTCTGATTATTGTGGTAGTTAGTTTGACTCTTATATATTACATTTGTTCCAGTTGGGTATCGTTCTATACTCATGACGTTTTATTTATTTCGTGGGACGTTATATATGTTCTCTCACAGGCTTTATAGTTTACCCATGTTTTTAACCTCATTTCAAATGGTGCCCCGTAGTTCGTGTTCTTACAAACCCAATCCCAGAGTTGACTCGTTGGGACAAGATGAGCGTCTCTTTACTTTCTTTATGTTTAGTCTTATTTTTCAGCACTTTCATGTACAAGATAAGATTATGTTCAAACAGGATTTAGTTTAGTTAGCATGTTTCTTTTTATGTGAGGAAACAGATGTGATGTTGTCTATTGGACAGCCCTTTCTACGACATGGTTTGGATTCTTATGGTGATGTTTAGTACATGGGTTAAGATTAGTATTTTATTTGTTAGGGATGGTTTGAAGTTTATTAGTACTTTCCATTGTGTAGTTTAAAATGCATGATGTTATCTGTATTCCGTTGCACTTAATAATGGTGGATGTTCATTATGATTATATTCTCTGCTGCGAATGTTTGGTAATGGAGAATGATAGTTGGATAAAAAAAAAATACGTTGCAAGTATGATAAGTAAGGAGCTTCTTCTGTAAGGAAAGAGTAATGCCACACTCCGAGATTCGTGACATCATACATTTGTATTTCCTATATTATACTCTGATTTCCACGTGGGGGTGGTTTCGAGACATGACACCAGATGTCGTGTGACAAACTCTCAAGACCACTCATCCACCTACCCAATATCAGTTCATTAAAAAGCAGTAGAAAAACCCAAGGAATTTGTCGATGAGTAAGGAAAAAATACCACACCCTTTTAGCCATAGGATGATGAATGAGAAATGACTTACCGATTCCTCCTCCTCCACGCATAGCATACATCTATTGGCCAAACTCCAACATCTACTCTATCGATGATCAAGGGTTAGAATTTTATCTAGGAAACAATTCCACAAAAAGAACGATACTTTGGATGGATGTTTGGGATCCAAATGCCTTTATGGGGAAATCACATCCTTGGACAATTTGATAACTCAGTATAAAATGATTTAGATGTTAAGCATCCCTTCTAATTCAACTTCCAAATCCAGCCATCTCCCCTGTCATTATTAAAGAAAAAATTATCTAAGATCTTCAACAAATTAAGCATCTCACCTAACTCCCAATCATTTGGATCTCTTCTCAGTCTAAGAATCCAAATTCTTCTATTATCATCATACCACATTGCCACCAAGGCCTGGGGATCCAATGCCAATTGATAAATGATAGGAAATGTATCCATGAGTGGCACCACCCCCACCCAAAAATCCTTCTAGAATCTAACATTCTCAACCACACCTAGCTTAAACCTAATACACTTCCAAAAATCATCCATCCCTGAGCTTATGGATTTCTAAATCCTACAGCAATGTCTCCCCCTAACCTCTCTGGCTTCCCAACATGATTTCTTGCCAAATCTAGACACCACAACCCCACGCCATAAGCTGTCTCTCTCCATTCCAAATCTCCAAAGCCATTTAGCTAGTAAGGGCTTATTACAGAATCGAATCCTCCTAATACCTAGACCCCCATTGATTACAGGCTTACAACAAGTATTCCAATCCACCAAATGATATCTATAGTAATCTAACCCACACCAAAGAAACCTCCTAAACATAGCCTTCATTCTATTAGCCACAAGTGTTAGGATCGTGAACAAAGATAAGAAGTAATTTGGCATGGCAGCCAGGGTTGCCTTAACCGAGGTCAATCTCCCACCTTTTGACAAGAGGCAAGTTTTCCAAGAATTGATTCTAGATATCTTTTCAATAACCGGATCCCATGGTATCAAATATCTCGAAATACCTTAAATATCTTCCGACATATGTCCATGTCTACCAGGACCGACGCGATATATTCCTATACCAACATGAAACATTAAGTACGTTATAAAAATTCATTTTTTTGGTCAACAAAATGTACGATGTTGGTTTGTTGAGCGAATATTCTCCTTTCACAGTGTATTATTGCCTAATATCAACATTACGTTGTTATGATAAAAAAATTATATGAAAAACGATAAATTTCGAAGAAAGTAAAAAGAGGGAGAGGAAGAAGTTAAAAATAAGAAAGAAGAAAATGAAGAGAATCTACTTGTTCCCTATGCTTATATGGTTAGATTATATTATTTTTGTCAACCATTATGTATGCATGTGTATTTTTAAAGAATATTAAAATGCAAGTGTACTGAAATAAGCTATCATTCCTAATGAATCTATTTGGTTCCTTGTGCATATGTAGTTAGATTAGAATTTGCTTCTTAAATTTCCATGATTTTTACAATATTTCTTTTCAATATTTCCGACATTTCCGATATATGTCTTATTTTGGCCTGACCAATATTTCCACTGACACCAACATTTTGAACATTGCCGGATCCCATATCACCTTTGATTTGTAACTTGCACCCAATGGTAAGCCAAAGTAAGTAGATTGAAAGCACCCAAGTTTGCATCCTAAAATCCAAGCTAGGCTTTCAATATCACATTCTTTCCCCACTTGAAATAATTTGTTCTTTGATAAAATGATTTTTAATCCTGAAACCACCTCAAAACATCCAATGATACATTTAAGATACCTCATTTATCTTACATCTGCGTCATAGAATATCATCGTGTCATTTCTAAATTGAATGTGAGAAACCTTAACCCCTCCCAAATCCACATTGAATCTCGTAATAAACTTCATCTCCGCATTTTTTATCATTTTGCTCAACACCTTAGATACCATTATAAACAAGAACCTGTCAGAGACTTCCATTTATCAGCACCGAGAAAGAAGATGAACTTATACAAAAAAATTAATGATAATAATCCAATTCTCTGTTTGGCTCCAAACCCCATCATCATCAAGAGATAATCCAAAAACCTCCAATTTACATGATTGTAAGCCTTTTCCAAATCCACTTTACAAATCACCCCACTTTTGCTAGATATCCTCCTGTCCTCAATACATTCATTTTGCAATAAACACTCCATCAAGAATTTGTCTTCTTTCGATAAAAGCTCCTTGTAGAGGAGAAATAGTGCCTTTCATCATAGACTTCAATTGTGACGCCAATAGTTTAGATACTATCTTGTGTACACTACTTAGTCGACTAATGGGACGAAAGTCCCATATTTCCTTGGCAAGTCTATTTTTGGGGATAACAATTATAAAGTTATTGTTAAGATGCTCATAGAATTCATCCATAGCTTTCATGAGATCGCAGTTCACAATATCCCAACATCCTTAAAAGCTTTTTTTGAATGGAAGGATCTTTCTGATGAAAGGGAAGTTCAATTGTGGCTACAACATTGAAAGGTCATCTTTAATTTGGTGGCAACAACATCAACATAGCAAAGATTGGAGGGTATTTCCAAGAATCAACACATGGGCTGAAACAAAATTGAAATTGGATGAAAAGTTTCTGACCTTGGATTATTCTCAAACACTCTACCAGAAGTTTCACCAATAGCATCAACATGTCAACCAATCTATGGTCGATTATACAGATAAATTTTACAAGCTTATGAGTCATGTCAACTTCCATGAATCTGATGACTAGCTTGTGGCAAGATATGTATGGATTGAAATATAGCATGAAAGGAGAACTTATGATGCCCTCTCTCCATTCTCTTGAGGCATATCAAATAGCATTAAAGGGAGAGGAAAAATTGAAATGGAGTTCATACCAAAAGAAAGTTCAAAGGTAGCAAAGGAAAAGGTTAAGAAGGGCGTTGCACCCACCTCTAGCCATCCAAACCCACAAAATGGGGAAGGAAATAAGGAGGATCAATAGGTTGTTTCATCCTCTAACAAATGTTTCCGGAGTGGTGAAGTAGGGCATAAGTCTTATGAATGTCTTAAAAAGAAGGCTGAATATAGTAGAAGAGGAGCAAAGGGAGAAAAAGGAAGAGCCAATTTATGATGAAGAAGCAAAAGGAAATTTGGAAGAAGAGCATTGTGATGCTGATTGTGATACTGAAATCTTGTAATCCGGCATGTCATGACAGTCCAAGAAGATGATCAATGGTTAAAACACAATATTTTCATAACATATTACGTTTTGATGAATAATTCTAGCAGTTGTGAAATACGGTGTCCAAGGTAATGGTTGACAAATTGATGCGTTCTTGTGAACGCCACCCTAAGCTTTGTAAGGTGTCTTGGTTTAAGAAGGGAGGAGAGATCATGGTAACACATAGATGCCAAGTGAAATTTTTCATTAGCAAGTATGAAAATGATATCCACTTTGATGTTCTTCCCATGGATGTTTGTCAATTACTCCTTAGCAAGCCTTGAAATTTTGATAGACATGTTCATCATGATAGACAGAAGAATACTTACACTCTTATCAAAAATGGAGTGAAGTATGTGTTGAACCCATTGAAAGACATTCCCACCAATGTGCATTCAAATAGCCAAATCAGTTTACTATCTTACAAGGAGTTCAAGCAGTCCAACAAAGAGGATGGGATAGCATATGCTTTGGTTGTTATGGGAAGAGTGAAGAAGTATCTAATGAGATTTCAATTAAAGTTTTAAGCTTGCTAGACAACTTTAAAGGCTTAGCACCAGATGAACTTCCAGCTAGTTTGTCACCCCTCTGTGACATTCAACATCAAATTGACTTTGTTCTAAGTGTTATCCTTCCTAACTTGTCTCATTATAGAATGACTCCTAGTGAACATGTTGAATTGCAAAGACAAATTGAGAATTTGGTGAAAAAGATATTGATTAGGGAATCTCTTAGTCCTTGTGTTGTCCCAGCTGTTTTATCTCAACAAAAAAAAAAAAAAAAAAGATGGAACTTGGAGAATGTGCATTGATAGTAAGGCTATAAATAATATCACTGTGAAGTATAGGTTTCTCATGCCCCGATTTGATGACTTGGCTGTTGTTAAGGTCTTCTCTAAAATTGACCCACGTGGTGGTTATCACCAAATTAGAATTAGGGAAGGTGATGAGTGAACGACAGCTTTTAAAACCAAAAATGGCTTTTATGAATGGCTTGTTATGTCATTTGGGTTGTCCAATGTCCCTATTACTTTCATGAGGATTATGGCTCAAGTCTTGAAGAAGTTTTTGAGGAAGTATGTTGTGGTGTATTTTGATGATATCTTGATCTAGAGCAAGGATAAAATTCAGCACCTAGAGCATTTGGCTAATGTGTTCAAAGTGCTCCATGATAACTGGTTGTATATCAACCTTAAGAAGTGTTCTTTTAAGACTGACTGAGTTGTATTTTTAGGCTATGTCGTGAGTGCAGATGGCCTATAAATGGACGATGAAGAAGTGAAGGCTATTCTTGATTAGCTTACTCCTAAAAACCTAACCGATGTAAGAAGCTTCCATGGCCTAGCTTCATTCTTCTGGCAGTTCATCAAAAATTTCAACACCATTATTGCTCCAATGCTGAATGTTTTAATGATAAAAGAGTTCTTATGGACTAGTGAAGCTGAAGAGAGCCTTCAACAATTGAAGTCTAAACTTGTTGAAGCTCCGGTGCTAGCACTACCAGATTTTTCTACGCCATTCCAAGTGGAGTGTGATGCATATAATGTGGGTATAAGTGTTGTCCTTATGCAAGAAGGAAGACCGGTATTTTCTAGATTTGTGTAATTTTCTTTTCCAAGAAATCCTCTCACCCCCCATATACACACTTAATATTTCTTTCACTTTCCATTTAGAAATCAAAGGCCGCCAAACAATAAAAAATGAGCATATTGTTTCAAAACTCATAAGATCAAAAACAAAAACATTGAAATAAGTTAATAAAAGAAAACAAGGCATCATATGTCCATTTGACAACAACATGATTAAGTATAAAAGGATATTCTTGTGTCTCACGAGCTGGGAGTTCATGTGGTGCTGGAAGAGTAAGAAGACGAGTCTGGCTTGAGAATTTTTGAAAGTATATCGACAGTTCTTTCAACATGGCAGCAGGAGAAAGATGGAGATCTGGGAATGCAGGAATAACAGGATCATTCTGCAAAATGGATAGAAAAAATATTTTGAAAATGATCTTACTTAACCAAGAATTATAGGGACCTAATAAAAAACAACAAAAAATAAGAAAAACTCAAATATATAAAAATGTTCACCAAAAATAACATACCAATGGATCACAAAAAATTTATAAAAAAAAATACCTTGAATATATTGATGAGACGGTTGATTTTCACCCTTTTATACAATGATTCACTATCTTTCTCTGATGATGTTGCTAAAACAACAAGAATGGGCAAAACACGAAGAAGAACATGACGTTCTGGAAACAGAAGTGCAAAATCTAGCTCCAGAGATTCAACACAAAATACTATAAGAACTTGAAGAATGTCTTCCACACTATCTATGAGTCAAGGAACCTCAAATAGACATCAACATGTAACAATGTCACTCAACAAAATTCAGACTACATGGAATGCCAGATAATTACTAAATCACAATTCTGAATTTGTCATTTTGTCTTTGGTCGGGGCAGCAAGGAATTTGTACTATGCATAAAGAAACATCCAACCAACTATTGCATCAGTATCAGAGGAAACAGAACTATACATATAGAGGATACTTATTCACGCGGAACATTTCGACATGCAAGTTCAATAAAATCGCCCATCTGGTACTTAAGAAAATCTGCAGACAAACAAAGAGTACAAATTAGTTACAAGATTATTTATTCACTCAAGCTATATAAAGCCATCGCAGATTCTGTCATCAAGACAAAGAAGTATCAAACTCACAAACCTGTAAATCATCCAGCTCCTCCCTCATCGAATCAGTGTCTTGCCACTGCATACTGACTTGCGTAAATGTTCTGAAAATTGGGAATTGGTCAGAAAAGATATTGATTTGAGCTCAATGAAGTAGACAATACTTGTTAAACGCTAATGAAACTGTTGTTATTGTGGTTTTATACAAAAAGAAATGTGTTTTACAATTGTAGCTATCACTCAAATGATGCAGCAGCTGAACTCATTAATTGTAAATGACATTATAAGAAATTATAAATCATTCAACTGCAGTTCAATTGCAAGTAAGAAAATATGTTTGGGAATGGAGACAAAAATCATAATGATTTGCCTGTTCCTAAAAATATTTCAGTGCCTAGAGGTCGTAGAGAGTTGGGAATCCTAACATGTTTCATTTTTCGGAATGGGAATGTTCTAGATAGAAATTTGATGGTTCATGAGTAGACAATTAAACATGTTGTGATAAGCCTAAATCCATAAGCCCATATTATGAAATAATAGGTGTACAAGCCCCCTCCCCCCCCCCCCCCGACCAAAAAAAAAGTTAAGGTGTATGTCACACACTCCAGTAAGGCTATTCTTGTCCTCGCAGTTATTTGTTTAAAATAAAATATGAGGATTGAACCAATTTTGGGTCAATCCACTGCTTTACTCTCATTCCCACGCTGCTTCTTTTCTCCCTACTCTCTCCTCTTTTCTTCCTTTATTCTACACACTACGTGTTTAATTTCTACTAGGTATCAACACAGGAAATCACTCAGGCAGATCACCAGAGGTTAATGGAGGCTAAAAACATCCACCAGAATTTTCTGACATCATCTAACCATAGAGATGACATCATCAGCAGTATGGACAAATTAGACCACAGGTGTAAAAAATTAAACTGGTAAGAGTGTTGAAGTATATTAATTCATGTATCTCCTAACACCTTAAGGTTTTAGGAGAGTGGATTAGTCTACTGTTAACATGGTTTCAAAGCCAGGTTTGGTCGCAAGTTCGATTCCTGGAGGAAGTACTTTTCCAGATGTAGTAGTTTGTGCGTGTGTACACGTTGTGTGGACTCACACTCGCTCCTCAAGTGTGTTCCCAGGAGAGAACAGTGTTTCTCCTGGGGGTATATTAATTCATGTATTTCCTAATACCTTAAGGTTTTAGGAGAGTTGGTTAGTTTAATGTTTACAAAAGGGATGGTATTATTCAGAGATTTGTTATGATTTTTCAGAATTTTTGTTACTGGTTTTGAAGATGCTAAGTCCATCCAAATGAATCCAGTGAAAAAAGTCAGATTTTGACCAATTCAATATTGAGACCCTCGTGAGTTTTTCAATGAGACAAATTGGTAATGTTTGATCTGTCTCATAATTTTAAAGATTACAAACTAACATATTCTCAAAATCTGAGTTGATATTCTCAAAATGAAATGATTACATAACACGTGGCTGCCAAACAGGCCCCAAGTCTTCATATCAACTCAGATTTGAGAATATGTCAGGGATTAGTGGTATGAAAGAAAGTTCATCATATATGAACAGCCCAGGATTTCCACCATATATGGCTCCTTCACCAGAGGACCCTAACATGCAGATTACAACAATGAAATTTGATGATTTCAATTATTTGGGATGGTCACAGTCCGTGAAGATGTTGATCAGTAGTTGTGTAGGAGTACGTATTATTATGTACAAGGGTTGGGTATTTTGGTGTTATTTCATTATATCATTGTATTTATACCTTATGCATACATATACAGTATACCATCAGTGTTTATAAATATATTAGTTGTGTTGAGGGGAACCCAACTCTCCAACACATGATTTCGATTCCATTCTTCCCTTCTCTTATTTCTTTCTCCTACAATTAAGAGCCTAGCCTAACGTGTTTCCATCAGTCCTAGGGCTTTTGGCGTATTGGTTAGGTTTGTAACAATTGGTATCAGAGCCAACACCACATCCTCAGTTCGAGTCACAGAGGGAGCGACCTATGGAGAGGGCAACCTGGACCAGAGTGAGAGCCACTACAGTGTGAAAGGGGCTACCAGAGCCAAAGTGAAAGTCATCACAAAAAGGTGAATAGGGCTCCCTGACCAGAGTGAAAGCCGCCAAGGATAGAAAGGGCTACTTGGATGAGAGGCCAGAGTGAGTGCCGCCACAGATTGGGCCGTCGGGACATCAGCTGCGGAGAGTGGTGGAATGTTACGATCCCAAAGGTTAAGAGCCTAGCCTAATGCATTTCCATTGGTCCTAGGGCTTTTGGCGTATTGGTTATGCTCGTAACACTTTCTTCTTCTTTATTCTTCATACCTACTCATACACAACGTTCAAAATTTTAGTGAAATTTATCAAAATTTCCCCACTTTTTGAGGTGGGAAAATGAGATACCAAGGGAATATAATAATTCCAAATTTTCATTGGGGAAATTCTGTTGACATTAGCAAAAGATTGGCGAAATATTCACTAAATTTTGTTGATATAAATATATATTTCTGGAATTAATCTGTCCAAGCTAAGTTCCACCACAAATCCATTACTTTGATAATTTTTTTTGTTTTGTTGATTCTAGACTAAAACAACAACTCCACTCCAATTCTTTGTGGTAAAAGCATGGTACAAAGTTTAAAAATTTCAGACAAGGTCAAAGTAAAAAAAAAAATGAAAGAAAAAACCTTTTTCCCAAAATTTAATTGAAATTTCAGTGAAATAGTTCAAAATATTGTGTACGGTCTTTAAAATTTCATGTCTTAAAATGTTTAACTTTAGTTAATTAAAAACTTTTTATCTTAATGAAAACTTTAAAATATTTTAATAACTAATATACACACGTAAAAAATGCATTACATCAGAAAATTTAATAAATGTATTATAAAAAAATTAATATAACCAAAAAATGCATTCTAACTTGATATATGCATAACATAGATTTCTTTTTTTTTTTATTCATGGGTGTGTGATCATGCTTATTTTAACATTTCCTAAAATTTCTTGAAATTTTTCACATTTTTCCTAATGATTTTTTAATATTTCCATAAATTTCATAAATTTTCCAATATTTCAAAGAGAAATATAGACCTGTAAAGGGTAATTTATACCAGATGATAAACGTATAAATTAACAATTACTGAAATGATTCTTGCACAATTTTTTGGAATCATTACATGAGTTTTATTGGATTTTTTCAATGAAATACATAAAACATCCAGTTTTGTAAAAAAAAAAAATGTGGTATGACTTTTTAAGGGTTTATTTGCATGATTGGTTGTTCGATTTTGGTCTGTATCAATTATAAAAGCCTCCAGATTTTGTTTCCTGGAGATCCTTTGAGAATTGAAGCTGTCACACAGAGTTTTCTACTCTAGATTTACCGCCCAGCTCTAATCTTGCACTTTTGATGCTCAATGTTGAAAATATGTCAGATTGATCAGCTGTTGGTTGAAATAAATGTGTTAAAAGGATATACACAGTCCCTGTAGAAGTTGTTTGAAGGTTTTTGGGTTATGTACTATTGAACCCGGTATGAATAGAAATAGGGTTATGCACCCCATTGTGACGTTGATCGATGTGTGCATGAATAGTTGATATCTGATTGTGCAAATCAGACTTGTGTTGATGCTGTGTAGCACTGTTATATTGGTGTGAAGGTTCTGTTGGCACATATTAGCAGCATTTTTCCTTTGGTTGCTAGTCTTGTCATGGACTTTTTTGTGCAGCTTTGTTTGCATGAGCGATCCATTATTTCTGAAGTCAAAATTCTTCAAGAGACTCCCAATGCTCAGATTACAACAATTAAATTTGATGATACCAATTATCAGGCTTGGTCCCAATCTGCCCTACTTCATATCAGTGGCAAGGATTAAGAGGAATACTTGACTGAAGAGATGACTATCCCCAGTCCTAAAGATCCTACCTATCACAAGTGGAAGACAAAAAATGTGACAGTAAAGTCTTGGCTCTTATATTCTATGAAACCTTAAATAAGTAGCCGTTATCTTTTTCTCAAATTTGGGATTCTGTTGCCTAAACCTATTCCGAAGTGGGAAATCCAGCCAGGGTGTATAAGTTGAGGTAGAGTATCTCACATTTGAAATAAGGTAACTTACCTTTGTCCTCTTACCACTTTTCCCTTAAGAAGATGTGGGAAGAATTGGACCATTATCTCACCTTTCGACCTAAATGTAAGGAGTATTCTATTGCATACGAAAGACATGCCGAAGATACCAGAAATTATGAGTTACTGGCAGGATTAAATCAGGAATTCAACAAACCAGGGTACAGATTCTTGCAAAAAAAGTCGCTTCCAATACTTAATGAAATCTATGCCTACTTGTACCATGTTGACAAAAGGGGTAGTACTATAGTTCAATCTATTTCAGAGGAGAGATCTGCAGTGGTTTCCTGATCCTAGAGAGGTAGTTGAGGAGGTGGTATGCATGGTCGATCTAGATGCTGGTTTGGTAGTGTTTCTGACAAGGAAGATAACTGAAACGCAAGTATTGTGGCCGTACAAGAGATACGAAGCACACTTGTTGGGACCTTCATAAATGTCCTCAAATGCCCCAGTCTTGCTCCTTCCAAAGTGGTAGAGGTGGTGGTTGTTTTGGTGCTCACATGGTGACCTCCACTCCATCTAAGCCAACTCCAGTCACTACTACTACTACATCTGATGATACTTGTCTAATGAGGATATTGAGGCCTTCCGTTGTTTTACAGGTCATTTGGAACCTCCTTCTACAGCATCTATCTTAACCTTTTCACTCTCAGTTACCTCTATGCCTGCACTTAATTCATCTGTCTCTGCTCCTTCCAGCACCTAGATTATTGATTTAGGGGCTTCCCACCACATGACTAGAATATCATTCTTATTTTCCTCTTATCATGTGTGTTTTGGTCAAGATAAGGTTACAAATAGATAAAAAAATCTTATTCCACTATTGCTAATGGAAAAGATATTGCTGCCAGTCCCTCCATGTTTCTGTCTTTTGTTTTCTATGTTCCTAATTTCTCTTTCGACCTCTTGCCCATTAGCCATATTACTAAATCATTTAACTATAGTGTTACTTTCATGATTGGTAGGGGACTTGAGAAAGACAATATTTCTTTTTTTGGACACTACATCACCAATAGCCTCTCCTGTTCAACAAATTTCTATAATGCAGACAAGTACCAATAGAAGCTGTTCCGAAGAATTGCAATGGCATAACAGAATATGCCACCCTTCCTTTACTTTACTGAAAAATGCTTCCTGGGTTGTTTATCTACTCTTCTTCTAGTTTACATTGTGAAACTTGTGAGCTTGCAAAACATTTCCGCATTGCTTATCCTATTAGTAATAATAGAAGCTCAGTTTCATTTCTATCGTGTATTTTAATGTTTGGGGGCCTGCTTGTTGGAAAGTGATATTAATATGTATTTAAGGGGTATTTATGTGATAAGGGCGTGGAATACCATATTGTTTATACACCATATACAATGTATAGTGGATCCATTCCTAATATAAATACCAATCGTATGAGGCAATGTAATCATACGATTTCATTCTCCATCTCTTCTCTTACTCTTTCTCTCCTAACTACTTGCAGGAACATCAACCAACTCAACCAACTTGGTATCAGAGCAATCAGGGAAGTTAATCAAACAATACAGACAAAGACGATGAGCCCAAATCCCTGTTGGCGTCAGCATCTGTACGACTGATGTCAGCAGGCCGTACATGTGTCAAAGGTGACCGGAGGTAGAAAATGACAGATTTGGATCGTCTTATTTTATGGGGATTAATGGTGATTTTTGCAAATTTTTTTGAAGCCTCAAAGTGGGTTTTTCGAAGGGTTTTCTTTTGCAACTCGAAAACCCTCTGTTTTTTAAGTTTTGATGATTTTGCACACATGGAGGACTTTTGTTCCGATTGCTTGAAAAGGACTGGCCGGTTTTTGAAAGGGAAACTTTTGAGACAAGCCTCACGAACTTTGGTTAAGGATCGAAGGAGATCCATCGATTTTGGCCTCTGCCTTTACCGCCTGGTTCTCAAACCATGACTGTGCCTATTCGAACCCTGTTTTTGATGTGCTCGGCTGCTTGGATCTCACAGATTTTGTTAGGGAAATGTGATCTGAGGATCTGATCTGTAATATGTCATTGTGAGGTGTTGTCCTCCATAACCTTCTGCCATATACCCACACAATCTGATGTTTCAGCCAGTTGCAGCCCAAACACTCTGTTGTTCATTCCTGAATCCACACTCTACAACCAGGGTTTAATTAGCCACCATCGACCTGGTCTCATAATTTCTATCCACCATTCAAATCCAACCTACCCATTATATAACCCTATGGTAACTCTACAACAGCAAACCCTTGAGTTTTGGACCCTTAAATTCCATCCCCTACAACCTATGACCTCTACTGGTTGTATCCTTCGGTGCCCTATACAACATTCATATTAGTCAAATATATATGTAGTCAGCTAATCAGTTCTGAATTACCAGCCCACACACCACCTGTTGAACAAAATTCCCAGTGAGAGTCTGAACTTGACAACAGCCTAAACAGTCCCATTAAATCTTACCCAGTGGCTGTTTGTTTAATTGAAGGCTGTAAACCTTTATTCACTTGCCGCTATTCCATTATTATGGAATGATACTTGCTGTCAGTTTTGTTTAACCCTTGGGGCAGCCACCGTTTTCGTCTCTTAATAATATATCCATCTGCTGTTCTTCCTAGTTAAAACCCTGAAGTCAGGCTTATATTAACTCTATTTTGAAACCTATTTGTGGTCTTTTTCTACCCTACCATTACCCTGTTTTATTCTCCTTAGTTCTGATCTTTACCAAAATCTTCAACAGTTATAGACAACAATATGTACTACCCTGTGTTGCATTCTTTGACCTGATCCTAAGTCCCAAACTGTTCTATATACCTCTAAACTTGAACCCAGACCTATTATTCCCTGCTGTTTAAACTCTCCTGTACCACTGTTGTCAGCCATTGCTAGCTCTTTAAATCTTGGGTTGTTGATATACACTTCAAGGTCAGTCCTAGTCTTTCTTTGGGTCCATTACCCGTCATATAACAGCCTTTCCAAAGCTTATGTGTTGCATCAGTTTGTCTTCCGTGCTACCACTCCCCACTCTAGTTTCTCCATTTTCCTTTGACATCCCAACTTGAGACAATGGGAAGATCTAGTTGTTCATATGAGAAGGAAGGACACATCAAGCAATCCACCTCTGGTTACCTCTTCGTACCTACGTAATCTTTAGTTCCAATTCCTATTCCTCTAATTCCTTATGAAAAAGATGTTCACTCTGAAAATGATGATGATCTTCCCATTGTCCTTCACAAAGGAAAGAGATCTTGTACTAATCATACTATCTCTAACTTTGTATCACCTCTCAAAAAAAAAAAAAAAAACTTTGTATCATATAAGCCCTTGAATCCTTTATATCATACTTTTGTTGGATATGTATTAGTTGTACAAATCCCTTACAAACAAAAAGAGGCAATTTCTCATAGTCAATGAAGAGATGTTATGTGTGAAGAAATGACAGCTTAGGAGAAAATGGGACATGAGAACTTGTAGACCTTCCAATGGGAAAGCAACCAGTAGGATGCAAATGGGTTTATACTATTAAGTACAAAGTAGATAGATCCATTGATAGATGCAAAGCAAGGTAGGTGGCAAAGAGATTTACTCAACTTATGGAATTGATTACCAAGAAACTTTTGCACCAATGGCCGAGATGAATTCAGTTTGGGTGTTGTGATCTATTGTAGCCAACACAGAATGGCTACTTTGGCAACTAGATATGAAAAATGCATTTCTTCATGGTGATTTACATAAAGAAGTGCTTATGATGCTATCCCTAGCTTCAAATTTCCAGGAAGTGAGGGTAAGGTATGAAAATTAAGGTATTATATGGACTCAAGCAATCACCAAGGGCTTGGTTTGAGAGATTCAGTAATAGTTTGACTAAAATTGGATAAAAGATCATACTTTGTTTGTTAAACACTCCTTGAAGAGAACTATAGCAGTTATCATGTATGTTGATGACATAGTAGCCACTGAAGATGACTTAGAGGAAGTACATAGACTGAAAGCTCATTTGAGTAGTGAGTTTGAAGTAAAGGATTTGGGCACACTATATTATTTTTCAGGCGTTAAGGTTGCTCATTCCAAGAGAGGGCCAAACATGCATATACCCCTATTAAAGTTAATCATGGGGTGAATGATCAGGATGAAAGGCCATTAATAGATGTGAAGTTTATCTATCTAGCACTTATAAGACCAGATATAGCATTAGCAATTGGAGTTGTTAGCCAGTTCATGGATGCACCACGAACACCACATCTAGAGGCTACCTTCCGCATTCTGAGGTATCTGAAATCCGTTACAGTAAGGGCCTTGTTATTTTCTAATAATGGTCATATGAGAGTTAGGGTTTATACAAGTGTGGACTGAACAGGATCAGTCATAGATAGAAGATCAACCTCTGGCTACTGCTCATTTGTCGGTGTGAATCTTGTGACATGGAGAACCAGGAAGCAATCTGTGGTTGCAAGATCTAGTGCTGAAGAAGAATATAAATCAATGGCCCATACAATTTGTAAAGCTCTTTGGTTGAAGACCCTACTTCATGAGATTGGGTTTGAAGAACAGACTCCTATGAGCTTATATTGTGACAACGAGTCAGCTATTAGTATCTCCCACAATCCTGTGCAACATAATCGGACCAAAAAGTGAACCAATATTTTATCAGAGAAAAGATATTATGCAGACTGATTTGCAGTCCTTTTGTTACTACGGATCAGCAACTAGCAGAAGTGCTAACCAAAGGTTTTACCAAGATGCAACTCCATGATATCATCAGCAAATTGGGCATGGTCGACATTCATGCTCCAACTTGAGGGGGAGTGTTAAAGTATAATAAGGGTATTATACAC
>JAOXJP010000001.1:8074237-8093384 GCA_025762735.1 Platanus orientalis
GTGTAAACGTATGGTGGTAACATTGCAAAAGGGTAATTGGGTCTTTATGTATCCAAAGGTTAGCATGGGGGTTTCTTTGTAGTCATAAGGGTATGTATGGAATTATTATTCAATCCTACTTCACATCAAATATATACTAACCGTACGGGACAGAATATACTCATATGATTCCCATCTCCATGACTTCTTTCTTCTTCTTCCTTTTTCTCTATATTCTCTACAATAAATCAAAGATTAAAACAACTTTTTCTTCATTCAATCAATAATAAAATTTGAATTACAAGGGGTACATATAAAGGTTCCCCACCATGGACTTTCAGATCTCAATCTACAAAACTTTCTAAGAAAATAAACCTTTAACCGGACCAGTCATTGAACTGATAAAGTTGGCAGTTCAATTCCAACCAAGTTCGACCGTTGGTTTGCATGATCCGACCATGGTTCACTTAAACATAATGAAGTATTAAAGATACCCCAAAAGATGACAATTCATAATGCACTAGAAAACTTAACAAAGACTATAAATATTAAAAAAAAAAAAAAACATATATGAGATTGATTCAATTCCAATACATTGTTGATTTGCCAATGAGAAACATAGGACAACTTTCCTGCCACTAATGTTGCATTGAGACTTCCAACATTACAAACTTTGTCGCAAACCAAGCTGCAATATTTGAAAAACTACAGCAAACCAGAAGGTAGGAGGCAAAAACTAGAGAGAAATCTTACCTTGCATCATTTATGGGGTCTACAACTAATTGTTCGAAGTACACGAGACCAATCAACCCTCCTTTTTCGTTTCTAATATCCATGGATTGGTCCTACAACAAACAAGACGATGGCCAGCAAGCAAAGTGGTTTTCCTGCATACCTGATAAGATTCTCAGTGCCACCCCACATTACCAAAAGAGTGGTTGTTTCTAAGAATAATGGCTGTTGGGAAGGCCCAACAGTAGTGCCAGCTACAATGATGAGCCAAGGCGATGTGGTCACAATTGTTTGTGACCATCATTTCATGCTGGGAAAACCACAGTGATTTCCTTTGTCATTGCATGGAAACAACCTATTGTTACTTCATCACATTGATCAACGTAGAACAAAGGAACTTCAGGATCGATTGACACATAGAATATCCACTCCATCATGTATGACTTTGTCAAAAGCTTTTAAGATATCTAGATTGGAGCATTCTTCCTGTTCATAGGCCCTACGTGAGAAGGAGGTGCACCACCATTGGCTAAATGTGCCACTAGCCCTCATAGCTTGCTTTCTCCACAAAATGACTTGCAGGCTGCAGCCGTAGAAGTTGTGTGGGTGCCATGAGCGGTTACATCCCATGGGTACAATAACTCCCTAGTTCAGTTTGTGTTGATGAGCTTGTTGGTTTAATCTCTGAATACTTTTATGAACTAGCGAGGACTAATACATTTCTTATTGCTGTTAGTGGAACTGAAGCACTCTCCATGTTGGCAAATTCCTTTCCAATGTGAGAAGTAGACTACGAATTGGAAAGGGAGTTGGAGTAGGGAAGGTAGTGGAACAGTTTGGGAACTTGTGTTGGGGTCGGTATTTGGATTGGGAAGGAAACCTAAGGAAGATGGAAAGACACATTTAATCTAATATTTTTCTTAATTTGTTACTAAAATGAAAAGTTTATCTGGTTAGTCTGATTTAAAAGCTGGTTTGTACAAAACCGGCTGGTCAGATGCGGTTCTTCTACCATTATGGTTTTAAGGTTATATAGAACCAGATATGCATCCAGTTCTGGTTTAATCGGGTTTGACTGGTCCAGTCTGGTTCTCAAAACTATACCTTACATCACATATCAATTTAGAGTTAAAAGTCAATTTATGCATGCACCCACTACAGCTTATTTAGAAGTAGCCAATCGAGTTATTCAGTACCTGAAGAAGAACCCTAGCAAAGATCTCTTATATAGTAAGAGAGATGATCTTAGAGTTGAGGTGTTCACTGATATAGACTAGGCAGAATTTGTATCAGACAGGAGGTTTACATTAGGTTATTGCACACTTGTTGGAGGCATCTTGGTCACGTGGAGAAGCAAGAAGCAGCCCGTAGTGGTGAGATCGAGTGCAAAGGAAGAATTTGGATCCATGGCCAATGAGATCTATGAACTCTTATGAATACAATGTCTGTTGAGAGAGTTGGGATTCATCACTCAAGGCCCAATGAGTCTATGTTGTGATAATAAGGTCGCAATCAATATATTTTTTTTCACAACCTGGTTCAGCATGACAGGATAAATCATATCAAAGTTGAAAGAAATTTCATCAAAGATAAGCTCCAATGCAGGAAGATCTGTACACCATTTGTGAAGATTAAGAACAATTAGCAGATTTGTTTACTAAGGGTTTGATTGATCCGAACTTTAAAAAAATTGTTGGCAAACCAGGTACAAGTGACATCTACATACTAGCTGGAGAGGGTGTTGAAATGTAATAGTATACATTACATTCATGTAGTAGGGGTATTACTATCCTAGTACACTTGGTAGAGAATACTTGAAAATATAGCATTTGATTCACGTATTCTATATTCTGTATTCTGTTGGCATATAAATATAATCAGTATGAGAGAGGTATCTCTCAAATCTCAATACACATTCTCTCCTTCCTTCTCATAGCTCTAAAACTCTAGATCTACACAACTTTAAACATCAATTTACAAATACAATATCAGCTAATAAAAGAATGGAGCACAAAACGAATTTAGATTTTGTTTCACAACATCATTGAAAGGAATATAACAGAAACCTTTTAGCTCTGATGCATAGCAAAAAAAATCTGAGAAAAATTAGACCACTTAGTGGTACAAGGTAAGAGCATAAAAATTTCAACAGGAGTCAAGCAAGCAAAACAAACTGTCATTTTATAATTTAGTATGATCAAATAAGAAGGGTCACAGAACTCACAACTCAGATGTTCAAAATGATACAATAAGAAGGGATGTTTCATACCAACATAAGGTCATTCACTGAAAGAGAAGTTCATAATAGAAAATACCTTTGTCAAACAGTTGATGCAAGTAACAAGAGTTTTCTCATCTTCACTAACCAGTAGAGGTACAATAACCTACAAATTAAGAAAAAAGAGTAGATTATGGGTTGCACGAAGGTTCAAACCTTGCACTTCCAACAATTCCTGAAATCTTGATAAATAAATATACACTTTCAGATTCACTCACAGTTAAACATCTGAATGGATCATACTGGGATAATATAATGGTTAAACAATGTTCTGCTTCATTTGAAACCTGTATGCAAAACAGAAGAACTGAAATTTAGCAAAAATTTAAAAAAATATAGACGTCATAAACTAGTTCACAAAAAGAAAAATACCTTGGCAACCATATCCTCCGTAACATGAAGCAGTTTTTCAATTACAATTTCAATGGAATCCTCCATAGCATCTTTCTGGAAGTATTATACACAGATAAATGACCTTTAAGATATTCATCCAAGTAAGTTCGAAGAATGCTAAAGAAAGACAGAAACTTGTGCAAAAATAGTTTTGGATATTCAACGATGGACCAATAAAAAGTGTACTACAAACCTGATTACTAAGCATTTCAACTATCAACGAAAGAGTAAGTTCCTTGATTGAAGAATCAGAATCATCCAGTACCTCGAGTACCACGGTAAGGACCTGATTAAAGTACTGCAAACGTACCATGTATACATTAGCAAAAGACTAGCTAAATTAAAATATATCTGAATGTTGTTAGGACAAAGAATATACCATGTTATCCTTAACTATGATCACAGATATAAAGTACATTATGATTTGAGACTAGAACATCAAACAAATTGCATGGATCAAAAGAATCAAGTAAGAAAACTAGAAAGAAGAAAAATTCTGCATAGTTGGTTTGTGTGAGTGTGTGGGGCACAATCTTGCACGTGTGTGTCTGGAGAGACAGGCAGATAAACAACCTCAGAAGAACAGCACAACAGAGAAAGACGGAAACAAAGAAAAAAAAAATAGAAGAAACAAAAAGAAACAAAAAACAAAACCACTGCAATTCATGGAAAGTGTACTTCACAACAGACAGAATAAACTACTGTTACATTGCAAACCCATTTGGGTTGGTCCTGTTCATATTAGGGAAATATTTTTATTTACCCACAGTTATTGATATTGCATGTCAGTCAACCTTATCATTACAAAAGGTTTTTAACATCGATGGCACATAAATGTGTAAGTGAGAACACACACACACACACACAAACAATGAGAGAGAGAGAGAGAGAGAGAGAGAGAGAGAGAGAGAGAGTACACATTTATACACCTTTCAGATATTACATAACAAGAATTCTTAAGATAAAACTGCCATATGCACACTTACATATAAAATATACACATGTATACAAGAATCCCAGGTATTAAAGTCATCAGTACCTGTATAGTGATTTATTTTATTTTTTATGCCTTAATGGTAACAAATTGAATCTATAAGTTCTCCTTTTCATCTCTCACAGTTTTATGGGTTTTTTTTTTTCCTTCTTCTTTTGGTTGTGTGTGTGGTGGGTGGGTGGTAAAACTTTTCTTTTTTACCTCATTTAAGGTTTTCTAATGTGTGTGTGTGTGTGTATGTTGCATTAATGCTTGTATCTTCAGGCATTGCCAGTCCCAAGCCCGGATTAAGGAGAGGATTGTGTTAGGTTGAAAGCTGGCATAAAAACTCACTCAAACCATTAAAACATGAATCCTAGAAATTTGTTGTTTCAACCGTATAGTAGGGCATTACTTGCAAGAGCCGTGCTGCATCAGTACCTGGGTACAGTGACAAGTTGGCAAAAGTTATCTAGGGTGTCCCTTTAAAGGGACATGCCACCTCGGCAGTTGGATGCAGTGACAAGTATGCCAAGATCCCCACACCATAAGCGAATGTGGTAAAGAACCTAATCCAAGAAAGTAGGATTTTCTTAGCGACTTGAAACATGGGCACCTTGCCAGGTAAGTGTAAGAAGTTCAGACACTTTTTAAAAACAAGGAGAGTTAATATTGTTTGTCCTCAAAAGACTATGTAGAACAGAAAAAAGCCAATGAAATTGACGGCTATAAACTTTGGTACACCAGATATGTTAATAATAGAAAATGGGTGGGAATAAGAGTAGAAAAAGATCTAGAAGTAATTTTAAATGTTAAGAGAATAAGTGATGGGATTATAGCAGCTAAACTTTTAAAAAATAAAATAATAATAGATACTTATCATAATTGGTGCTTATGCACCTCATGTAGGATTAGGTGAAATTATTAAGAACCAATTTTGGGAAAATATGGATCAAATAATTCAGGGAAGTCCTAAGGGTGAGAGAAAATTTATAGGGGATGACTTAAATGGTCATGTGGGGAAAGCTAGTGGATGATATGGAAGGTCATGGAGAATACAGATTTAAAAAGAAAATAAGAAAAAAGAAAAAGAGAGGAAGAAACGCAATATTAGAATTTGCAAAGGCAGACGATCGTGCAATAGCAAAGACATACTTCAAAACGAGAAAATAACATTTGGTGACTTTCAAAACTAGATCAAATAGGAGTCATACTATTTTCTCACTAGGAGGGCAGTTATCACAAAAGAGAATCTAACTACACAAAATAGGCTGGTAGTTTTGGATGTTCGTATTAAAAGATGGAAGAAAAAGAAATGAGAATTAATTGCCCAAGAACAAGATGGTGGAATCAAAAAGGGGAAAATTACTGATACAGTGAAATGATTCACTAGGGAAAATGGAATTTGGAAGAAGATATGTCATGTGAAAAGAAATAGCTGGCTGTATTGAAAGAGTACTAAAAGAAGCCCTTGGAGAGTCTGGAGGAAAAGCGCAACCATCTAAAGAAACTTGGCTGTGGAATGACTAAGTTCAATCAACCATTAGGGCTAAAAGGCCTAGTTATAAGGACTGACAAAAGACTAAAAACATAAAACTAGAAAGATATCAAAGTGTTAGAAAAGAAGGTAAAAAATCTGTAAGTGGTGCTAAATTTAAGGTGTATGATGACCTTTATCATAAGTTAGGTACTATGGATGGTGAGATGGATGTGTACGAACTTCCTAGAATGAGTAGTAGTAAATGTAGAGACCTAGATCATGTTAGATGGATTAAAAGTGAGGATTAAAGAGTCTTAGGCTCTGTCTAGTTGCGATGAAAGGAATAGAAAAGAAAAGAAAATTAGAATGAGAAAAGAAAAAATGTGGAATCACGAGACTCGAACCTGCGTTTTCACACTGGCAGCCCAAGCCACTACCATTGGTTGAATTGAAAATTATCATTAGAAATTGCTATATTCAACAATCCAAATAAATGCAATTGATTGAATTGTTATGCTCATTTTTAAGGGTAGGCCAGCCTTCAATTAATCAGCTTTAATCTAAAGCACTTCTTTTCATATATTATGGCACACTATTGACTCTGTCCACTCTCTAAGTTTGTTTCATTGCCAGAATCAATTTGATTCCATGATCCCTTGGTTGGATGGGAAGACTCTACAAGTCAACAAATACACCATGTAGGCTGCAAACTGACAAAGGAAAAAAAAATGAGATTGGATCCACACGTATGACTACTGCAGCAATATATCAAATAATACATTATATTTTTAAATCATTGCAGATCCAAAACTTATAAGAAAAAAAAATCATACCTTGATCCATATAGAATGATCATTAGCCACAGAAACTTCAACCATCCGCTGAAGTGCCTCACGTTTTCTCACACTTGAATTTTCATCATTTCCATTGCAAATCTACAAGGAGAAAAGAGCAGAAAGCCTCCATTAGTACAATCCTTCTTTAAATGTTACAATAATGACTCACTGAAAGTTAGAAACAATGAGTTTCATAGTTGAGCAGTGCCAAAAAATGATACATTTTTTTTAAAGAAAAAAAAATTCTGACTAGCTAGAAACAAAGTGTTTTGTAGATGAGCAGTGTCAGAAAATGAGACATTTTTAAAAGAAAAACTTCTGACTTTCCAGTACTCACCTGGTGAAGAATTTGAGGAATGCTAGGTTCAGAATCTGGAATAGAGTTGATTTTAACAACAGCTGGCTTCTCTTGATTATGATCCACATCATGAGAACTTTCATGACCAAGCCTTAACCCAGTGACTCCTAGGCGATCAGGTTTCATCAGTCCATTGAGTTCCAGACATGGAGTTGACAAAGAACTCTCCATATCTAAGCCATGATCTACATTTTCATTCTGGCTTGCCCAGGATCCAATGTTTCCACCCATAGGATCAGCATTGTACTTCAAATCCCTGCCTTTGAAACTAAGAACCTCAGTATTAGAACTAGT
The DNA here is from genome assembly GCA_025762735.1 of Platanus orientalis. NCBI lineage: Eukaryota > Viridiplantae > Streptophyta > Magnoliopsida > Proteales > Platanaceae > Platanus > Platanus orientalis. The sequence goes on from JAOXJP010000001.1 coordinate 8,081,561, forward strand.
GTCGAGATTTTGATTGAAATGGTCCTGAGTTTCATCAGAAGCTTCATGACCAATAGATCCTGTGATCTGGGTTGATTCTTGCACACCATGCCACTTTTTGCCACTGCCAAGGTCGACTGAACCAGCAGAATACCTTCCATATGAGTGACCTTTCTTTGATGCACCAGCATATCCATCTTCAGAAGAAGTTCCGATAACATCTGACTGGTCAAAAAAGGATTTAGAGCGCTGACGCTCTTTCTTGTTCTGCAGAAAATTCATCAAGTCCACCTCTATTCGAGGGGTGTATTGCTTAAGTGCCCGTCTCAAGTAATTTTGTTCTTCAACTGATAGACTGAGAATAAAATTCAGGACCGATGTCGAATCAAAATGAGAGTAAACAGATATAATTCCCGTGATAGCTGCCTCCTTCAGTTTTGTATTTTTATCATGGACCAAAGGTGCCAGCTTAGCAAGCCATAACTTCAGGATGCCACTATTACCAGAACCTTCAGAATTCACTCCATGCTTGTTGAAAGAGTTATTAGCAAACTCAATCACAGCCAATTTTGCTTTTGGTGACCGTTGTTCATCCAATGAACGGAGCAAAGCAGGTAGGAGAGAATCTATACCATAAGTCTTGCTCACAATTTCCAAATTTGTTGAGCAAGGTTGCCGAACTAACTCCTTTGGATCAATTAACCGTGAGAAAACATGGGGTAAGATCCTTTCCATATAACTTTCAAAAGGCTTTCTGCAAGCCGGAATAATCTCAGCAAGAGTTGAAAGAGCTGCCTGTGCAACTTTATGGTGAGGATCATCCAAGTGTTGGAAAAACAACTTCATGACCTTCTCAAAATTCTGTGTAATTTCTTGAATACCTTTTGGCCCTTGCTGCAGCAAAATTCGGAGGTAATTAAAAGCCGCAACTCTAGCACACCAATCAGAACTAGGACTGAGACCTTCAGTCAGAGCATCATTGAGAGACGTCGGACCATCCATATAGCTTGTCAGTTCACCAACTGACAGTTGGCTATCATCAACACTATTTCTGCTGCTAGCATAAACCCGCCCAGGTACATGCTTTCTCAAAAGCGGCCTCTGGAAATTGGGGATATAGCTGTTCTGTGAATCCCTGATATTGGCATCTCTATAAGGCGTGTCTATGTACTGCCTGTCAATGTGTGTGTTAAAAAACCGTCTATTCGCCCTGATATCAGTATTCTCTTCAGTGGAACTTCCGTCATGAAGTCTTTCTGAAACTCTCTTGGCTGTGTACGACAGTGATAGGGCTGATGAAGGTTCGGTTGCCAGATTACCAATGTAAGAAAATTTACCGTGATCTTTGGAAGCTTGAATTTGAGGAGTGATGGGATCAGAGAAAATCAAGCCACCATTACGATTACTACCTTTAGAAACATTAGATGCAGCTGCATCTGCCAATAGTGAATGTGTGAGATGATTAGAAGCAGGAACAGCAGGAGGAAATGGTGGATCACGAGCTGATGGAGGGTCAACTCCTGCACTAGGGGAAATAAAAAAATATTAACTACAAATGAATCCACTTAATTTTGACTCATCAGTCATCAGGGTATTGATTCATCAATGCTTTTCATATATAAAAAATTGACTTTCATAAAATGATTTGTTGATGAAAAAGAATAATTTAATTGGAAAATCCATTGAATACCTAGATCCAGGCTAGTTGAGTGTACAGTTGAAGAATTGTGTTTCTCAGACATATTTAAACCTCTCAGCATGCTTTCAATAGCCGTAACCTTTTGTTTGCTTGCGTGCAACACACTTTCAAGGCTTCTTTCAGAGCCTTTCCCAACGGACTTTGATTGTGATATAAGTAAAGCAGAAGAAAGGGATGGCCCTGATGAGAGACTTGCACTCCTGTCCATTGTGACAATGGCAGAAGTGCCATATCCAGGTAAATTTGAAGGCGTAGCTGTTTGAGATGGAGCTTGTGACAATTGGACACCTCTCTCCCGGAGTGAAGGAGAAGCATATCGTCTGTGCATACCCCCATCTTCGTCATTTATAATCTGTGGGAAAGTGCATCACATAAAGCACTGATAGCATTGATCAAGACATAAAGATTCATAAAATACAAGAAATGCAGATACCCTTTGAATGACAGGATCAAAGGATAAAAATAGGTGACGCGAACGCTCTGGCCAAGTTTTTGTGAACATTCGATAGCAACTTCTTGCAGTTGATCGTACCTGCCAAGGTTTCAAGATGCTGTTAAAAGTGTTTGATGTTTACTTCATGAAAACATATCCCCATAACAAATTGAAATAATTTACTGAAAACAAACAAGAAAAAACTTATAAAACATGAGATATTTAATTGGCAAGTATCTACAGTTGCACTGCTAACAAAAGTAACATTTCACAGATGGCAAATCATAAAAAAACATTAATGCTTGAAAAATGCACAATTGATGAGGTAGAAATCTTCATAAAATCGCAAAAAATAAATAATAACAAACAAATATAAAACTATGTTGAGATTTTATCAGAAAGTCTAGTTACAGTGGGATTTAAAGTCTGTCTGATGTGTGAGAGTGATATATATGAAGATTGCACGAAATTTTGAAGAAGCAAATTGCTAAAGCTCTTGGAAATGTGTGCATCCCTACCCAAGCTGTGATGATGTTGATTTGTAGGATGAGGAGCTTGACACCTCATTAGATAATTTAGTGAGGCAGATTTTTTTTTTTTTTTTTTTGATGAATGAGGCGGATTCTTACTGCACCTCAACAATTAAAGGAGGATTGGAGGCGTACAAATACTTTCCAAACATTGGTTCAATGTGGGGATCAAGTGAAGAAGCTTATTATTGATGCAGGCAGCTGCATGAATGTGGTTTCTGAATCTATTGTTGATTGATTGCAATTGCATATTGATTGCCTATTGAACCACATTTTCATCAATTAGCATCGAAAGACAACACTTCTTCTTATTTCTTTAATGAGAAAAATTTTTTTTATTAAAAAACAAGAACAAGAGAGAAGAACAGAAGCAAGGGAATGAGCAATCCCCCAACTAGAAGAATGAGGGAAAGGGAAAGAACCAGAAAATCCTGCAGCCCCAAATACATCACACCTCAACCCCTATGCCAACCAATAACAGAGTCCCAATCCCTAGCAAGAACCCCATCCCCCAGCCTCTCCCCCCCTTTACATCTCCGAGCCTAGAAAAGCAGTTGTTCCTTACCTCTTCTGTATACTTTATAAGAAAGTTCTACATAGCCTTTGAACACACATTGGTTACATTTCATCCACAGAACCAACATACCACTATAGGAACCAGCCTCCTAATCCTCCTCCCAATCACATTTAGTTCATATCTATTTCAATTGGTTTTTATTCTGATTTTAAATGATATGGGATAATTCCAATAACATGACGTGAGAAGCTCAACACCTATATATTTACTTTCAATGACCAGAACGTAGTCTTGATGTCTATGACCCCGGAGTAGCTCAAGAATTAATGGTAAAACTGTTTAAGTATATTAATTGGGAGAGTTGGTTAATTCAATGCTAACATGATATCAGAGCCAAGCCATGTCATGAGTTCGAATCCCGGGGAAGTAAAAGTATTATCCCAGATGAAGTACTGCATGTGTGTGCATGTTGTGGACTCAAACCTGATTCCCCAAGTATTCCCAGGAGAGAACAGTGTTCTTCCTAGGGGGTGTTGAAGTACATTAATTTGGAACGAAAAATATAGAATAATTTTTGAAGGGAAGGGAAAGGGTCCTGTGGGGGGGGGTGCTGTTGGCTCTTGGCTAATGGTATCCAATGAGTTAAGGATATATCGTTCAACAACTTCATGATAGATTGGTGGGACTGCGTTAGCATGTCCCATTCAAGAGACCAGAAACATGATGAGTTGTGGGTTCCACTGCCAAATGGAAAAAATAAGCTTAACTTTGATGGATCCTGTATGGGTAATCTGGCCCCAGCAGGATATGGATGCATTATTTGAGACGAGGATGGCAATGTGGTGCGGGTGGTGACTGGTGAGTTGTCTATTGGGTTGCTGCGATTCTACAAAGGCAGAATGTTCGGTCTACGTAAGTTAAAGGCATTGGGTATCCATGGGTGTTTGGTGGAGGGAAATCAACGGTAGTGGATAGTTGAGCTAATGGTAATTGTGATGGAGAATGGCAGTGGACTCACTTCATTCGGGAGATTAGGAGCATTATGCAGGAGCTTAATGCTTCGTTAAATTATGTTCCAAGTTCCAAAAATGATGAGACTGATATGCTAGCTAGATAGGGGGTTGGGCCATCTGAATGTTTTAAAGGAAATTATATGCCAGAGTGCCAATAGTATGATGTATTAGGACTTAGGAGTGCTTGTTTATCCTTTGTCTTAGGCTTGTATAGTTTTTCTCTCTTTGCAATAAAATGATCGTTATTCATAAAAAAACTATATTAATCGCCTAATCAGGAGAGTTGGTTAATTCAATGTAAACAAAAACATACCCTAAGTTGGAGACTTAACCAAAAAAGAGTGATGAGTAATGTTCAAGTCACTAATGAAATGGCAATAGACAAAGAAGAAAAAAGGGATTGTCATGACAGAATTTAGAGAGAGAGAGAGAGAGAGAGATGATTGTCATGATAGTTGATGAGCCAAATCTGTTCACATCAAATTTACCTACAACTCTGAGTTGACAAACAGATGTCCAAAACAAATTGGTTTTGCACGAGCCAATGCAGCAGACCATTAACACTTCTCTTTTGAATGAGGTGAAGTAATTCACTAAAGAACACTACCATGAAATGCCTAAGTTGGTGAGCCGCTACATGGTTAGGCCCTCATAATCATCCAATGGTGTTGATCCTTCATCACTATAAAACTAGAGGTATATTATTTACTTATTTTTAACCGGGGATAATGATGTAGGAGTAGGACGCGAAACAACCGATAGTCAAATTGGATGGGCTTATGCAAGGGTATTTTGGGTTTAAAAATTAGGCTTGGCAATAATTTTTAATGTTGTTAAGTTTTTTGTTAATCTAGGTTAGTTTTTTGTAAGTATATTTGGGATATTTAACTTAATTTCAAGTAGAATTGGTTTCATTTTTTAAATTTAAATGCGAAAATTCTACTTCTGTCACTTTTCTTCAGGCCTTGTTTAGAAGTTCAAAAGTTACCCATTTGATTGATTTCAGTGTCATCTAAAAGGTTATTCAGTTACCTTTCCAACTAGTCTAAGAACTTGTGAATCCAAAGAGATTTGAAAACGCTATGACCAAAATACTAGCAAAGATTCATTTCCCAAAAATATTTTCCAAACTATAAGTGAATGAATGGCCGAAGCATTTGCAATAAATGACACTGAAGATTTTGGACTTCTCCTTTTCTCACTTTCTGGCAAACAAGGGATGGACTTCAATAATTCTCACTATGGTTGCTTTCTTCAATTTGACGGAAGCTCTTGTCAAGATTTTTACAGTAGACCATCTGGTTCACAGGGGTATGAGGCTCACCAATATGTGTTTTATGTGTAAGAAAGAAGAGGATGATGTAGACTATTTTTTAATTTGCTATGAATTTTCTTTTGCTAGAAGCATTTGGTCAAAGTTCTTGAATTTGATTGGTATCTCTTGGGTGTTCCTGAGAAAGCTTTTGGATCTCAATCAAAGATTCAAAGTTAGAACCTGTATAACTTGGTCACAAAAAATTGAATCTTGTGAAAGATGCTACATATTGCAGTTTGGTCGAGCCTATGGAAGAAAATGAACAGCATATTTTTTGAGGACAGATTTCCATCAGTTACTACTGTCTTTTAGAGGATCTCAATCTATTCTTCCAGCCTTCCATTCTTGAGTTTCAAGGGCATTAAATTTTTTGACTTTTGGCCGGATTGAAACTATGTAAACAATGGGGCTTAAGTGTACCTTCTCTTTTAGCTCCTATTTTCGGCCTTTGTGAGGTCCCTTTAGCTTTGGAGACCTCTTTTTGTATTAGGAATATCTCCTCCCCCCTTTCTCTCTAATATCTAATAAAGTCACTTACCCAAAAAATAAAATAAAACATACACACATACACCACAAAATAACAGGGAAATAAGATCACCAGGATGGTGATACAAAATATAAAAAGTAGCAACAAATACAATAAAAGATACAGTAGCAATAGCATCCAAGCACCAGCATAATACTCCCTACAACACCTCCCGCCATAATGCCTCCCACTCCAAATCTTCATGATCCTCCCACACAGCCACCCATTCGAATAGCATATTGTCAATAAATAAGACCAAATCACTATGGTTTCTAAACTTTTCCTCACAGATCCTACTATTCCGCTCCTTCCAAAGCCCCCAGCAAATGGCACCCGGTAAAGCACGCTAAATTGACAGTGGAAAACCCTCAAAACCACTAATCCACCACCCCAAAATTAGATCATTAAAAGCATTTGGAAAAATCCATGGAATCTTAAGATGAGATAGGAAAAACTCCCACGACAAAATACAAATAGATTCATCTGTACCCACATATTCTATCTCTTGGAGCTATAACATAGTACTTAAGACGTACAAACTACGAAACACCCATTACTAAACTAGTAATAGAGCACAGAAGATACCAAAAATGACAAAGACAAGAAAATAAATTTACAAAAAATACATAATTCGGTATAATAATGATTCTATTTTTTTTTTTTTGGGGGCAAAATTTAGTGATATGAAATGAAATACCAGGGAACTACAAAATTTACAAAATTGCATCATAGGAGCTGTAATTTTACCAAAATTTTGCTAATAATGGAAAAATATTGAAAATTTCTTTCGAAGAAGTTTCACTAAAATCGACACTTTCAACAATTGATAAGAACTCCTCCCCTGAAAGGCTAACTTAAGATGAAAATAAATTAGTTTGAAATTTTGACATATCTCTGTCACATAAAATTTGTTTACAGAAAGACTAATTTAGGATGAAAATAAATATAGTCATCCAATTTGACACGATTGGTAACTATTTATCTGGCCAAAAAAGAAAAGTTTGGCAAGAGATAAAGATTCAAGGCATGCCCCAAGTGTGGATTTAGTTAGGTGTTAAGGGGCTAGGGTATACTTGTAAAAAAGCTATTAATGCCATGGATATTTAGAGGGTTTTTATTGCATGAGGGTATTTTGTAATAATGCTAAAAACAAAGGGTAGTTTGGGAATTTAAAGGGCAGGTCAGCAGTTAGGTTTTCTGGTCTTTATTTGAGTCAACAAGTCAACATGTGGGGCCCAGAAAAGGCTGGTCGACAGCTCCTAGTAGAGGGTGGTTTTTGGTAGTCTTAGTTTTTAGAAAGTCATTGATCTAAGTAGTTTTAGTTTTAGGAAAGTCCTAGGCAGCAAGCTTCCACTTAATTTAGGACTTCCGATTTGAGGCCCTTTCTATTTTCTAGTGTTTGTGAGCCTATATATGGGGCCACACATTTTGTATTGAGTTAACTATGATTTATTGAATGAATTGAATTGGGTTTTCCCTCTCCCATGGGTGTAGCAGTGTGGAACACCTAGGGTTGCAACTCAAGTCTTCTTCTTCTCTCTTCTTCTCCCATCTTCTGCTCTCCCTTTCTTCATGCTCTCTTTTTCTTTCATCTCATAGCTTCTTATTCCTTATTGTTTCTCCATTCTTCATTATTCTTTTCTTTTATTTCTCTCCTTCTTTTGATCTAAATCTGTGGAGCACTTCATAAGTTCCAATCGGCTGAACTAATAGCCTCATATTGGAGCAGACAAGCTGCTGGTTTTATAAAGCAGAATCAGATTCTCAATCGGGGTTTCCTGGAGCAATATATTGGCCAGATTGTACCCATCAGTAGGAGGCATTTGGTTCTCTATTTTATTAGGGTTTCTTCTTTAGTTTAATCCTCTTCTAACTCGGTTAACTCCATTCAAATTTCTTTGCTAATTTTTGTTTTCTTGATATCTATTCTTGAGCCCCATTGTCTTGTCTTTAAAAATTCTGGGTTACTTTACTGTTGAAATCATCCCTATTAAAATAGCCTCCTTTAGATTGTTTTGTTCAGGGTTTTATTCCTCCTTTTGGGGTTCATCCAAAACTCTATTTTTCTTTAAATTCTTCTGCTGTTTTGTTGAATTCCTGAGGAATTAACTCCTCGTATCAGATTGACTTGAAATTTTGGGTACCAATCAGTTTTATATCTATATACTAGCCTGAAAATTTTCATACCCTTCTGACGTCATGTCGGGTATTTTGATATTTTCACCTCTTCTACACTGATTTCCAGAATTTGGACCAGCAGGGTTCTTTCTTCTATTTGTTCCCTCTTTTCATCCTCTAATTCTTCGAAATTTCTTGTCTTGATTCTTGATTCCTTTCCCCAACTTTTCCCCAATTGTCTTTTAAGTTTGAAAATATTTTGGGTAACCCTAATCCTGGTTTTGGGTACCTTAATCTCTATCCTACACTTCCACAACATCTTCTTGGGCCTATAATAGCAGGATCCTATAGCCTTAGGCTGCCTTACTCTAAATTTTGGTATCAAAGCTTATCATCTTGAATCATAAATACTAGCTAGATTGAACTGTTAAGCATGCACAGCTACATCCCATCCATAGCTAAGAAAATATTTATGACGGTGTCTGCCTAGTATCCACCGATTGGAATGATGGTTATTCGAGGAATTTTAAGAATCAGAAAAGTTCAATGGTTTTTTAAATAATGCATTCATTGTACTAATTCCTGAAAAGAAACATGCCAAGGAATTAAAAGATTATCACCCAATCAATCTCCTAAATAGTGTGTACAAGATCATTTCCACATCTTTGACTTTGAGAGTTAAAACGATAATGAAAGACATCATTTCTCAGCCTCAATAGACGTTTATTGTGGGTTGGTAAATTTTGGATGGAGTCCTTGTTGCTAAAGAATGTATTGATGACAGAATTAAGTGTAGTAGAAATGGGGTTCTTTGCAAGTTAACTTTTGGAAAAGGCAAATGATCATGTTAATTGGAACTTTTTTGACTAAATTTTGGAATGATTGGGTTTTGGGGGGAAATGGAGATGTTGGATGAGATCTTGCATCAGATCGGTGTCTTTATCGGTTTTCATGAATGGGTTCCCAATGGCTTTTTTGGGAACCACTCGAGGGTTGAGACAAGGGGACCTGCTCTCTCCATTCATCTTCATCATGGTCTCGGAGGTTTTGAGCTGATAAAAAAAAAGAAGCTAAGAATGGGTATATTTTGGGTTTGAAGTGGGAAGTAGTGGCCTTTCCATTGCACATTTACAATATGTGGATGATACTGTGATCTTTTGTGAGGCGAATTTGAGACAATTAGAATACCTTAGGTGAATTCTTGGGTGTTTTGAGGAGGTTTGAGGGTTAAAAATTAATTTGGCAGAAAGTGAAATCTTCCAAGTGGGATAGGTTAGGGATATTAATAATCTGGCTGGGCTTTTGGGTTGTAAAATTGGTTCACATCTATCCTCCTATCTTGGCCTTCCTATGGGTGCGAAATATAAACCCAAGATGGTCTAGGATCATGTGGTTGAGAGGATTGATAGGTGGCTGGATTCGTGGAAAGCTTCCCTTCTTTCTAAAGGGGGTAGGTTGACTTTGATCAAAAGTTCTTTGGCCAGCATTCTTAACTACTACCTATCCCTCTTCACAGTTGCTATCTCGGTGGCCTACAAAATTGAAATGAGGTTTCAGAATTTCCTATGGAATGATAAAGCAGACTTGCATGATATCATCTTATCAATTGGTTAATTGTTTGTCAGCCTATTAAGGATGGGGGTCTGGGCATAAGGATTAAAATTCATAATAGGGCTCAGTTAGGTAAATGGCTTTGGCATTTTGAAGAGGAGAGGGATAGCTTCTAAAGATGAGACGTGGTGGCTAGGTTTGGGATTAATTCAAAGTGGGAATCCAAATACGTTCGGAGAGGGCATGGATGTGGGATTTATAAGTCCACTCTTAAGAGTAAAGAGGAGTTTTGGAGGGTTATTATTTAGTAGGTTTGCTGTTACGGTTTTGTCTTTCACCTCCTTGGTGAATGGCTTGTATTTTGTTGTTTGCCACTTTCTTCTTTTCTCAATAAATTAATTTTTACCTCTCAAGAAAAAATATTGGAGATGATGAACACAAGTTTTATGACTGAGTATATAGTTTGGTATCATAACATGATGACATATACTTAGTATTGTAACTATGTATAAAAGCATTATCATGGCCGCCTTGCTCAGATTAGAGACAAAGAATTCAAGTATGCTTGGAACTCCATGTGGTATCAAGGGACCATGATGTGAGACCTTTATTATGTGTACTAGTATTGTATATTGAAGTATATTAATTTGTGTATCTACTTATACCTTAAGGTCCTAGGAGAGTTGGTTAGTTTTCTGTTAACATGGTATCAGAGCCAGGTTTGGTCGCGAGTTAGAATCCCGTTCCAGATGTAGTATTGTGCGTGTGTGTATGTGTTGTGTGGACTCGTGCCTAGCTCCCAAGTGTCTTCCCAGGAGAGAACAGTGTTCCTCTAGATGGGGGTGTTGAAGTCTATTAATTTGTGAATCTCCTAACAACTTAAGGTCTTGGGAGAGTTCGTTAGTTTACTGTTAACATTGTATGACTCTTAGATGTTAACAAAAAAAAAAAAAGAGGAAGCTTGATTTAGATGATAATGAACAAAATCTTCTTGCCAGCATGACAGCACCTATGCTAGTTCCTTGTTCATCTCTTGTTATACTTAGATGATTTTTGTAGGTTTAATTTATTCATTACTTTATTTTATTCTTTTTGTTTAAATATTGGGTTTGTAATCATGCCTATTTTAACACCCTTGAAGTTTCATTGAAAATTTTCACATATTTCCAATATTTCCCTAATTTCAACAGATTCTCTATCATATCAAAACATTCTAGCAAAACTTCCCCAGAATTTCCATAACTCCCCAATGCAAAATATCCATCAAAATCAAATATTTGAACATTGGATATGATGATATGAGCAAATGGGAAGTGGATAAAATCATAAAATGCAACCCTCAAACATCTGCCACAAGGCAGTGTTCCCCCCCCCCTCTTTAGCAGAACCCAAGAAAATGAATCAAAGTCATACCTCACTCATTGCATCTGCCACACAGCACTTTATAAAATCTTCATAAAGATCAGCTGATCGTTGTATTTCTGGTGCATCTGCCCAATATTCTAGTATCAGAAGTGCATACTCACAACACCTGCAGCAGAGAAAGAAAGAAAAAAGAAAAAAGAAAAGAAAAGGCAGAATCAGTAATAAGCAACATATGCATACCTTTGACAAGGAGCAGAGTCATACCTGGCACGAAGCACTGCATTACGGTCATTCTTTGCACAATCAGCAATTTGTGGAAGTACACGGGCAACTTTGCAGTTACGCAACATCTGGAAAGCCCTCAAGATACAGTAAGAAACATATATTATGAAAACAACTGAATGAGAAATTAATTGCTATCTTATACATACCGTTTTTATGCAGTTGTCTGCAGACTCGGCAATTACCAGTACGGTTATCACGACAAGCTTGAAAAGAACCTGAAAAAGGTTATTCCAAACTGTCAGAACAACTATTCTGACATATCAAGACCATGATATTCAGAGAGGAAAAGGAGAAGTTACCGGAATGAACATCAAAGCACAAGCCTCAAAATCTCCCAAAAGCTCTTTTGATAGTAAGTTTAATAGATGGCAAGCCTTCAAAAGGAAAATCCAATTAGCAACATTGAAACAAATAAATACAGATTTATCTGTTCTTCATTTTTCAGAAACATAATGAGAACCACTCTCTCTCTCTCTCTCTCTCTCTCTCTCTC
>JAOXJP010000001.1:8093484-8105085 GCA_025762735.1 Platanus orientalis
ATCCGGCGATCCGGACCCTGGATCGTCCGATCCGAAGCCAAAACCGATTAACACTAAAAATCCGAGCCCGGATCGGGCAAGTTTTAGAACCATGCTGCTAGGAGCTTTTGTTGTTTTTTTGCTGTTGTCCTGGGATCTCTCATCCCTCTTTTTCCCTCTCTTTCTAGTAGTAAAAAAAAAAGGTGCAATGGCTTAAAGAGGGGGACAGCAACACAATTTTTCCGTAAGATTACGTCCACGAGGAGAAATGTTAATCACATTTCCAAGCTGATGATTGGGAATGATTGGATGGAGGACAAAGAGATGATTAAAAATCATGTGGTGAGTTATTTCATGGATCTGTACAATGATCCCATGGTCCCAAGACCAAAGCTCGATGCATTGGAGTTCACTATGCTTTTTGATGACCAAAGGACAAGTTGAACAGACCCATTACTGAAGAGGAAGTGAAAGGTGTAATTTGAAGCATGGAGGATGAGAAGTCTCTGCTAGATGGTTTCTCAATGGCTTTTTTTAAGTATGCTAAGAGGTGGTAAATGTGGATGTGATGAAGACTGTGGAATATTTTTATAAAGACTTCTTGGACAAAGAGAGCAATGCGACATTTATTTCCCTTATCCCGAAAAAAGGATCGACATCTATCAAGGACTTCAGACCCATTAGTTTGATGGTGAGCATATATAAAATAATTTCCAAATCCCTTGCAAGTCGCATGAAAGTCGTGTTGGACTCTATTATCTCGCCTAATCAAAGTGCATTTATAAGGGGAACATTAAGTGTACATGGTGTCTTGGTAGCTAATGAATGCATTGATACCGTTGCTAAGAAAAAGGAGGCACATGTTATTTGCAAATTAGACATGGAAAAAGCTTGTGATAGGGTGAACTGGTTGTTCTTGAACTATATGCTTCAAAGATTGAGTTTTGGTGTTCGTTGGAGGCGATGAATGTCTAAATGTTATGGCTAGGCTTCCTTTTCAATCCTCCTAAATGGAACCTCGATGGAGTACTTTCATAGCTCTCAAGGATTGTGTCAGGGAATCCCCTCTCACCATTTTTGTTTCTAGTGGTGGTAGAGGCTTTCGAAGCTTTGCATTCTAAAGCTTTTCAAGGAGGTATGCTAGAGGGGCTGAGGTGGGAGTTAATGGGCTAGCAGTCACTCATCTTCAATTTGTGGATGACACTTTTGTATTGAGTAAAAATTCGGTGAGGCAGTTGAAACTCCTAAGATGTGTCATTAGGTGTTTCGACGCAGTTTCCGGGCTGAAATTAACTATGTCAAAGTCTTGCATTTATGGTGTGGGACAGGCAACTGACATTGGGAGGTGTGCAAAATTCTTGGGTTGTAAGCAAGGCTCTCTTCCATTTAGGGGATGCCCTTGGGAGCGCCATTGAAAAGCAAGGCAGTGTGGAATCCTGTAGTTGAGAAAATTCACAAAAGGTCGGTGGGCTGGAAGAAGATGTTTTTATCAAAAAGGGGTAAGATGACTTTAATCAAATTTGTCATTGCTAGCCTTCCTACCCATTTCATGTCTCTTTTTGTTATCCCATCTTCTGTGGTACGAGATTAAGAAATACCTGAGAAAATTCCTTTGGAGTAAGGGAAAGGATAGTATGGACCTTAACCTGGTGGATTGGGAGGAGGTTTGTAAACCAAAGCAAAAAGGGGGCATAGGCATAAAAAAAATAAAAAGTAAAATACATGAATATAGCTCCTCTCGAAATGGCTGTGGAGATTTGGGGCTGATTGTGGGAACCTTTGGAGACAAATTATTGGGGAAAAATATGATCTTGCCAATTGTTAGGAGTCTATAACTCCTGATCAACCATATGGTGTAAGTTGTTGAAGGGGAATTATGAATCAGTTGGAGGGGTTTAAAAAAACTCTTAGGGTGGAAGTTGGATCCAGATCAAATACTTCTTTTTGGAAGGAAATGTGGTGTTCTCAGCAGCCTCTTATGATGGAAGCTCCTCTAATCTATTTGATTGCTCAAAATAAAGAAGCAATGGTGGCTGAATATTGGAGCTTGGCTGTGGAGGACATGAATGATCTATCAATCTTAGAACTTAGAAGACATCTTAATCATTGGGAGGTGAATCAAATGGCTAGAGTCCTTGGCCTGGTGGAAAACTATAACCTAAGGATTGATAAAGAAGATTCTTGGTCGTGGACACTTAGTAGGAATGGGGAATTTTCTGTCAAAACCTGCATGAGTCTATTTGGGTTTTGGGGGCATTGGTGTCAGATCTTGGAAGAGGCTTTAGAACCTAAAGGCCCCTTCAAAGGTGTTGTTCGTTTTTATGGACTGCATGTAGGAACCGGTAGCCAATGATTCATAACCTTCAAAAAAGAGGTAGTGCCTCCCAAATGCTTTCCCTCTTTGCTATCGACATGCGGAATTGGTTGATCGTATTCTCATTCATTGCCTGTATACCACCGAAATTTGGAATCGTGTAAGGTCAGAAGTTGGGGTCAATAGGGTGTTCCACCATATTGTGTGAGACTCATATGATGGATGGCAGTTAATGAAGATCTCTTCTAAAAAAAAGTGTTTTATGGAGCTTGGTGTTCCCGGCGGTGCGTGGGTCTATTTGGTTGAAACAAAACCAAAGGATCTTTGAGAATCATGAAGAACCTGCATTTAATGTATATATAAAAACAAAGGATCATTTCTGTTTTGGGACCGTAAAGTGTAAAGAGCTTGGGGATTATTCTTTTGTAGATATAAAGAGAGGGTGGCGAAATATTTTTAGAGATACTTCCTTTTTGTAGCCTTTAGGCCGAGGCTTTTGATTTTGGGGATTCTATATCCTCTCTTTTTAATGAATTTTCTCTTATAAAAAAATACCTTTGTCAAACAGTTGATGCAAGTGACAAGAGTTTTCTCATCTTCGCTGACCAGTAGAGGTACAATAACCTACAAAGAGAGAGGAAAAAAAGGGTAAAATTATAGGGCTGTAGGAAGGTCCAGACCTGGCACTTCTAACAATTCCTGAGACATGATAAACAAGAGACAATTTCAGATTTACTCACAGTTAGGCATCTGAACGGATCATACTGAGATAGTACAATGGTCAAGCAGTGTTCTGCTTCATTTGAAACCTGAATTGAGTAACAAAAGAGCTGCGATTAGTGAAAATATAAAAGATAAATATCAATAACTAGCACTTAAAAAAGCAGGATACCTTGGCAACCACATCCTTTGTAACATGAAGCAGTTTTTCAATTACAATTTCAACTGAATCCTCCATGGTATCCTTCTGGAAGTATCACACAGATAAGATGAAATTTAAGACATTTATCAATGTACTGTCCAATCATGCAGCGAGAGATTTGTGCAATAATACTTTTGGAAATCCAGTGATAAAGCAAAAAAAGATAAATTGCGGACCTGATTATTAAGCATTTGAACTATCAATGAAAGAGCAAGTTCCCTGATTGAAGAATCAGAATCATCCAAGACCTCAAGTACCACAGTAAGAATCTGATTGAAGTACTGCAATGTACCATTTAAAATCATAAGCAAAGAACTATAGCCAATCTAAATTATTCATGAATTTGTTAACACAACTATTACACCATGTTTACCTTCAATAAAAACATAACTAGGGATACATATTTCTGATAATATTATGATTCAAGTGGCACATTTAATGATAGATAATCAAATGAAGTGCAAGGATAAAAGGAATCATACTGCAGAAGGAGAAACCTAGAAAGAAAAAAGAGTTCTGCAAAGTTGGTTTGTATACGACCACAAGAGATACAGGCCTGTGTCCAAAACTGTTGCCAAGGCATCAAATGGTGCCGAAAATGAGGAGAGAGAGAGAGAGAGAGAGAGAGAGAGAGAGAGAGAGAGAGAGAGAATACCGTTTGATGTATGCAAGGATATTAAAAATTGGATATCTAACGTTTTTTTTTATGAGAAAATGAGCTTTATTAGAGGGAAAAGAAACAAGGGGGGAGGGGATAAGGCATCCCTACACACGAAAAAACAAACACAAAAGAAGAACACCACTACACCCTGAAGTCCCTACACTACAAACCTGAAAGCAAGACACCACCCCAACCCTCTTCTCCCAACCCACAACAACCAACCCTCTTGTGAAAAACAGAAATTTCCTCGATTCTTTTTCTAGAATGGATAAAGATCAACCAGAATTAAGATTATGATATTGAGAGTACAATGCCTTAGAATAAGACGAGCCGATAAACTTTGACTGGAGTTGTTAAATTGTGATTTACTTGGTTCAAATCTAGGATTTCTAGGGTTTAGAATGAAGAAGAAGAAGAAAATGAAAATGAAAATGTATTGAAAGTGTAAATGATCTCTCTCACACCTTCTTTATTTATACTTCCAGAACATAAATGAAAATTCCCAAAAAAAACTTGGTTTATACTTTTTATTTACAGATATACCCTTACATACATACTTCCAACACACACATACATACATATAAATATATATGTTTTTTGGTTTCAATAACAGACTTCATAATTTTCTTCAACATGTTTCCTATCACTTTCTCCTCTGGCTTGGTTTTAAACTATTGAGTTTCTGTTTAACAATGGGTTGGCGCTGGGATGGTTTAAGAGCAAGTAAGCTAGGCTGTACCCAAATGGACCTCGGTTCTGCCCAACCTAGACGGAGTCACACCCCTTACCAAAGAGCCACAAGAAATGACCATGTTTTCTATTAGTAGTGGTGACAATTCAAATATGAGAGATTTCATACCTCTTTGATCTGTGGGGAAGCTTTAAGTCACATGTTCTGAGATATCAGACAGTTTAAGTACTTTTCCTAGTATAATGAATGATCATTTCTATAATGCAAGGTACTTATAATTTTTATCAATGAAAACAAGAAACTAAAACTGAAAGCATCACAATACCTTAAAATGCACAATTAACAAATTTAAAAGGATTTTCCTGATCATAAAGGTGATGAACAAAACAAAATCTCTAATAATGGAAAATAATCAAAGAAGCAAACAGCACACACAGGAAAGAGAAAAGCAGACCCAAGTTTTAGAAACAAATATCACATTTAAGCAAGAAAGCAGATCCAAAATATAGAAACAAATATCACACCTTGGTCCATACAGAGTGATCATTAGCCATTGAAACTTCAACCAACTGCTGAAGTGCCTCACATTTGCTCACACTTGAACTCTCATCATTTCCATTGCAAATCTACGGGCAGAAAGTGCAAGAAGTCTTCATTAGAATAATACTTCTTAATTTTTTTCTTCATTACTACCATGAGTGCACAACCAGAAGTTAAAAACAAAAAATTTAGTTGAAAGTTGCATCAGAAACTGTACACATTTCCAAAAGAAAAGACTTCTGACTTTCAGTACTCACATGGTGAAGGATTTGAGGAATGCTAGGTCCAGAATGTGCAATGGAGTTGTTATTAACAGTAGTAGGCTTCTCTTGGTTAAGATCCATATCAGGAGAACCTTCACGTCCAAACCTCAGTGCAGTGACTCCTAGGCGATCAGAGTTCCCCAGTCCATTAAGATCCAGACGTGGAGTTGACAAAGAACTCTCCATACCCAAGCTACGATCTACATTTTCTATCCGGCTTGCCCAGGATCCAATGTTTTCACCCATGGTATTAGCATTGTAGTTCAGATCCTTTCCTTTGAAACTAAGAGCCTCGGTATTAGAGCTAGTGTTGAGATTCTGATAGAAATGCTCCTGAGTTTCATCGGAAGCTGCTTGACCAATAGAGCCTGTGATCTGAGTTGATTCTTGTGCATAACTCCACTTCCTACCACCATCACTATCAATTGAACCAGCAGAATACCTTCCAAAAAAGTGACCTTTCTTTGATAAACCAGCATATCCTTCTTCGGAAGAAGTTCCAACATCTGGCTGGTCATAAAAAGATTTAGACCGCTGACGCTCTTTCTTGTTCTGCAGAAAGTTCATCAAGTCCACCTCTATTCGTGGGGTGTACTGCTTAAGTGCTCGTCTCAAGAAATTTTGTTCCTCAACTGATAAACTGATAATAAAATTCAAGACTGATGTTGAATCAAAATGAGAGTAAACTGATATAATTCCTGTTATAGCTGCTTCCTTCAGTTTCGTGTTTTTATCATGGACCAAAGGTGCCAACTTAGCAAGCCATAACTTTAGGATGCCACTGTTACCAGAACCCTCAGAATTCATTGCATGCATGTTGAAGGAATTAATAGCAAACTCAATCACAGCCAATTTCGCTTTTGGTGACCGTTGTTCATCTAGTGAACGAAGCAAAGCAGGTAAGAGAGAATCTATCCCATAAGTCTTGCTCACAATTTCCAAAGTTGTTGAACAAGGTTGCCGAACTAACTCCTTTGGGTCAATCAATCGTGAGAAAACATGGGGTAAAATCCTTTCCATATAACTTTCAAAAGGCTTTCTGCAAGCTGGAATAATCTCAGCCAGTGTAGAAAGAGCTGCCTGCGCAACTTTATGGTGAGGATCATCCAAGTGTTGGAAAAACAACTTCATGACCTTCTCAAAACTCTGTGTAACTTCTTGGATACCTTTTGGCCCTTGCTGCAGCAAAGTTCGGAGATAATTAAAAGCTGCAACCCTAGCACACCAGTCAGAACTAGGACTGAGACCTTCACTCAGAGCATCATTGAGAGATGCCGGACCATCCATATAGCTTGATAGTTCACCAACTGGCAGATGGCTATCATCAAAACTCTTTCTACTGCTAGCAGAAACTCGCGCAGCTACATGCTTTCTCAAAAGCGGCCTTTGGAAGTTCGGAATATAATTGTTCTGTGAATCCCTGAAATTGGCATCTTTATAAGGTGTGTCCATATAATGCCTGTCCATGTGTGTGTTAAAAAACTGTCTGCTTCCCCTGATATCAGCATTCTCTTCAATAGAACTTCCTTCTTGTAGTCTTTCAGAAGCTCTCTTCGCTGTGTAGGACAATGACAGGGCTGAGAAAGACTCAGTTGTCAGATTACTGAGGTAAGATAATTTACCATGATCTTTGGAAGCTTGAACTTGAGGAGTGATGAGATCAGATAAAATAATTTACTACCTTTAGAAACATTAGTTACAGCTGTATCTGACAGTACTGAGTTCGAGATATGATTCGAAGCAGGAACTGCAGGAGGAAATGGTGGATCACGAGCTGAAGGAGGGTCAACTCCTGCACTAGGAGCAATAAGAGAAAAATTTAGCCGTTCACAAATGATTCTGAAAATGAATCCAGTTAATATTGACTCACAAATCATTAGTGTATTGATTTACCAATGCTTCAGCAACTCAGCTAAAAGACTAAATTGTTGATGAAAAAGAGAATTTAATTGGGCAATTCAGTGAATACCTAGATCCAAGCTAGATGAGCGTACAGTCAACAAATTGTGTCTCTCAGATATATCCAAACCTCTCAGCATGCTTTCAATAGCTGTAACCTTCTGTTTGCTTGCATGCAGCACACTTTCAAGGCTTCTTTCAGTACCTTTTCCAACAGACTTTGATTGTGATAGAAGCAGACCAGACGACAGGGATGTCCCTGATGGAAGACTTGCACTCCTGTCCATTGCAACAATAGCAGAGGTTCCATAT
The DNA here is from genome assembly GCA_025762735.1 of Platanus orientalis. Lineage (NCBI taxonomy): Eukaryota > Viridiplantae > Streptophyta > Magnoliopsida > Proteales > Platanaceae > Platanus > Platanus orientalis. Next base: position 8,101,066 of record JAOXJP010000001.1, read on the forward strand.
CCAGGTAAATTTGGAGTAGGTGTTTGAGATGGATTACGCGACAATTGCACACCTCTCTCTCGGAGTGAAGGAGAAGCATATCGTCTGTGCATACCCCCGTCTTCATCATTTATGATCTGTGTGAAAATGCATCACATTAGGTAATGAAATCATTGACCAAGGCATGGAGATTCATACAACACAAGAAAAGTAAATACCCTTTGAATGACAGGATCAAAGGATAAAAATAGGCGACGGGAACGCTCTGGCCAAGTTTTTGTGAACATTCGGTAGCAAGTTCTTGCAGTTGATCGTACCTGCAGAGTTTCGAGATGTGTTAGGTATTTGATGATTAATTCATGAAGACATTTCCCCATAACAAATGATGTTGTAACTGAAAACAAATGGGAAAAACTTATTAACAAGAGAAGGTCGATAAACTTTTACAGCTATACTAATAAGTAGAAAATGTAACCACTAATGACTTGAAAATGCTCAGTGTAGCAGGCAGATATCTTAATACAGTCACAAAAATAAATAAATAAACAAAAACTAAAAGGCTGATGCAAAGATCCATAGCATGCTCTTCTGAAAGCATATATTTTTTTTGCTCAAAAAGAGACTGCTACATGTTTCCTGAAAATCCAATGCAACAATTTAATCATACTAAGGTAACTGAGGAATTTGACAGACAGAGGTCACTAAATTTGACGACACTAACTAGATTTGGTGTCCCATCAAATTTGAAACTGAGGTCAATTAATTTGAAGAAGCTAATCAGTAATTTCATATCCCAGTGGACATATTATGTCAATTGGAAATTCCCGACACATGAGATTTTTGACCGATTGCTGGAGAAATAACAATGTTGGTTAGACAATATCCCAATGCAAAGTAGGAATGAGAACCCACCCAGAAGCCAATACCAGATAAATAAATCATGCCAGCATGCAAGATGACATAGAATATCATTGTAACATCCCAGTATATGCACCTTGCCTTGAACAAAAACAGTCTTGATGAAGACAGGATTAATGTAGAGTACGTCTTATTTGTTCATTCATCAATTTATGGGCACATGTGAAAATGGCATGGTGACCTCTTTCCAGATCAAACATCATAGGTTGTGAAGCAAAATAGGCAACAATTCAAGAGTGCGCTCTTATTACGATTCCATAATTTTGATGTACTTGTGCTTTCATTTTTTAATTTATCTCTTACTTCTCTTTGTACACTCTTATTTCCAATTTAAATTAATAAGAGAAAATGAAAACTCAGCCAAGACATATTCTCATATACATGCATCACAAAGCTGAGACTCAAAAGGGTAACAAAATCCTATTACAGCAACATTTCTATACAAACAAAACAAGATTTTGAACAAAGGCCCAGGAGCTTAAGTGGGCAGTACAAAGTCAACAACTAAAATAGAATGACAACAATGAAAAATAACACACACACACACATATTCTCTACCATTTTTTCCCATGGGCCTTTCAATACATGTGTAATTACTTATGGAATTCAATCAGTAGATAACTTTATTTTCACTAATAAATGTAGCAATCAATCTGGTTGACAGAATACAGGTTGTTTCTCTCATCACTGATTCAGGTGTATGTGCTCATTAGGGTGACCTAAGCATGCAAAATTAGGCAATATTTGTTTACATAACTCCAACCATGATACAATATTTCCCCAAAATTTTCCATGACAACTTTCTCGTTTTTGGAGTCCTGAAAACATATCTAGTTGATTGAATGTTTAGCTGGGATTCTATGATCTCTCCTTGATCACCTCACTCAAGGGCTTGTAGTTCTTGCTCGTTTCGTTTTAATATATTTCCTTATTGATAAAAAAAAAAACATATCTAGAAGTAATCCTTTATAATTATTCTCATCATCTACTTCAGGCAGTAATGTAAGTGAATATGAGAGACACCCTCATGTTTGTTTGGCCTGCTAAGAATGTCTTACTTATTGTGCACAATAGTTTCGTAGTATTTTGAGATTTGACTGTACAATCATGTTCTTCCAAAATTTACGGATGTTCCACTAAATATTTTAACACTTTTCTTAATTTTCCCCAATATATGTGATTACATGCATGTGCGAGCATTATAAATTGGTAACACTATACATAATTGAGTCACTGTAGGCAAGCTCTTCAGTCACATGCACAGTGTTTTTCCTTTTTTTCATTTTAATTTTCGGTTTTCTTTTAATTGGTCTTGGACAATGTTGACCAAGCCTTGGGTTTGCAAAGCACATGAGATAAGATATCACACGACAACAATTGAGTCACCGTAATTGAGTCAAGGTAACACTATACATAATTGAGTCACCGTAGGCAAGCTCTTCAGTCACATGCACAGTGTTTTTCCTTTTTTTCATTTTAATTTTTGGTTTTCTTTTAATTGGTCTTGCACAATGTTGACCAAGCCTTGGGTTTGCAAAGCACATGAGATAAGATATCACACGACAGCAATTCTCAATGCTTGCAGTCTCCATACGGTCCAGCAACAAGTTTAAAATTTAATCCTTTGAATGATCATACATTTGCAAAATGGTTTCCATATAAGTGGTAACAGTGAATTAACCAACTCTCCCAAAACCTTAAGGTGTTAGGAGATACAAAAATTAATATATACATCAACACCGCCAATCAGGGGGAGCACTGCTCTCTCCTGGTAACACTTGGGGAACCAGGTGAGTCCACAACGTGCATGATGCAGCACACAAGCTCTGATACCAAAAATTGATGCAACACAATAGAGATGATAGCCAAGAATCTCAATAAAACCCAAGATATGTAGCAAAAACAAGAATAAGGCTAAAGAACCAAGAATTGAACTTTAAGCACACTTTAAGTAATCAAGATTAAATGAAAATAGAAGAAGAAATTTGATTATAGGGATTTAAAAGAATTGAAACAAGAAAATAAGGAGAAAAGAGGAGAAAGAAACCCAAAAGGGTAATTATGTACTTCCTAGGCAAAAACCTGAAATTACCAAAAACCTATGGCCGTGAGTCAGAAAATTTTGACATTTGACAGGGTAATTCCGACATATATGAATATGTATACCAAATTTCAAGTTATTTCGAGATTTCTAGCTATATGAAATTATATAAAAACTCAAGCTGTACACACTTAATTCAAGAAACCAAAAAAACGGAGAACAATAAAGAACAAGAGAGAAAAAGAAGAAGAAGAAGAAGAATATAAATACCTTTGGAGTAATCCCTCCCCCATGATCTAAGTAATCCCTACAAGGATTTCAAGTCAAGGCATAAGACTTGAAGAAAAAGAGGAAGCACCACTTGTGGGATCAAAACCAGTCAAAAACTTCTATTAAATTCCATGATTCCGATACAAAAACGTACAACCCTATATATAGGCTCACAAACTCAAAAAAATAGCAATAAATCAAATTATAAACTCCTAAACCACTAGCTTACTTGATACCTAAGACTTTCCTAAACTCAAAACTACTAAAACCATGACTTCCTAAAAACAAAAGCTACCAAAATCAAGTCCATCTAGAGGATTTCGATCAGCAACCAATGGGGGCCCCATTTTGACTTGTTGACTCCCTAAAATTACTAAATACCATTGGCAATAATGTCTTATTATAAAAATACCCAAAAACAAAAATTAAAATGCCACTTAGGTCCTAAACTCTATTAACTTATAAAACATTAAGTAAAACAGTAAAATGACACTATAAGACTCCATCATGTTCCCAAAGATCTTCCTCCATGTGTTTCCACATGTCTTCTCATGTGGACCCCACCCATAGTTCAAAATCTCGCACGATACGGGCCGTATCGCGCGAGACGTACCAGTATCGCAGGTGTGCAACACGATACACCCATGTACAGCGAAATATCGTGATCTGGACCGGTTATCGCGAGTCGTATCGCGTATCGCGCATGCGTCTCGCGATAACATGTCCAAAATGGCCTTTTTTGCTTAAAATAGCTTGAGTATCGCGATACGGGGGAGTATCGCGTGCCGCGTCTCGCAGATAATCACCCCCGT
>JAOXJP010000001.1:8113405-8128403 GCA_025762735.1 Platanus orientalis
TTTGTTGTATTAGGGCAGGGGTTCCCCATCCCCATTTCGTATAATAAAAATTTATTATTCATCCCCCCCCCCCAAAAAAAAAAAAAAAATGATTAGAGGGGGGGATGTAACAAGTAGCTCATTTCTTGTTTACTACATGTGGCTCTTAGGTCCAGGGAGAATACAATCCGACTGAGTTCCATTTCATATAAAATGAAAAGCTAAAAGTTTACATTATTGATTAATTTAACAATGCCAAAGCATAGTTTTCTATGGCTCTATGCTATGTGTATTCCACTACCACCAACTACCAAGTGTAGACGTGAATGCTAGCACAAAATAGACATTTAGAGCTTAAGAAGTAAGAATTCAGCTTTTGAACTTGTTCTGAATAGAGCAAGTAAATGAAACTAATGGATTATAGCAGTTCTGATCAATTTTGACTATTAACCATTATGAACTACTTTAAGGTCAAACTGTTATGTAAACAATGAGGGAAACATCATGTCATTATCAAGGTGATCACATGTTTTAGCTGCTGAAAAGAAAACTAGATCATTGATGCAATGTAAATGTTCTTAGCAAGAAAGATGTTCTTGGGAAAGCACCATCACTTGAATCCTACCATGGAATCAAGGACCAGCCAATCCCGATTAGGATCGCATGAGAGCGATCTGATCCACAATTCCGTTGGGATCACCCGATCTGACAATTTAAGCCAGGCTGATCCCATTGGATTGGCCAATCTAAATCTGAATCGGCTGACCCGACCCAGTCCGGGACCAATCCCGATCCCGATCATGAGTTAAAATCCTTGAATCCTACACCTCAGGTGTTGATGGTTAGTTTTCCTCCAAGAGGACACAGAAGCACATAAAAGTCCACAATGAGCATTTTACCTTTGAATCATTCTCATCATAGATTTCACCAACAATCTCTTCTACAACGTCTTCCAGAGTTACTATCTGCTTCACCAATAAAAGAGAAGAAAATTGTGTAAGGTTTCAGCCAATGAAACAAGAAATTTCCCTGCATACTAAGCACATGGATCTTGCAGGTAATTTATGCCATAATGCAAAATTTATGTTCAACGGAACAATCAATCTAATGCAGGAACTTTACGAAAGTTGACACTACAGAAGATGCCAGCTTGCTAAGTTGGTAAAGTCTGTGGGTGTTGTACCACAGACCTGGCTTCAAAACCTGTCTTCACCTACAAATATATTAACCACCAATGTTTACCTATAAAAAAAAAGTTGACAATACATTGGGCTGGTACGACCAAAAATTCTAGGAAAGAGAAGTTTTCACTTGGTGAAATCTGTGAGTGAATTTGGACTTGACTATCTCTCTATGGAAAGAGAACTAAATTTGCGTCTAATGGTACAAATACATAAATCAAAGTTGCTAATTACTTAATTAGCATGCTACTAGATGAAGGAATTTTGAGAATAAGTAAATGCAATAACTAAAACAAAGGATTCACAATCTAATGGTTGTTGACATTCCGGGAATAAATGGACAGCAGTTAATTAGGGAAGTAAATATAAAAAGAGTCCTCGGGAATGGTGTACCAATATTTTCAGGTTACAAATCTAAACTGATAAATGTTGGATATAAATGGTACAGAAAGAGAACCAAATTTGCATCTAAAGCATGAAGTCATTTTGCAAACAAATTATCTTGATACTAAATAAAATTGCAGATGAGCATGTCAGTGGATGGAGGAATATTGAAATTAAATAGAATACATAGAAGAACAATTCGCAATCAAACAACTGATGACATTCTAGGAATAAATTGATATTACTTAATTAGGGATGTAAATATTAAACATAATGGGGCCTTTGAGAGGGATGTAAATATTAAACATAATGGGGCCTTTGAGAAGAATGATTTAATACTTCAAAGTTATGAATATAGAAACTAATAACAGGCCTTCTTGTCATCTGCAAAAGTAAAAGGTATAAGTATAAATATGGTACCAACTTTGCAATATGACTGACCTCATGGGAAAAAGATATACACACCAAAAGGTTGAAAGTTTGCATTTATATTACATCATTCAGTACAAATAAAAATATTAAACAGTGCAAAAAGGGTTTACTTCTGCAGTCTAATGAGTGGGAACATTTGGCGGATGAAAGGTTGGGTTGTCACATTATATGGATAACTAGGAGCACATCTGAAATAAACATATCTTCAAATGGGATTTGCAGTTCATTGTGTGATGCATATTGCAAATAAATGGTTCTAAACCTTAAATAAGGAGGATATGCTGGGAATAGTATAGATGGATACAATCTTTGCACAGTAACAAGGGGACATTTTGAGAAGTGCTAAAGAGTTTGCAGGTTTGCAATGCATATAAACTTTTTTCCATATGTATGGGTTACATTAAAACATACTGGAAATAATGGTACAAATTTTTAGGTGGGGTGCAAATGGTCATGGCAAGGAAAATTTGGCATCAAATGGTATAAAAATTGTAGAGAAAAAGTAAACAGTATTAATTTGTATACCACTATATAATTTGAATGCAAAGCCAGCACTATTTTGGCTAGATAAGGTAGATATCAAAAAGGGCTTACAAATACCACATGGCAAAGAGAAAACTAAGTTTAAGTTGTATCATGATTTCAGGGAACACAGTCGCATTATGTGTTACTGGTGCCCAGCTGGGCAAGAACTTCCATTGAAACATTTGATGAAAGTAGGGGAGGAGATCATGTAAATTTATAAACAGTCTCAATTTATAAACTATTATATACTTGAATGAAAGCCACCACTATTTTAACTAGATATATCAGATATCAAAATATAAACTTACAAATACCACATAGCAAGAGAAACTTGTTAAAGTTGTGTTATGTGGTAATGATGACCAACACAAATTCTTTAAGACCTGCCATTGAAACATTTGATTAAAGTAACAGAAGGAAGGAGATTGTGCCAGAATTTGATGACAGCGTAAAAGAAAACCATCTGAGTGTTTCTTATGTTGATAAGCTGATGCAAGCAGAGAAGGAGAGAAGATTAAAATTGTCATTCCAGTGGAAGCTACCATGATTTTTTATTTTTATCTTTTGGTTGAAATGGAAGCTACCATGACTGGTGGTGGGGGGGGGGGGGGGGGGAATCAAGGTGTAGGGTAGTTGGTAGGGGTGTCACCACAAAAAAGTGATCAGGGTAACTTAGAAACTTACTAGATTGGGGGTGTCTGATTTGCTTTGGCCAACTCCAGCAGAGTCGAAGGAGTGGGGCAACTTGACCAATTCCAGGAGTAAGATGAAGTGTCTTTTAAAGTCCCATGTGACATTGGTTACTGGTTGGAAGTGTCCTTCACTACCGGTGTTTAGAACAATTTGAGAGGAGTCTCTTGGGAAGAATCAATCATCCATCCTATCCTGGCTGCAGATCTGTAGGGAATTCAGTCTAAAGTTTGGGCCGATATGAAATTTGTTTTGAATTGCTTACTCGAGATTCTGTACCCTTATAAGTGTGTTGGGGTATTGTTCTTGATGACAGGTGAAAAATGGTGATGCAGTGCAAAGAAGTATCCAGATTTAAACTACAAGGGTATTTGCTATTATGGGTTTTAAAATTTTGTTTGCCAACCATTTTTTATCTTATCAGTTTCGGATTAATCAAGGTTACTTTTCTATTTAACAGTTTAGAGGGTTTATTTATTTTCAAGTAGAAAATATTTTATTTCAGTTTTTAGAAAAGTAAAAAAGGATTATTTCCGTCACTTCTATTTAGGCATTATTTTGGGCAGGAAAAACAAAATTTACTCATTTAGCTTGATTTTGGTTTCATTTGAAAAGTTATTCAGTTACCTTTCCAACAAGATCTTGTGCAGGGAAAAAAAAAATTTACTCTTTTAGCTTGATTTTGGTGTCATTTGAAAGGTTACTCAGTTACCTTTCCAGCAATCCCAAGATCTTGCAAATTTGATGTATTTTGGGAAAGTTATGATTACAATACTGGCAGGGTATCAGAATATGATGGGATTTATCATTTATGGTTTTATTTTTCAAGGTTCTACTGTATTAGGAGTCTTTTTTCAGGTAGTTTCTTCGTGGTCAAGTTTTGTCTAGGATTTGTTTAATAATATGGAGGAAATGGAGCGGTGTTATAGACATAAATTTAATGAATCAGCCGTGTGAACTGTGAAATCCTAGGTGACCCTAGGTAAGTTTCTCTCTTCTCTTGAACCATCTTTATTCTTCTTCCTCTTTGTCTTCTCTTTTGTTCTTCTTCTTCAATCTTTTTTGATGAAACGATTTAAGAAATTCATTAGAAAAGGAGAAAGAAGAGGAGGAAAACAATGAGGTTCACCAAGGCAGAGAACAAAGCGAACCAAAGGAAAACAAAGAAAGAACAGAAGAAACAAGAGCCAAAAAAACAAAAGCTACCCATGGACATAAAATTCTCCCTTGTGCATAGAGAGTACCACCCGTCAGAGAGTCAAACTCCTTTCAAATCGAGCAATAAAGAATGGAGTTGTAGATTAACACATAAAGATCATTAGGATTAAAGACTTTGTTCTCGAAGATTCTCCTGTTTCTCTCTTTCCAAATATTCCAGCAAAGGGCAGCAGCGAGATAATCCCAAACCGCTTTTGGAATCTAACCCATTAAGACACCACCCAGAGATTAAAAGTCTAAGGTCATGTGGGAAAATCAACAAAACCCCCATGTGAGCGAGGAAAGAATTCCAAATCTTACTAGTCACTAAGCAATGGATAAACAAGTGGTTCACCGTTTCTTCCTCTGAGAAACAAAAAACACATCTATTCTCTAGATTCCACCCTCTCCTTTTTCTTCCCAAGTTACTGTTCGCATAAACCTCTTAATCTCTCCTTAATCTTCTCATCTCTCTTCTCCTTTCTTCACTTACTTTGAATTCTTTATTACTAACTTCTGATTTATTTACAGCAATAAAAATCTGTTAATACAGTTCATTAATATTTTTTTAATAAACCTTTCAGCCACACCACTATTCCTTGTAGTTCAATCCTAGGCTGTATTATTCACAGTAATTTGGGGAATTTGGAAGGAAAAGAACAGGAGGATTTTTTAAGGTAAATACAAATCCTGGAATGAAGTTATTGATAGCATTGTTGGTGAGGTTGGAGGCTGGATTTTTGTTGAAAAAGCTTTCCAAGGTATGTCCATGTCTACTTTTGCTAGAGATTGGGTCACTTCTATCTCCTCAAGCCCCTTTAAGAAGAAGCCTCATCAATTGGAGTGGCAGCCTCCCCTGTCGAGTTTCTTGAAACTTAACTTTGATGGTTTTGTCCTTCGGCAATCCGAACCCAAGTGGTTATGGGGGAGTGATTAGGGATCATATGGGCAAGGTAATTCGTATAGTTTCTGGTCCTATTGTTCATGGTGACTCTACAAATGCCGAGTTGATGGGGCTTATAATGGGGCTTCGAGAACTAAAAAAGCTCAGAGTCCATAAGGATGGTTTGGTTGAGGGGGACTCCAAAGTGGTGGTGGGTTGGGGTTTGGGTCTCTCTAAGGGAGCGTGGAAATATGCTAACATTGTTCATGAGATCCGGAAACTAGTTTCCAATATGAATGTTCCTTTGGGCTTATATCCCAAGAGATCAAAATTTTTTAGCAGATAAGATTGCTAAGTGGGCAGTGGGGCTTGACAAAATTTTTATTTCTGATTTAATGTCCGATCTTCTATTTGGAGGCTCTTCGCCTAACGGTTTTCCGCCTTGTTGTACTTTATTTCTTTCTCTTTCACTCCTTAATAAAATCGTTATTTATCCAAAAAAAAAATCCTAGATTCCTCAAAGCCCTAGGCTCTGCATCAAATGGCTCTTAGCTTTAATTAGTTTTGTTTCCTCTGTGAGTTGGGCATCCCATGCTGGGACTGTTGGTAGTCATGGATACTAGTTACCCAAGGTGGTAGAGAAATTTTTTTTTTTTATTCTCTTTTTGTGGATACCTTGTCCCTTAAATTGTATGTACCATGGTTACCAAAGCGAGAAGCGAAGAAAAAACGAGAAACAGGAAGCAAGGCTCAATAAATCCTTAGGAAGCAAGAAATGAAAAAACGATAATAAAGTAACTAACAATAAGTTCAACTACAATACAATAAAGTAACTAAACTTAATAAAGTACTAAAAACCTAAAAGCTATAAATGTAAGTAACAAAGAATCATGACATATAAATCAATATGCAAACCATTTGTCATTAGGATAGCTAGCCGTGTCTTAGATTTTACCATACATAGATTTTTTGTAGATAACTAACTTCTTAGAGTCATACTATAGAAAACCTTGTACAAAAACCATCGGATTTGAATCTTTTTTATAGGATTGGAATAAAATTATATAAGCAATAAATTCAATACTAAATCATTTTTGTCCAACAAAATAATTACTAATCTCATAGATAATATTTTATTCAATGCTAACAACATAAGATTTACATTAAATAAAATACAATATTGTTTCTTGGATATCTGCCAAGTCGATTCTCTAGAAGTTTGTACTCCTTTCTCCATAGGCTTTCACTCATTTTCCTAAATAGCTTCCACTTGCTTCTTTGCGCTTCCCAAACGTGGGAATCGCGCATCCCACTACTTGGGGAAGCAAAATCGAATTAGCTTCCCAAACAAGCTTACCACCTTGTACCAAGCTTCCCTGCAACAATGGTATGTACACTATAATATGATATCTTCTGTTATCAAAAAATAAGTAAATAAATAAAAGAAATATTGCTGATGACCGGAAGAACAAAGATTACAACCCAAGATATTTTGGTATTCCTCACTATGCAACAGATCAGATGTCAGGTTGAACCATTGATTCAGGTTACCTGTGCGGTAATAGAAGCACAATTTGCTCACACATGAAATAGAAACTATTGGACGCCCAAGTGTAAATTTTAATTTCATTTGTTAAAGATAAATATCAATGAAGCTATACAATTTAAATAGTCAATGCTTTAATATCTAATATCCAGCAGCATGAGTAATGCTAAATTACATAGCATCACATCAAACAAACAGCAAGGACATGAACATACTCCCACAGTTCCACCATATTCATTAAGAACAACAGCCATGTGGACCTTCCTGATGCGGAACTCTCTAAGAAGATTCCAGACTGACATTGAATCTGAAATACCATCAAAATACAATCATTTATTATGAATATTCAATAGTGTGAATACATATATATAAAGAACCATTCAGAATATCTAAAATACAAGTTCAACATGAGATAACAACAGTCCAGAAACAATATCCTGTGCAAACTAAGCATTCACAGTTTTAGATGACTTTCTAATGAATGAAGTGAACACTTTGGAGTTCAAGTTATAAGTCTGCCAATGCTAGCCTAAGAATTAAAAGCATGCTAAGAGAAATAAGATTAGAGAACTTATGCCATCATGCTCAACGAGTTTCAAGTACACATCTAATATAAAAAATTAAGGATTACCTGGCACAAAATATGCAGGCTTGTGTGCAATATCTCCCACAGTAGAGTTTTCTAGTAGCTCACCCTTCAAAATCAAACAAATTTTAAGTTTATACACCATCAGAATGCTTTTAAACTCAACTATAAGGATTTCCAACAATTTCGAGTGAACAAAATTAGCTGACCTTTTGAACGTAATCCAATAGATCCATTGCATATGCAACACCCACTATATTGTCAATGCGCTGCTCAAAAACAGGCACCCTAGAAATGTGTCCATGCAAAGCTTAGCACATATAAGTATGAATTTAGAGTAAGTATGCGCCCTTTTACAAGTTTAAGATACCTGGAATATTGATGAGTCACCCACAAGTTGTGGAAATCGACCAGTGTTGCACCAGCATCAATTGCTACTACATCCACCAGAGGTGTCATTACCTCCCTGACATGTGTATCTTTTATCTCTAACACATTTTCGATCATATCCTACAAGAAAATCCCCAAAAATATTAGCATTTCACCCACCAAAAAAAAAAAAGGGATTAACAGAATCTTCAAGAAACAGATCATTTGGACAGGAAATTGAGGACTGCACATGGAAAAATGAGACAAACTAATGGTGACACAATCATTTTGAAGGTGTAAATTGATTACAGTGAGTACATATTGCAACCAAGCAGGCTGGTTGGATACCTTTAGGATGGACAGCGAGTCCTTGCATGCCTTTACTTTGTGAAGGATGTTCTTTTCAAGAGGATTTCGCCATGAGACCAAGAAGGCTTCCTTAGGCTTATATTTAACTGCCTAAACAGTTCTGGTTAGGTGTTTGGAGAGTAATCACTACAGTCAGAAAGAACATCTTTCATGACACATTTCCTAATGATTAGATGCATTTCATGCCGTTTTGACCATACATTACTTGGTAACATATGTCAATAATTACAATGTTAAGGTCAACATGTATAGAAACATCATCCAAACAATAACAATAACACTTTGAAATCCTGCACATGCGCTTCCTTCTCCTTATTTTCTCATTTTTATTTTATTTTTTAATTTTTTTTAGTTAAAAAATGACAACTCCCTTATGATTATATCTTTTAAATATTTAAATCTATGCATTAACTATGGCCCACTGTGCTATTCTCTCACACTCCTACAGAAAAAATAAACAAATACACTACCACCTTCGTACATAAAACTGATGCAGTACAGCCTAGGGGTGTTGTAACCCTGCGGGTAATGGGGCCACAAAGTATGATAAAGATGATGTTGCTGATAGTTGACCAAGTTGAGCAGAATCCTATTCTGGAAAAATTCTAGGCAGCAAGCAACAGAATAAAATAACTTCCTATGGACGGATCAGAAAGGGCTGAAAATTTGCAAGGGTATAGTTCTATTTCCCTAGAATAACTCCTCCAAAAATCAAGGAAAACAGATGCCAATAAGTATATAATCCCAAATAAAACTCAGGCCTGCCCAATAGATTTCAGCAACCCAAATCGAAATTTCATCAAACAGATTGTTGGCATGCCTAAATCAAAATTTTCTGTTTTGATAAAAGGCCCCTATGTGTGCTGTTTTGGGGTTCAGAAAATTTCACAAAGCAATAGAACAGCAAGGGTTTGGGAACTAGGGTTTAGGGAAGTTCTGAAATAAGTAAAATAGCAGAGGGGGGATGGAAGAAACAAAGTTCAGAAAATTTCTAGAAAGATGAAAACAGCAAGGGTTTAACTAAAACAGGGGTTTGGTTCCTTGGGTTTAATTTAGGATTAAGGAATTCAGATCTCAGCCTTTTAAATCACCAACCAACATAAGAACATAGAAGAAGTAGAAAAAGGATAGAAATCACTTAGGTTTTCAATTTAAGATTGGGAAATTCAAATCTCAGCCTTTTAAATCACCAGCCAACACAGGAACATAGAAGAAGAAGTAGAAAAAGGATAGAAATCACCTGGTTCCAAGGCTTCTCAACAAAGAGATCCACAAGATCTTGGCTTCTCACCAAGGAAAATCATAAACCCAAGGCTTTTCACCAAGGGGTTTTCCCTTCTCAGGAAAAGAGAGGTTGTTGTCAGTTTCAAAGAGTCTTCATTCATTCGTTAATTAATAAAATCGGGTCACTTACAATATATAAAGTGACGCCCTACTAGAAAGACACATGGAGTTCCTAAAAAGACCAAAATCAAAAACCCAAAATACATTCATGTCCCCAAGACTCTAATAACAGAAAATAAATAAAAAATAAAAAATAAAAACATGAAAGAAAAACAGCAATGTAAAGACTCCAATGGCTCCAATCGCAAGTCCAAGTGGTGTCTCTCCATGGCTGCGTGTGTGGGTCCCACCTAGGCTGTGGTGCTGATGTCCACATCAAAAACCTTCCTTAACTCTCATTATATTTCATATTGAATCAAAACAAATAAACAAAATAACCAAGAAGCAAGTACCTTTGTCTATAACTTTTTGTTGCTTACTCACTATTAGAATCTATATTGATATAATAATTTTGAAGTGTGTATTTATGTTTCTCTCACAATTTCTTAAAATGTCAATGAATACTTCCAAAGATTTCACAATGTTGGCACGATTTTTACAATATTTCGATATGATGTTTTCAACATATCTGACAAGTTTCTTATTTTAAATTACCAACATTTCCACCAGCACCAACATTTCAAATGATAAGACACACACACACACATACGAAGAACAAAAAGTAAAACCCGAAAGAAAAAACAAAAAAACACAGTTAGAATGGGATAACAGTTGGAACTCCCAATAACACTTGGGACTCCCACTGCCAATACAACTCATGTTTAGTGATACCACTCCATGCAAGAGCATTCACTAATCCATTGGCTGTTCTTGGCATCCATTGGAGCAAGATGTCCAGTCCGATAGTAAAGATACAAGCCTCTTTGATAGAGTGCAAAAATCTCCAAGAGCCAGAAACAGTAGCAAAATCTTCCTCCACCCCCTCTCTCGTGCTCCAAAAAAAGGACAAGTTGTGACAGTTGCATATTGATTTTTGGACTCATTATTTTTCAATGAGTTTTGGTCATTTCACCTCTAATTTCTTTAACAGAATTATGTATAAAGATGAATGCGCATTCCGGTCGAATATTTTCCCTTGTTTACTAGTACAGATGCTTCCATATGCATTTGCTATTCAATCATTAGTTTTTATATGCTTTCTTAATTTCTTGTTATATTGGAGATATAATTTAACGAGAATGATACCTTTGGGTTGACAAAGATCTAAAAATGATATATATAAGAAGCAAAATCACTTCGACGTTCCCTAACCAAGTTGACATCCAGATCGGGTATCAAAACATTGCACTACATAGATTTGGCCAATGGAAAACTTGGTTAAAGTGACATTGAGTAATGGTAATATCTCATTTTCAGAAATAAGACAGCTGCATAATTTTTAGCAACTTAATCATGTTAATTTGTTAAAATAATGGCACTCAATACCTGGAGAAACTGAGAAATGACAAACGTTGAACCAATAATAAGCACTGCAAAAAAAAACTCCAATAAGAATAAACATTACCTGTTCTTCCTCCTCTATTGCTCCACTCAACTCTGCCCCTCGTAACATCAACTTCAACTCATCTTCAGTAACATATGGCTCACTACATTAAAAGTGGTAAAGTATGTGAAGAAATGGTAAGTTATGGCTCACTACATTAACCTATGAATGGCCATTTAGAAATAGCATCACTCATCCTCAACAACAATACATTATTTCAAATTTTAATATTCAAGAAATACAAAATATACAGGCCTAAAATGGAAGCATGATTATAACAGCAATCGAAGTGGGCTTAAATCACCCAGTTGAGAGCAAGAGAACCGCCTGTGTGCTGTAAGGGGTAATTTTGGTATTATGGGTATTATTGTATTTTCTCTATCTATTGGGGGCATATTAAGGGTCATTGATTTGGTGTAACGGTAGTGGCTTGGGTTGTGAGCGTGAAAACGTGGGTTCGAGTCTTGTGAGCAGCCACTTTGTGCAAAAAAGCCAAAGGTTAGGTCCGTCTCTGGTCCACCCCTCCCAGCACCCCGTAGCTACGGAACCAGCACTGGGTACTGACCTTATTTATTAGGGGTATATTAGTCCATGCCCGTAAATAGGATGTATATATATGAACAAGTGTGGAGAAGGGATGTTCAACCCTCTCCAATACCTAATTCTCTATTTCATCTTCTCCTTCTTCCTTATTCTCTTTTCTCATCATAAACCCTGATAAACTGATTCAATCTGAACATATTTCAACTTGGTATCAAAGCATTCAATCTACAAATGCAAAGCAAGTAAAAATGTGCAACATAGATCATTGATGTCAACAAGCCACACTGTCACGGCCATTTTGTGGCACGGTAGTATTTTCGTAAATATTCAGTATGCTAAACAAGGGGGGTAATGTTCCCTTCTTGAAATCCATAAAATGATTAACATCCACCTTAAGGGGAGGTGAGTGCCTGAACCACTCTTAGTCTCAGCATAGCCTTTGGCCTTGCATGACAGATTGAATGGGCCATGCAACAGATGGCATGGCCAAGCGACATGAAATTATCCTTACAATGGGGATGTTCATTAATATGCGACAATGACAATACCCTTGTGCCTAGGTGTGCCTCTTTAGGGAGCTTGGCATAAAATTGACCTACTAAAGCATTGCTTTGGCAGTTGGCAAGGCTCAAGGCAACGTCTTACAAGTGATAACACTATGGCACTTGCATTGAGTGCTATATGCGTTTGTGGTCTTAATTGCCGCTCGAGGAATGCGTTGTAGACATGTTGGTCCTTTAGTTCTACATGGTGGAGTGAACAAAGCTTTGTGGCTATTTGAGATGTGTTTCGTTGGGATGGTGTCCATACTAAAGTAGTTGACTTGGTCAGGTGCTTGCAATGATTCAATTTGGTGTTGATTAGTGGACTTCGATGACACAAGGGACCCTACAAGTGGGATGAGCATCAAGGTGACTCAATGAAGGAACTTGTGGGCTGGTCAAGCATGGCTTGATGCACCAGAGTTTGAGATGAGTCATATTTGTGTTAGTGCATTGTCATGGCACAATAGTGAGTCAGAGAAGGGCAAATGGTTAAGGCTAACATTGGCTAGGTGATGGTTGGGGGGCTACACGATTATGGACAAAGAGAAAAGAATGGGTAGAGCAAAGAATGGGTGCCCTATGATACAGTTGGTGTCAGATGTAAGAAAGAATGACCTCTAATATAGTTGATATTAGAGTTTGAAGATTTCTTGTGATACAGTTGGTATCAGAGCAAGAAAAGAAATTACCTCTGATACAATTGGTATCAGAACTTAAAAAAGATTACCTCAGATATAGTTAGTATTGGATCAAGGATTGGCCTATAACATAGTCGAGTGTTGGAGTGCAATATGCTATACATAAGAGCTCGAGGCAGCAGCAGGTTGTTCGCAATGAGATTGGTTTGCTTTAGTACAGAAGTATCAAACGTGAACGTTGTGATTCCAAGTAGTGGGAAGGCTGCTAATTACAAAGCCAGTTGGCTTTGACATAGTTGAGTGTTGGAGTGCAATGTGCAATACATAAGAGCTCAAGGCAGCAGCAGGTTGTTTGCAATGAGATTGGTTTGCTTAGGTATGGAAGTATCGAACGTGAACGTTGTGATTTCGAGTAGCAGGAAGGCTATTGATTACAAAGTTGGTTAGCTTCCATCATGTGGGTTTGATGTGAGATTTGCTTAGGAACAAGACGATGTCAGCAGCACATGTGAAGAGTCTCCAATACAACAAACAACATTGGAGCAACTATGGTGTGATCAGAAATGATGCTTCCAAAGAACCGTCTTGATTGCTCAGTGGAGCGACTTAAAGGCATGTGTTGTCAAACCAAGGCTCTAATACCAAACTGATGTAGGGCAAAAGCTCTGATCTGGTGCTTTAATAAAAAAAATTAGAGTAAAAAGAAATAAAAAAAAAATAACAGAAAAAAAGAAGAAAATACCACTAGAGTCACACCTAGGATTGAAAATATCACCCCTTACAAAATTTTGCAATCACACCAAAGAACAAAGCAACATAGACTTGAAATTTCATTCACTCATTAAAAATCTAAGTAACTAAGTTACAAGGCATATTAATGCAGGCATTAGAGCTACGTGGGACCCACACATGGCCTTGGTGGAGTCCGCACGAGAAGACCATGAAGGCACACCTTTGTTATATCATTTGAAGATCAAAGTTGTTTATTAGAATCTTTATTTAGAGTTAATTTCTGTTTTAATTAATGATTTATTAAGTATTAGAGGTTAGGACATATTAGCATTATTATTATTGTATTTGGGAAAATTTGGACAGCACATTTATTAGTTAAATAAGTGTTGGTCAATACTTCTATTAGAGCCACACGTTTTGGCCAATTTTGTTTATGTTTTTTTTTTCTTAGCAAGAGTCCTATTTAGCATAGGTTTCTATTTTCTTTAGTTGGTTGTTCTTTAAAAGAAGAGATATTCTATTGTACTCGACCATGACAAAGAATGAATAAAAAAAATAAAAAGTTTTCCCTGGTTTCCTTTGCCTTCCACAATTGGGAGTTTCCTTCTTCAAGTTCGTGTGGCTAAACCTTGAACCTAGGTAGGGCTTTCCTAGGTGTGAATTGTGTTTTCCCACAAGGTACGTATCTTCTCTTTTCTTCTTTCTTCTTCTTCTTCTTTTCTCCTAAACTATCCTGCTGTTTTCAGTTCATTGCAAACCTCATAATCTTCACCCTCTTCTTCTAATCTCCCATCCATCCAAACCCTAATTCTCTCTCACCATCCAATCAGCCAGACCTATGTCCTCATTCCTTTATAATTTTCTCATCATAGGCCCCTTTCTGCAAACTCCATACCTCCGGCACCCCATCCCTTCTTTTTCCCTGAGTTGATTTCATCAAGAAATCTTGAAATCTGAAACCCTAATCTGGTGGCACTTTGGAACTCTTTGGTTCTGAGATTTCTGGGTTGAAAATAGATTCTCCTGCATCAGTTAATCCCTGCGGCAGCATAAAAAGAGAACTTTATCATTGTCCTTGATCTCTAAACTGAGATCTCCTTGCTTTACTATCTACGGCTGTTTCATACCTGGGAGTTCCTGCTGGTTCTTTGATTCTTGCTGAAGATATTCTACTGAAGACTTAGCTAAAACAAGACCTGTTGCAGTCTCAGATTCTGTAATTCTATTTGCTGCAGGACCTAATCTTCTGATTTTCTACATTTTGTTCATGAATTGAGCTGTATTGCTTACTTATATTACTGTGAGCTAATCCCGGTTGAAAGACATCATCAAGGAAGATAACTACTGTTGAGTGTGATCAACTGTACACCCGGGGACCTACAATCGAGCAGCCCTCATTCACTGATAGGGTACTGATAATAGCTTAATATTGTAGTATTGTCATAGTTTGAGTAGGCATTATCACATCTATTTTGCATTTATTAATGCATTTTGCACATAGATATATGAGATTTCTCAATATTTATTTTTATGCTTAAAATGGTGTATTAATGCATATCTTATTTTGTAGGA
>JAOXJP010000001.1:8137898-8150911 GCA_025762735.1 Platanus orientalis
GCTAGAAGGACTAGAGGAAGGCCAAAATTGACTTGGGTTGAAGTAGTAAGGAGGGACATGGCAGCTTGTAATTTAACTGCAGATATGGCTCTAAACAGAGTGGAATGGCGGAACAGGATTCGTGTAGCCAACCCCAAATAGTTGGGATAAGGCTATTTTTTGTTGTTGTATAATTTGAGTTTATGTTTTCCGGGGATGTGACTTCTAAATCCTGTTATTTAGTTTTAGGCTTGTAGATATGGTTTACTTCTTAATCGATTTTGAAAGAGAAAAATTGTTTTGGCTCGAACTTGGTCTAAAAAATTCGGTAAGTCTCAAGAAAAGGAGGTGAGTTTTGAAGAACATTTTGCTTGTCAAATAACCTAATTACTTTCTCTGGAGTTGATGAGATGCTTTTACAGATTCTGTGTGTGACCTAATCAACAGAATTCCACTGGTAGGGGTGGCAATTATAGACCTGACTTGGCAAGCTCCCAGAACCCACATCTTGTTTTCAGGTTTAGGGCTGGTTAATCCCTACATAAAATAAATTACTGTCAGGTAGGGTTTGGGTACCCAACCTGGTTTTGCTGAAGAACCTGGCTAACCATGCTTGTTTTTTTTGGTATGGGTTGATTAATCTCAACCTGGTTTAGATCTTGGATTGGATTGAGGTTGGGCTTCCCACAACCTTACAAAGCCATCCCTATGCACATGTCCCTCCTTCAGGACCTGTTAAAGATACTGGTCTTCTTTGTCCTCTTCTTGTGGTAGTTTCTGATCTTTCCGATTGACTTCTGTTATCCTGTTTGGATGCAATGTCAAAAGCTGATTTCAGTATTTAAAACTCCTTGAATTAGATTTTGGTTGGCAGCGGAATTAATAATTTACTGTGCATGTCACGATCTTTAAGCTTCTGTATAATTTCTTTCTATTATCGAATATAAGAAGGTTACTTTGCGTTCTTGTTCTGATTTTTTCTGTGAGCTTTCTTGTGTCTCATGCAGAACTAGAGGTGGACCCTACAAAGAACCCTGAATCTGAAGAAGGTGGACGGCTGATAGCCCCACAAGAGGCATGCAATCGGATTGCGGAAGTGGTGCAGGAAGCCGTAAGAAAAATGGAAATGGTAGCTGAGGAGAAAATGCGGATGTTCAAAAAAGCTCGCCTGGCTCTTGAGGCCTGTGACCATGAGCTCGAGGATAAGACCAGGGAAGAGGCAGGGCTAAAGAAAGAGAGGCAGCGGAAGAAGCAACAGATTGATGAGCTAGAGAGCATTGTGAGACTTAAACAGGCTGAGGCCGACATGTTCCAGCTTAAGGCCAGTGAAGCTAGGCGAGAGGCCGAGAGGCTCCAGAGGATTGCCCTCGCAAAGTCTGAGAAGGCTGAGGAGGAGTACGCTAGCAGGTACCTTAAACTCCGGTTGACCGAGGCCGAGGCTGAGAAGCAATATCTGTTTGAAAAGATAAAGCTTCAGGAGAGTAGTCGGGCATCGCAGAGCAATAGTGGAGGTGGTGACCCTTCACAGATGTTGATGCTTTGCAAGATTCAGGACCTGCTTAAGAATGTGTTACCTCCAAAGGCAGAAGGCCAGTCAAATGACCACCATTCTCTTGGCGCAGTTCCCTGAAGAATGAAATGCTGTTCATTGCCCTGAACCTAATAGATCTTACACTTGTCCAAACAAGAATCAAGATTAGATTGGGGTTGTAGCTTTTGCTTATATCCGTGCATCTGTTTGTTTGTATGTAACCATCCATGTATCGCGCATTTGTCTGTTTACATGAAACTCTTTTGTACTATGATGGCATGGATGTTGAACACCTTATGTTATTGTAGAGGGTTGGGCTGACCTGGTAGCTTTTAGGGACTAGGCCAGTCTGATCTCAGTCTCGCCTCATTTTGGGCTAAATACAAACTG
This sequence comes from Platanus orientalis, assembly GCA_025762735.1. Taxonomy (NCBI): domain Eukaryota; kingdom Viridiplantae; phylum Streptophyta; class Magnoliopsida; order Proteales; family Platanaceae; genus Platanus; species Platanus orientalis. Next base: position 8,139,799 of record JAOXJP010000001.1, read on the forward strand.
CTCTAGCAAGCTATGCCCAACTCAAATTCAACATAAAACTTGCTTTTCCACGATCAAAGTAAATTCAACTCAATAAAACCTTATTCCAATCACTTGGGTCAGGTACTGAGGTACATAAATCTGTTCCATAATTCGAACTTATCTAGGGGCATATACATTCAGTAGAGCACAAGGACTCATATAAGTCATATTTTTTTGGCATTTCTCAGTTATTTGTGCCTTGAATTTGCACCATAATAATTTTTTTCTTTACCAAATTCTTTTTTGGCATTCTCATTGTTATTTTAGTGCATTCAACTTTCAATATATCACTTATTCTCACTGGTGCAGTCATTGATCTTTCATTGTACGTTACCGGGCCATCACTTAATTCTCCCAGTTTTTGACCTATTCATACTATTCTAGAGGAGAGAAACCTCAATCACCAGTTCAAGAGGAAAATTGATTTAAGTGGTCTACATATAATGTATAACACAACTATCTTACTTTGTATACATGGATTTGCAGGATGAATTAACTAGTAAAGGGATCTAAACAACCTAGGAATCTTCGACGTGGCAGCTGAGATAGCAGCCCAAAAGGGCCTCTACGCATCACCTCCCCCGCAACCCCTATCAATGTGATAGGCAATCTTTTTTTTTTTTTTTTTTTGCGTATTTATTTAATTAAAAAATGTCAAAATTTAACAGTTGATGCTACAAGCAGTTAGTCTTCTGTAGGGCTGGCTTTACAAGTTACAACTGATCTGTACAGCGGCACTATACTTATGCCACCACCCTTGACCCAAGGGCCCTATGCCAAGGCCCAAGGCCCAATTCCCAATCTAGAAATATGTAGAGCTTTCTTATAAATTGGAGTATAGAATTTTTTTATTATTAATTTTTATATAAACATAAAGTTTGTTTATATATATAATGGGCCTTGACTCAGCCCAAGGCCCATACAATCAATTTGGGCCATGCTAGGGCCTTGATTTCCTGAGTTTTTCGTACTCTAAAAGCCGAGCCCTGGGCCACTAAGGCATGACCTGGACCCCACCCATGCACACCCCTGCTCAATTACAACCCCTCTCCCCTACTCAACAACTTATTATATTTTCCGAATGGACCCCTCAAACTTTCGAGCCTCCCAAATAGAATTGACCCAGAGCATGAGTGAACCAACATCTTATGTAGGGGATTACAACTACATCATCCAATAAATGAGATTTCATGTTACCCCCAATGGTTGGATAAAGCACAAAGGGTGCAACGATCAAATTTTTTTCAAATCGGATCAGATTTCCCAGTTTAAAATTAGAATTCGAACTATCTGGATGGTTGTGTGTAAAAAACCAGAACTGCATAAAAATTGGTTCGACCAATAGAACTACCTTGATAATTTAGTGCCATGGGGTGGTCGAAATGACCCAATGGTCGAATCAGGATCACCCCCTTCTAGTTTGATGCCCAGTGCGGTTTCAAGAACTGGTAACTATGACCACAAGTTTAGGAAAAATAACAACAGGGTTAGTAGTTGAAGGGTAAACATACAACACTAAGCAGGATTTACAATATGCAAGCTAATGATGTACAACTTGTTGGCTGTGCATGTATGTACATGAGTTGTGGACTGACACTCGCACCTGATTCTCCAATTGTTTCCGGGAAATAATAGTGTTTCTCCTAAGGTGGCTTGAAGTATATTAATTCATGTATGTTATAACATCTTAAAATTTTGGGAGAGTTAGTTAATTCACTCTTTTTATGACATAAGAGTTACGGGTTTAAATCTCCGTAAAAATAAAAAATATTTCCTCAGTTGTAGCTATATATGAATGTGTATGAATTGGCTGTGTACACATACTCACACCCCAAATTATTATTATTATTATTATTATTTTTTGGTATAGCCATTTAGGCCCACTTGACTGCCTCACTTGGTCAGACTTGCACTCCAATTGGAGAGGCAAGCGATGACACTGGAAGGATGATGCTTCATTTGTTCTTATGAGAAGGGTTGTTGAAGTATATTAACTTGTGTGTCATGGTTACAGGAGGGTTGGTTAATTCTATTAAAACCTGAGGACATGACCTGGGTGATCCATACCCCCATAGAAGTATAGAAGGCCGGGAGGAGCGTACAATCACAGCATGCTCTGCACAGTCAATTAAATGAATGTACGAAGAAACTTTACAGAGGGTCCGTCCATCCTGATTTCTGACTTGTGAGGGTCCATCCATCGCTTCACTTGGTCCCAAATAAAGGTCTCACCCTCTCATGGGTTGCTGCTGTTGCTGCTCTCAGGTCTCGTCACATCATCGAGAAATGGCCAATCAGAAGGTGGAAGAAAAATGGTTAGGTGAACCAACAGCTTTGATCCCAGGTTCCCCCCCTATTCTTGCCTTCTCTGCATACATCATTTATAGATGCTTTTGTCGCCTATTTTGCTGATGTTCCAGTTTCAATTTCAACTCTTTGTTGGAGCAACAGTAAAGCCTGAGCTTTATAGGACTATTTTTTTTTTGTAGGTAAATTGTGCTTTAGGATACCAATAGAACGGAATAGTGTTGTTAATGACTGATTTATAGTTTACCCATACCATTACCAATACATATTTCATCAATTCGGTTTTGACAAAGGCTGTCAGTGAGTCAAATTACATTAGGCTTAGCTCGCTAAAAGTTCGGCTCGATCTACATAAATATATTTAACAGTTTATATGTTTAAGCATTCAACATATTTAGACATTGATTATATAGATATAACTTGCTATAGTATGGGCTGGTGGGCATGCATGTTTCAATTAATTATATCTTTTACTTTTAGGAACAACTTTGGCTTATGGGATATTGGGTTTTAAGATTTGGGCTGAAACAGTGACTTTGAGTTTGTTGAACTGAACTGAGCTTAAGTCAAGCTTACCTTTTTGAGTTCAGCATCTTAGGCAATTAGGATTGTTATGTTCCTAAGCTGAGCCCGAGCTTGATCCTTGTGTGACAAGCCTGAGCAGGTAGCTAGAATAGTTTAATGGTATTGTTTTGAATAATTTGAAGAATAGTAAAGCCATTGGTAACTTTAATTTCTCACAAAGAGTGGAATGAACTGGTTTAAGGAGGATAACCCCAACTTCTAAATCACTTGACAGATGTAACTTAAAGTGGTCAGGACAGTTAGATCAAATGGCTTGGTTTTGATTAATTGCTTCGTTGGTACTCAAGGTCATAAATAAACGGCTTGATCATGAATATGAAGTAAAAAAATAAAAGCTTTCAGAGGTTAGGTTTATCCTTAAATAGCTATAACAAAACACAACTGCTAAAAGTTTTACTTTATTTTTTCATGGTTTTGATTGATAGATTTTTCTTTTAATTATTATTTTTTTCATGGTCATCTCTATCTCCAACATAAAGAAGTGTTTGATCCTTAGCTGGCCAAATGTATCAGAAACTTAAAATGCTCTTCAACCTTTGAAAGTAGGGTGCATCTATAGTATAAAAGAATGAAAAGAAGAAGAAAAAAAATCCATGCCATTTGTCATGGAAGATGCCAACCTCACAAACTTGAAAAAAAAAAAAAGGAAAAAAGTAGGGAAGTCAGTATGTCTACTTTCACCTAATTAACCCCCAACCCCCCTCAAAAGTCCAAGATTCTCTAATGGCTGTTGTACGTTCTCTTAATACATAGAGACAAAGACTTTCTTCCAACCTCTAAATAATAGAATACAAACCATCTACAATGTTTCTGTTACATCAAGATTTCCATTCCTGCCAAAAGAAGATTGAATTCACTATTCAGCTCCATATTCAATTAATATAAAGACAATTTTATTACAGTACCAAGAATAGTATTCTCTAATGAGTTTACTGCCCTCTCTTGTCTAATCTTTATATTCCATTTGATCTGATCGTGATACAAACCAACACATGTTCAATTAGCATAACACCAGAGATCACATTGATCCGACAGCCCTATTCATTTGAATGAGAGTGTATCTTTTTGGTGTTGGATGGTTTGGATTCATCGACCACCTGTAATGAAATCATTTCATTTTAAATTCCCATGGCATTTAAAGCTGCAAAGGGATGGTTCAAAATGAATGCATTTAGATTCATCTCGAGTTTTTTTACAAATGAAATTGTTTTAGGATTTATTTTTATAAAATGAGATGATTTATGTTTTGGTGATGTATGAAAACAATCCCTTTTCATTGGGGCTCATATGCACCGAGTGTTAGACAAATTAACCAAAATGAAAAGGTTTCATTCCTAAGTGACAACCAAACGACAGGGCAAATCAATGGAATGTTTAGGAATCCGTCCAAATGTCCAAATTCATGGGAAGAAAAAAACGAAAGGTTGAGAAGGCATCGTATCATTCTTTCATAAAGAACCACAAGGCTGAATTATTCTTTTTGTTGGATTCCCAAAACCCAAAACACTCACCAAGTCTAAAAGAAACTTTGGAGAAATGGGCTTATGAATTTCTATAGATTTGGGTTGATAACCCTTCATGAATGATTATATAACATTTTTTTAATAAGAAAGTTGTTATTAAATATCAGTGGGTGGGTGTTACTTAGATGCTACCTTCTCTCATTAACTATTTTTAATTAGTTAATCAATTAAAAAAGAAAAAGAATTATAGCAGCATATGGATGTATGGAGGGGAAGGAATAAGTGGTCTCTCACATTAGTCATGAGCCATCCACTTGGCACAGTTTGCCACAGAGTCACAGATCCTTTCAAATAAGTTAATCATGTCTCATAAACCTCACATCCAAGAAAAGATACCGCTAATTGGTTGCTTATGACATTCGAATAATTTTCTAATTTGCATTAATGGGCCATGGGCCTGCTAAGTCCGAATCAACAGGATCTATAACATGCAATGCATGAGGAGGGACAGAAGCATTATAATACGTAAGAAGAAATTCTACTGTCCTTGAGTGTCCATCACATCAGTTGGTCCCAAATAATAGTCTCATCTCATGGGTCTGTCTCAAGTCTGGTCACATCATCAAGAAAAAGCCAATCGGAGGGTTGAAGGAATGCCCTTTATATCGAGATTGAAAAAATGATGTGAAACAGAACTGAATAAATGCTTCACCAAGTTGGTAAAATATTTACGGTGCTCCTGTTGAATCAAGCAAGACGACTAGCCAATGGTGCTTGTTGCAAAAACATAAATCAAACAAATAGAAGACTAGTCGGAGGAGGGCTCGGATCATGTGAAAACGAATCTTGTGGAAACTGTGCAAACGGTGCCAGAGGGGCTGATGCATCAGTACAGAAAAGTGATTTGCACTTTTTGGGGGGCACTTATCACTTTTCGACACTGATGTGTCCGCACCCTGATGCAGTTTGCATAGTTCTCACAGGATTCATTTTCACCTTTTTTTTTCATTTGAGGATGGTTATTTCTAAAGGAATATGATCAACTTCTACATGATGGAATGATATTTAAAGAATTTGTGGAGCATTTTGTTGTCAAGTCGTATTGAATTCAACCTAAAAGCAGTCTGAAGTGTGAAGTGCAATTTGTTTTTATGATCGACAGAACAACCCGAATGACCTGAAAAATAAGTGAATGGTGAGCAAATTTGAAGGAGACAAATTTAATAGCTTATACTAGAGTAATTATTGTAAGGAGAATGATTGTCTGTGACAAAAAAAATCTCTTTAAACGCGCCATAGATTGATACAAGATGTGTTTTTGATTTTGGTGCCTCTTTTTGGATGATTACTCTTTCAACTGAGCACTTTTTTGGATGGTTTTCATTCTAATGCACCACATGTCAGACTATAGTTCATCATAGAGACTCAAACACCTTTTCATCATAGAACATTTGTTTCCGTGTTAGAAACTTGAAGATTATTGATGTTGTGATTGAAATTACTTTTTGGTTGGAAATAATTGTGACCAGCCAACAATACTACCAATTGCTACCCTGTTGAAATCTTGGTGTTTCTTTTTCTATTATCATTATTATTTGACTAAAATTAAGTACAAGTCGGATAACCAAAATTGTTGTTTTTACAATGAAACTTAGTGTTGGCCACGATTCTGGTTTGGAGTAGCAAAGAAGAATATGTAACCAAATGTTTCATTATTTGAGGTTATACAGATTATGGTAGAGGAACAACTGAGTCTTTGCTCATGGCTTAGTAGGTAGACTTGTTATTCACTATAAATTGATGTTTTGGGTTGATTAATCTAGCCACAATAAACTAATTGTATCTAGGACCAAGACTATTGGGAAAATTAGTGATGAGATCTGACTCATAAACAAAATATTGGCTGATTACAATAAGAGAGTCAACCATACCAGTAATGTTTTGCATGTATTCAATGATAATTTTATCCGTTAACAGTTGACTAACCAAGAGATATTGATGGGCTTGGGTTTGTATGAAAAAATCTTTAAAAAGTCCCATATGGCTTTGGAAGTAGGAAGGCTATGGAATTGAGTAAGCAAGCTTTGGTTAGAGTTGGAGTGATGCAATTATTTACAACACTATCTTCTTCTTCTTCTTCGTCTTCTTATGGGTTCAAGGCTAAGAATATTCACAATTTTTGAGGGTTTTTTTTTATCAATTTCATTGAAGTATCCAATTAGATTTACAACAATCATGATAATTCAAACTAACTCTTTTATAAAATATAGTTTGATTTATTCATTTTGATTGGAATAAAACATTAGAAATATGTAGGGATGACGAATAGGATGTCATTTGGAAATGATAACAAAGGTGTAAATATGAGAAGAGGAATTTGAAATGATTAATATGTTGGACTTTTTTCATTGGTAAAGATGAGGGAGCCTACATTGTCACATCAACAATTTTGTATGATACTTCTATTGATTTTGGTTCTTTTAATTTTTACTTAAAACTTGGGTATTTGATAAATATTATCATTATCATAATGATATAGTTTATTAAGATGTAATTAAACTCTTATGAGCTAAACTAATGAGTTTCAACATAAGAAAAATTGAATGCTTAATTATTTTTTTTAAATATCCTTTTTATGGTTTTTTAAAAGTCTCTTTTATTAAGGGGATGAAATATATAATATAGGGATAAAAGGGACCCCCCAACCAAATAAAAAATGAAGTCTGCGAATCCACCAATCTAAGGCATTAAACTTTGTATAGATAAGGAGATTTCTTTATTTAAATTTTGTTGATTTGAAATAAAATAGACCTCTTCAAATTAGAATTGCAATTCAAGATATCAAATCCAATTCTCATGACAGGAGGTAAGATCCATTTCAATTTAAATATCACAATCTAGATGATGAAAAGAATAACTATTTGAGAATGTGTGCATACACAATTTGAAGAACATGACAACTGATCATGATCTAAAGAGAAGCAAGATAACAATTTGGAATACCAAACTTGTATTCTTCGATTCTCGCCTGAACATTCTAATAACATGTGCAAGTGTATGTTTTAATGAAAAATGGCATTAATCTTAAGTCTTTTTTTTTTGGGGGGGGGGTAGAACATAGACTTTATTAAATATTCGGAACTTGGGTACAGACTATTGCATTATCCTTTGTGTAGACAAAAAATAAAAAATAAAAAATAAAAATCCATGACTGACATATTTACAAAAATACCCTTGCCCACAAATGAAACATATGGCCTATGACTAAAGTGGTTCAATCACGGGATGGGTCAATCATCAAGGCTTAATTGCGACTGGAGGACCCAAAAACTCAAAATTATTATATTTTGACACTAGGCAACTGTGACCAAAGTAGTTTTAGACTCTTAAAACACCCAAAAGACTCATAGAAGGACAATCTCATGCACATGTCATTCAATTCGTACAGTTTTTTGAAATAGTACATTTCCACTCCAACAAGGATTTGGCATGCAGTAAGCCCAAAATGTCTCATAAAATCCTATAAATAAGGGATCGGATAAGAACAAAAGAACATTCCATTACGGCAAATGAGTTCAACCTTAGCCATAGATTTTGCATCAAGTTGGAATGAAAGGTATACAAGTGGCCACATCGGCAAATCTTCTAAAAGGTAAGGAACAACAAATCAATGATTCCTCAACTGTAGGCATCAAATAAAGCTACAAATAAGCAACAAATTGGAGACCAACAAAGAGTTAAAGTCCAGTCGCTAGACACCCTTTATTCATGTTTTGGGGTACCTTTTCATCACTTTTTATGCTTTTATTTCTCTTAATTGCTTTCAAGCTTTCAAGTTTAGTAATCATCTCTCCCAAGTTCAGGCTGCACGTCCAAGACTTTTTTCTCTCTTCCAAGAAGGTGGTACATCAATTAAACCTATGCAATGTTCAAAAAAGACAACAAAGGAGCATAAGAGCAAAGGCTAATAGCCACGACTTGATAAAATGAGTTGTCATCTCCTAAATTTTAAGGAAATATGAAGTGTAATGGCTATTTGAGCCCAGGGGTGGCAATTCATGTTGGCAGGTTGGGTTCATGCCATGTTGAGATAAGGGTATATGACTATATGGTTTAACCCGAACCCAACCCATCTATTAATCGTGTCAAAGCAGGTTGACCCACTTTAACCTGAAACACATTTATAATCAACCTTAACCCGCTTATTTTGTGTTGGGTTCGTAGGCTATGTGGTAATTTGTGTTGGTGGGTCAGATTTGTGTTGTGTCAAGTTAAGGGTATACGATTATATTAGTCAAACAAAGCCTGACCTATTTATTAATCGTGTCAAAACGGGTTAACCCATTTGACCTGAAAACCTATTTGCAGTCAACCCTAATCCACTTATTCCATGTTGGGTTTGTGTTGGGTTCACGGGTTGTGTCAAACATTTCCACTCCTATACCAACCACATGCAAAGTATATATTCATCAAAGAAGAGTCAAACATTTCTCCTCACTTTCTTTTATTTATATGCATGATTTCTTGAGATACAAGTAATGTAACAATAGATTACCAAAGGTTTGCTGTCATTTATACGATAGTATAGTAATTAACAAATCTTCTAAGAGAGACTTGGAACAAATTCCCCATTATATAAAACAATAAACTATCCTCTAAAGTTGGGTAATTTGAACATCAATGTTTCAACCATAAGTCAACAAAATTTGGTGTTACATTTTATAACAAAGACGGTATTTTTCCTATCCAATTAATAGGTTCTTGATAGTTAACAACATGCTTAGCTAATGCATGGACTGCATTATTTTCAATCTACTTATATGTTTAAATTCTATAACATCAAACAGTCATAGGGTTTTTGCAATCATTGCTACATAGTCTAATCTTACTAGAACACTCCTTGAGGACTCCTTTCAAGGAACTAATTACTTCGATAGAATCTCCTTTCATGATCATTTCAAGGTTGTTGATCTCTTAAGCCATATAGAACTACTTCATATTCTGCTAATAGTGGTGACCAAATCATTTTTCTTCGCGTTTTTGCTTGTACAACTGATGCATCAACTGTAGGTCTAAGTTGTTTGTTGTATTAGATAACAATGAGGTTATTATTTAAGGGCCTACGGTTACAACTATGTATATGAATAAATAAAAGAAAAATAAATAAATTCTAGCTATTTCTCTATTGTAGAGGAAGGAAAGATGGAGGAAGAAAAAAATATTAAACTGAAAAACCAAATATTCAATGCAAAAAGAGAACAATACAAAGAATTATTTCTTAATCTTAAATTTTCTTTCCCATTTCAGTATTGGAAACATGCTATTCTAGTTTATTAATGGGCGGGTCCTTTAAGGTGTACATGTTGGCATTATAGTGGTAGGCCCAAAAAAAAAATCTTAACTGAAAAAACTATAGCTGAAGTCATTCAAAATCCTTCTTTAATACTTAAAACTAAAATCATCCATTAAAATTAAATTCTATCCTATTCAGACTATGATCCCTTATAGTCTATAACTCTTCGAAGATAAATCTTGACTTGTCTAGGTAGACAATGAAGTGGTTTTGGCTCACAGGAAGATATAACCAAGTGGTAGTTAGACTAATTGGTGGTTGCATTAAACAAGCAATCAATGGTTAAGATTGCAAGGACAAGTACACCTAATCACCAACCGATCATCATTTTCCTCAGTGGGCAACTTTTCCCTGTGTTGGGGCCTTTTTTCAACATGCTTACAGAAGCATTTACTGTTTTACACCATAGTTTGGTTCTTTGACTTTTACTCTAGTTCATAACAACTATAAACAATGGTTTTAAGATTTTTGATCTTTCATATTTATCCCTATTATTCACTCTTGTGAAGATGTACTGACCTCTTACCCCAAAAAGAAAAAGAAAAAGAAAAAGAGTACTGACCACAAGTGATTCTGCTCGCTTACACCAATCAACACATTCTTGCCTATGCTTCCATGGAATAATCTTTCCCTTTGATGCATTTTCCTTTTGTTTATAATGATAGTGTTGTAGCTTGATTTTAAGTAAAGCCTTCAAAATTCTTTTATTTGGAATTCTACAATAGTCTAATATTGACACCAATAGTTTACTTGTTATAATATTTTTTTCTTCTTCATTATCATAGCTTGATAGTTTAGGTAGGATATATAGATTAATGGCATTCAATCAAATGACTTGAAGACTAGAAAAGCCATTGATAACTTTGGTCTTACTTAAAGATTGTAATGAACCCATTGAGGATGGTAACCTCGCTTAATTATGAATAACTAAAGGCAATTGGGAAACTAGATCAAAAGATTGGTCTTGATTGGTTGCTTGCTTGACACTCAGGGACTTAGGGTTAAAGAACAACTTAATTGATTGTGAATCGGCTTGAATTTTATACACCAACTTTATCCTCCTCTAACCTCTGCCAATGGTCAAACGGGTGGAAACATCAACACCGAAAGTGATTTACGCTTTTTGGGGGTGTGTGAAAATCACTTCTGACGTTGATGTGTCCGCCTCTTGACCTCAACGAAGGTTAGCATCGGTGTAGAAAATCCTCGCTGATTGTGAATGTTAGACTAATGATCCAACTTAATGAACAAAAAATCCAGGGTAACTTTACTTGCAAGTATACAAGTGTTGTAGTACTGAACAATGTCGAATCCACAGGGATTGACTTGTGCAATAAAAACAAAGATTACAATAAAAGAGAGATAGAAAAGAAAAGAAAGAAAA